>JANAVB010013640.1:25000-352500 GCA_029216955.1 Iris pallida | reverse complement strand
TCAAAATCACTTAACCTTGATCAAAAATGGAATTTAAATCATTAGGCACGATCAGATTCTAGGCATGATCACTAGGTACAATGATAAAATATCGGCATGATCAGAATTATCTAGATATGATCTGAGATAGGGTTGGAATGTTGTTGAGATCAAAATCATTTTAGACACGAGGAAAATCTTGGTACAATTATGATAAAAAATAGGAGAAAATGAGGTCTCGTGAAACAGACATGGCAAGAAAGAAATGAACGTCAACAGTTTGTTGAGAATGCAAAAAAAATGATAAAATCTTCTGAGTTAAGGGACTAAAAATTCCAGATCACATTGGAATTGGTTATAAGGGTTTATGACTAAGGAGAACTCAACAAGTTGTATGATGGAAGGATAGCGAGGATGATTAGAATAATATATTTATGATTAGAATGTAATCGGATAAGATAGTTCCATTGAGGACTGAGTGATAATCAAAAGGGATAGAAATATCTCGTATCACTATTTCAAGGATCAAAGATAGGATATACGGAAAAGATAACATACAAAAATAACAAACTTATTAATACCCCATGCAAAAAATCCACTGTCTAACTTGTTAAACTAGTTTAACTCTAAGTATCTACAGAAAACTAAGGCAACCGCCAAGGTATTAGAACTACTCTATTTGGAATCATAAATCACCTAAATCAAATTTTCATCCATCATTGTATGCCAATGGTCTTATCTCAAATCCTCTTTGCTTATTCCTTCTCTAGAACCTATCATTCCATTGCTTGTGTTATTCCTTCCAAGGCTATATCCGTCTCTTCTAGGTATAGTAGTCATCTAACCATAAAAGTTGATCCTCGTCAAGTGTTTCTTTACTTGATCATTATATTCACATATTTATATATTATCCAAATTCACTTCCTCCATGGGAGAATCTTGCCAAATCCTATCCTTTCCTCGCTAACTCTACCTACGTCTTCCCTTATCTTCAATAACTCTTCCTTTAAGCATAAAATTTAAAATCGTCAAATACCATCATTTTGAATGAGGTTTAGACGCTAGCGAGTACTACTAACGATTCTATTCGAAATAAGTCACAAGCTAGGATGTACCACTCTCTCAAGACTAGCTTACTCAGGGTATTCTTCTACATTTTCTACCCCTAGCTAACTAATATTGATCCCAAAGATGCCCTTACTAGAAATGGGATAGGTAGCAATCTATATTTCTTCCACATACAGCTATCAACTATATACGTAAAGTCATCCACAAGATGTATCAACTATTAATATATAAAGCTATCCACAAAATATATGCCACACCCTAAAATTGAACCTTGAAAGAGTTTTAGTCAAAAGAGATTGATATGGTCCTAATAAGTTTATAGGAAAATCAAGTAGAACGTCATAGAAAATATATTCTTTCTGGCTGTGATAAGAGATTTCTGAAATAGAGACATCCGCTAGAAATACAAATCTTCAAATCGGGCAAAAGTCAGAATAATTTGATGGTGCTGAAAAGACAATTATGGTATGGATATAGTCTTAATAATATTCAGAAACCAAATGTATCCGAAGTCACTTTGCCTCAAATTCATGCCTCGCCAGAGTGTACCTGACTGCAGTAAATTTTTTTGGCTCCACAACTTGAATAATGATAGGTTACCGAGTGGTCTAACAACTTTATCTATTTTCTGGCTGAACAACATAGGAGACAAATATGATGCATTTAGGACATAGTCTCAATAATATCCGAAAATCTATGAACACATGAAATTACTTCAACTTAGAGTCTATGCCTCGCCAGTGCGCAACTGGCTGTAGTAAACTCGCAGTTTCCATAATTCAAATAAATGGCTGCAACGCATAGTGTGAAGCCATGTTAGATCACTGAATATTTTTTCAACTTTGTCCATAGAAATTTTCAAAGAGATAGCTCAACAATTCAAAAGTTTTCCAATGACTAAATGAAATTCAATAATAGAATGGAATCAATTCTCTGGCCGTTCCTGCTTCATGATACTCAAGCATTGAGTTAAAAAGCTTTCTAGGCCTTGAATTGATCAATAAGTTGCATAGAGAGAGTAAGGTTTCAAGTTGAGTGGAAGAAATAAAATATTTTCGGCACTTGGAATAACTTAGGAAATATCAATCCATATTGGAATTATTTTTCAGAAAATAGCTCCCTTGGGAGATATGTGAACCAGCTAAGTTGAACCAATTCTTTGATAACATTTAACCTTGGGGCTTAATGGTTCCAAAAGAATTCGGTTCGAAATTTGTTCTGAGAGAGTCAATTGGAAATAAGGTCAAGAGAAATGGTTGGATATACTAGTCGTAGAAATACTTTGGGAAGATAAGAGTTTATTAGGTTTGCTATAGAAGAATTTGAAACTCTAAATAGCGAATGGATCTAGATTCCAAATAAGGATAGTAAGATTTGATCAACAAATGGATAAGTTGGAAATAGGTTTGCTAAGAAGGAGATTAGAGAAAAGTCTAATTTTAATCCAAAAACGGTAAAAGAGCATGGATCCTAAAGTATGCTAGAATCTGGTAGAGATATGGAAGAAAAATAATCCCGAAAGCCATGGGACACAAAAATATACCAAAAATCTAGAAAATAAAATAGGCAGTAAAACATACCATCATACAGTCGGCCTAATTTAGATAAGGTTTAGGTACAAACGTAAGCAAGGTAACCTATAAAACTATAAGCAAGCCAAAATAAATATTTTAAAATAAATAATTTCAGCCCTATATTATAACATGGTGAATATAGTAGACTCTCTGTTCACCATGTATACTTATGTCATTATCGCTTCCAACTGTTATCAGTACCGACTACTATCTAGGTATTCCAAAATTCTATTCTTCCAAGTCTTAATCACCAATAGATCCTTGATAAATACCGCCTTACATACATTCCCATTCAGAAATTATAACGTAGGGGAGACATGACTTTGGGAAAGATATTGGCCAAAAAAATGTAATCAAGGGTAATATGTTATGCTTCGGTAGGATATCATCTAGTGCTAATCAATAATTCTAGGTATCATTAGCTCTTCTGGTGCTGGTCTGGTTCGAGCAGCCTCCCACTGCTAAATCTACGACTACGATTCTCTTGTCATGTTTTCTTGCATCATGCATAGAAAACAAGATCTTGCTAGTACTGACTGATAGGCATAGGTCAGGTTGTCTTCATAGTCTGGCAAGTTTAGGGGCAAGCGTAAACAAGGTAACCTACTGCTCTATAAGGAACCAAAAATAGTTACTTATATATAGATAATTCGGTCCTATGTTGTGACAAATCAATATTCTAGTGTTCTAATTGTTTCTAGATATGTTTACCTAAGTTGTTGTTTTGGACCTGCATGGGCCACCACTAAAAACATGTCACGACCCGATCCCAAATTATTGGGTCGAACCGGATCATGCCCAGCTTGCACCATTGTGAGACGGCGGCAGTAAGCTGTTCTATATGTAGGTATTCACAACAACATCTATACATTTGTCACAACTTGAATATACGGAATTTTAAAAACTTTTTATTCAACAATTGGAAAGTACAACTGAAAATGAAAGAACTGAAATAAATAACGGAATTCAAATTAACAAACTCCAAAATAATAAAACTAGAAAAACTGGAAACAACTAGCTAGACTGTCGGATCGTCGGCCTCAGGTCCTGCGTCCTCCAAGGGGGACTCTGGCAACACCACATGATACAATACCGGGTCATAATAGCGATTGTACAATAGCTCAGCATCCTCAATGTCACCTAAAAATGTGGGTCTCCAGTCAGGAGGGAGCAAGTACGAATATGTATCTCATATTTCAAATAATAATAGAAAAGTGCAGGCTAAACAGTTGGAACAATATTTTCTAGCAATTTAACGATTAAAACAGTATGATTTGAATGTGTAATCATCTATGACCATCTTGGGTTGTACAATAGCGTCCTAGCGACGCGATACGGCTTATCCCCGTGTGTAAGAGGGGTAAGCTCGCACAATCATACAATATGGGGGGGTATTGGTCATAAACGTTACACTATTCTTCCGATCCCCACAATCCCCACAATCAATATCAATCAATATTTAAACCCTAGGAGAGAGTTCCGTGTAGCAATGTGGTTTAAACATGCAACTTGACAATTACTAAATAAAATGCAAGAAAACATAACCGTAACTTGCCTCTGTTAATTGACTGGATCGGGAATGTTGGTACCGAGGAGGAATTTAAGTACGTCTCCGAGATCCTACAGTTGAGAACCTTGACTTAGAACCATAATGAAATCATTCTAGGTGTGCTAGTTACAATCTCTAGAAGCAGACCCTAGTCAGATTTTAAGTTATTAATTAATCTATCGGAAAATATCTAGCGTCGCAATCTATGTTCGTTTATCATTTTAATTAAATAAGTCGGTTACTAATTAATTGGGAAAAATAACAATTACCGGTTAATTTGGCAAAACTTTGTATTATATATATATATATATATATATATATATATATATATATATATATATATATATATATATTTATATATATATATATATAAAACTAGGCTTTTTCTTTTAAATGAGAAAACAAGTGAATTGCTAAATTACTAGATTATTTATTATGAGAAAACTTTATTAATTTTTTTTATAAAATATATATATATATATATATCCATTTTATATTCTACGCGTTTAACGGCAAAAACAACATTCCAGAAAAATAAAAAAAAGTTACGCTACACAATACAGGGTCACAGAGAAATAAAAAAAAACTGGGCTTATGCCCTTTACAAAATTATTTATATAAATTAAATAATCCTAAGGCGAGCTCTGAGTGCCGCGAACGGTCCAAACAGTAGGCCGAGGCCCTGCACTATAAATACTAAAAGCAGTACCAGTTCTAAAATAAATTATAATTAAAATAAAAACTAACGAGTCTCCGACTTGGTCGTGCAATCTCAGGTTGCTGGCTAACGCCTCAACGTACAGGTGACCCTGTATCATTTGCATTTCGCCGAGGCTCATTCGACCGATACGGTCGTCACCTAACGGGGATACGAAACTCACAAAATCTGCATTTAAAACTGACAAAGCCAATTTTGTAAATCGTTTGCAAAGACCGGATTTGAAAAAAGATTTTTATTTACCAATTTAATATATTTAATTAAATACTTTTATTTTGAAAACCTTTTCGAAAATTTCGGCAGCACCTCCTCTGTAATTGGGACAACCCAATCCTGGAAGGATGCCAACCCGCAACACAAATAAATATCCTAAACCAGGGATCACTAATTACCAGCCAAAAAATGAATATCCAACCCAAAATAATAATCCACGGCCAAAAATAGAGCATACTAATTAAGTTAGAAAACAACCATAGAACCAATCCGAAAATAATCACTAACCCACAGGGTATAAACATTAGCCAAGCAAGCTAATGAGAACTAAACCACAGAACCAATTTCGAGCCGAACTCGGAAGAAGTATCCCTAGCGCTACTAGTGAAACCGATCCCCGCGTCGGGGTCGGGACCGCGTCATCATAGACTATCTACGGGAGGGACACGGGAACACGAAGTTATACCTCAATTGCTCGGCTAGAGCTCTCAGATGAAAATTAGAAGAAAAATGAATAATCCACGCGACAACGACACGGGAACAGAAACGCCAGAGGGCACCGCGGGACAGGGGGTCGGGAAACCCGCGGGTCAGAGCTGGGGGAGCGACCCCGGGTCAGGGGATCGATGAGGCCGCGGAAAGCGCGAACAGTGATCGACTCGGGACAGCTCGACCACAGGGGGTTGTCAGGAGACGAAGCCGAGGCGGATCGGACGGCCGGAGCTAGGGCTCGGCTTCGGACAGAGGAAAGCGGGCGGAGGTGCTGGCATCGGGCTCGAGGGGTCTGGAACGGCGGGCGGAGGCTCTGGCTCCGGCGGACGGCCATAGGGGACAGCGCTGGCCTCGGGAGGCGGCACGCGGGGGTGGCTAGGGCACGACAAGAGGCGGCCGGCGGGGTCTGGCCGGCGCAGGAGTTGCTGGCCGGGCACATGAACGTCGAAGTTGGGCACGGGTGGAGATTGGGGACACGCGTAGGCAAAAATCTGGCCGGAGGAGGTCGCGGGAGGCCGCTGGGGTCGGCCGGAGTTGGCCAGGGGTGAGTGGTGGCGTCGGGGACTCTGGAGGAGTTTGGGCGGAGGTGGAAGGAGATGGGGAAGTGGGGGTGAGAGAGAGAGAGAGTTCTGAGGAAAAGGGAATGAGGGAAATGATGATGGTGAGTTGGTTTATAAGGAATAAGAAAAGAAATGTAGGGATTTGTGTGGAGGAGAGGGGTCGGGAAAATAGGTCATGGGGAGCTGGGAGTCAGTTGTAGGGAGCAAATGGTGGGAACAAAAGAATGGGTTATTAGTTTAGGTTTTTTTTTAAACTCTAAATATAATTCATATATATACAAGGCTAATGATTAATTAAAAGATTTAAGGATGGAGCCGGGACGAAAGACGAAGTTGGGTTCAGGTTCGGGGTCGGATCCCTGGGCACGGGATCGGGACAAGGCCACAATCAAAATCCAATGATTAATTTTTAAAAAAATAATATTTTCCTAATCCGACTAATAATAATAATAATAATAATAATAATAATTATAATAATAATAATAATAATAATAACAATAACAATAATAATAATAATAATAATAATAATAATAATAATAATAAACCTAACTAGCTAACCAATTAACTAGGATACTCTAAGGCAACCAAAATCTAATAATCAACAAAAATTCGATTAATTCCAAAAATCCAATAATACCTATATTGTGGGTTTTACAATAGGTCAGTTAGTAGTTAGTTATAGGATAGGGAGATAAATGCATTAATAGGTATCTTGTTGGATAGATACACCCATAGATAGGTGAATATATAGAATAGGAAGAAGGGGATAGTTAGTTCCTGCCTGTAGGGGACACACACAGGGAAAACCTATATGTCAATTTAAGGGTGCACTGTTATGTGTAACAACAGCAGATGTGTTCTGCTGCCAGTAGCAGCATAGGTAGAGGGAAGGGGGAAGTCGTGATTGTAGAAGAAAGAGTCAACAGGAAGCAGTTTTCCTGCTTCTTTGGTCAGACATCAGCAGGAATTAACCACCTGTGCATATGTGTGCACAGGTTAGAATTTAGAAGCAGCAGCAATTGCTGCTTGGTGCAGGAAGTTAACAACAATAGGTGAAGGGGGGTGGAGGAATCAAGAAGTATACAATAGCAACACTACAAGCATAGACCAATGGTGGCCTTGCAAGGCTGTAGTTGTTGCCTATAGCAAGCAGTATATGGCATGGTCATTGCCATGTGCAAGGGGTGAACCAGTGCACACTTGTGTACTGAACATCAAGAGCCAGGCAGTGGCATCTGTTTTGCCATTTAGCTTGTGGTAGGTGTCACGACTCGCACCCAGTGTAGGGGTACGAGAAGTGGGTATGTACAGCCTACGCCGTAGTTTCGGTGGTAGAACGATGTCCTAGGATCACTATCTAATCAACAACTCACGCAATTATATAATATAATTGTCAAATCTCAACTCCGAACGGAGGAAAAGTATAGATATAATGAAATCTCAATCACAGTCTAAGAACGATAAGATAACACAGAAGTTTATAACTAAAGACTAAACAACAACAATTATAAACTACTAATTAATAATATCTCAAACAAACTCAAATACAAACTCGTATCTCAAGTTATTACAATTCAAGTTCTAAAACATAAAAACTAAACCAAGTCTACTAGCTAGTCTTCCGATCACTCCTGAGTGTCGGGGCCAAAGGTAGCTAAGCCATCTCCTACTCCAAGGTAAGTAGGGCAAATGTCCCCAGGGCAATCATCTGTAATATTTTCAACAGGTCAAGTCAGGACAAGAACGAGTACAATTCATCTAGAAAACCCAAGTAAATGACAGAGAACTCTAAAACAGTTATAGACGGTTTTATTGATGAACATGGTAGTTTATATTCAGGTGATGGTATAGAGAACAGTTAAGATACAAGAAAAGTAAGGTAAGTAAAACAAGAGAAGAATCATGGCAATGAAGAGTGTAATTAAAAACTAGCTGAACTAGTGTAACATGATATAAGTCCAGATAGTAATGTAAACAAGTGTAAAACCCAAGTAAGTCCAGACAATATGAATCTGATACCAGGTGATTCCAGTACAAGATGAGTCCAGTATAAGATGATTCCATTCAGTGATCAAAGATTCCAGGGTGAGTCCAGACTATACTTTAACAGTGTGTTTTAAAATACCGAGATCGACATGTAAACGGCTGTAGGTATCAGACACATCTCTCACTGATCAGGCGAGAGATAGCTATGCTTCCAGTAGATTCCAGTAGAAAGATTCCAGATTTGGGGTATGTTTACATGTCTTACTCAATATTTCTCCGTCCCGTAATACAATTTAATCCAGTATAAGACACGAGAATCGAAAAGAGTCCAGCCAAATGTGATGATACCAGTAATGATTCCAGAATGATTCCAATAGATTCCAGTAATAGATACCAGACATGATGATACCAACAATGATTCCAGTAATAGAGGCTAGATAAGATGGTATGTGTGTCGCATACAAAAATCCAGAAATATCCATACATGTTGTAAGAATCACATAAAACTAACTAGAACTGAAGTACAGTAATTGACAAGTAAATGAAAGAACTATCAGAGAATGTACTCGCCTGATACTCTGAAAAGAGTAGTATAATATCAGATGTCTGCACCGGAGTCACAATATCCTAAATAGAGTAGTACAGGTTATAATGTGTTTAAAATAAGACGAATGAAGTTTACGATACAATCTACATGATTTCTAAGCCAATCTAGGTCAAAGTCAAACTTGGTCAACTGTCTAGGGCCAGTCAATTCTGGTCACAATGATCAACATCCAGTCAACTTAGTCATTTTAGGGTTTTGGTCAACTAGTCAAATTTAACTAATTAGGTCAACTAGGCTATTTTATCCCTATTACCAAGGTAAAATCAATTACCTTGCTAACTTAGCTACCCTCATATATAATCTATACTCAAAAACAATACCATTTCCTACTCTAAGAAATCACATATACCTACATCATGTATAGCCTAAGGGGTATTGTATCCTATACCAATATCCCATACCATTATCCACTCACTCTAGGTAAAACCATGTATTACGCAACTACCAAATCTCTATGGCCTTTCCCCACACATTCTCCCTAGGTAAAACACTAAGTAACCCTATATATGTACATAACAATATTAATCCTATAGAGTATATAACAATCCCTCTACTACTAATGGCACACCCTACGTAAACTATGGTTATACCTAAGATACCAAGAAAGGGAGAAACTGGAATGGGTGAGTAAGGGCACTAATAGTTCAGTATGGACTGAACTCAATTCCTGCTGCCACTCACTCTAAACACATGATCCCTTACACTATATGAACACCCTCACCAAATGAACCCTCTCCCTCTCACTGGTCCCTGTGTAAGAGGAGTACATAATCAATACCCTGTCCCTAAACACAGGACATACCCAGGTAGCATACATCTACTACTGCTCACAGGTTCCCAATTACAGTTCAGTGAGGACAGTCTATATATATACATAGATACACCCTTAATTTCCAAACCAATTTACATTCAAACTCAGGTAGTATAAAACACATTCTCAGTTTCAGTGCAGTGGTGTGTTTGTGAGGCAGTGGTGTCAAATATGTATGTGTTCAGAATTTGACAGAACAATGTGTGTGTGAGCTCGACTTTGAGTATCAGATGTGACAAGTAGAGTGTGTGTGAAGTGTCACAAGTGAATGGAGTAAAAGTGAACATGTGTCAAATAGTATCACAGATGTGTCACAGACTTGCAATGAGTGTCAATGTGTCTATGTTCAGGAAAACAGGGAGTAGAGGGTTTATGTGTGTGTATGTGTATATGTTAGGCTCTGTGTGTGTGTGTGTGTGTGAATGATGTGGGTTAACAAGAATGAGGGTGAGGGGTTAACTGGTTATATAAGTGTTCAGTTCAGACAAATGTGTGTGTTCAATGTGAAGAGATATACAAGTGTATGTCAGTGGATAGCAGGGTTAAGGTGTCATTGAGTGTGTGTTCAGACAAATGTATATAGGTTGGCAGCAAATAGGTTGTCTTAAGTGTACAGGTATATAAGTGTTCATTTCAGGACATGTGTGTACAGAATGTATAAATACATGCTCAGTTCAGTCAAGTATCAAAGTGTATATTAACATGCTTTATATTTCAGTTCAGTCTTATACAAGTGTAAGTTGGCCCATTGGTCATGGTCAAACCTGATTTTAATAATTGATCAAACTCTGTCTCGATATAAATGCAAGTCTACTCAGATGTTTACCTACGACATTTTGGACACTGCTCAACAATGGTTATCAACAATGTTCAAGACTGTAGTCGTTTGCCATTCAGAATGTACTTCCTGCTAAGTAATATAATTTTTCTTTTATTGAGTCTAGGAATACATTGTACACCGAGTCATACTGGCAAATAGGCTATCCGAAAACATTTTTCAAAACCATCATATTCTTTTACAAATGATCCATGTTTTTGAAACATATTCTTTTTAAAAAAAGCCTTTGAAGGATTGTTCAAAAAGCCAAAATTTATTTTCTCCAAAAATGAACTGGCAGAACCTCAGGAGAACTCGGCCCGAGTTCGGCCAGAGTTCGGCCATTTGGAACGTTAGTGAACGTTGTTTTTTGAACTTGGTCATCCTTCAGTTACGGGTTGTTACAAAGAGTTCTGTCCGAATTCTGCCCAAATTCTGTCAGAGTTCTGTCTTTAGAAAAGCTATAAATATAGAAGCATTTCGATCATTTCAACACACCAATTCACTTTCAATCTTCTCTTCTTAAAGCTTACAGTTTTCCAATGAGTTCTTAAAAAGCTTTTATTTTCAAATCCCAAGCCAGTTACAATCCTCTAGTCGATTTGTCAGTACAGTACGGTCTAGAAGTTTCAGAGTGATTGTAATCAGAGGCTTGATAGAAGATTCAACTCTTCACAATTGAAGTTGGACGAGTTCTTCGTATCAAAGCTCGCTTCTGTAGAAGTTGCAAGGACTTCGTATGAAAACTTGCGGGATTTTCCAATAGTGGATTCAACTGGAAGCTAGAGTTCTTCCGACTGGACTAGTCCTCACCAGAGGAAAACCAGTATAAATCTCGATATTTGCGTTTGCCTTCTGATCACTTTTAAATTCTTTTATTTACTCTTTGTGATTATTATTTTATCTATGATCTAACTGCTAACAAGTTTTTAATTAGCAATATTCCGCTGCCTACTCTATTCACCCCCCCTCTAGAGTATTCTGCTTTACGATTTCGTTCCTACAATTGGTATCAGAGCGTATTATACAGGTAAAGCAAGGTAAAACAGCAGTTATATTCAATTTTATATAGATCACAACTTTACACATGGCAACTGTGAAATTCACAAGTGAAGGCCAAGCCACAAACAGACCTCCACTGTTTGACGGCACAAACTACACCTATTGGAAAACACGTATGAGTTTCTTTTTTAAATCTCTTGATTTTGATTTATGGCCTGTGGTTATTGATGGCTATAAAAAGCCAACTCGTATAAATATTGATGGAGTTTTAACTGAAAAACCCCATGACAAATATACAGAGGAAGAAAAGAAAAAGGCCAGTCTTGACGCACGTGCTATTAACGCTTTATTTTGTGCTTTAGAAAGAACTGAATTTAACAGGGTATCTATCTGCACAGCTGCAAATGAAGTATGGAAACTTCTTGAAGTCACACATGAGGGCACAACTCAAGTCAAAGAATCAAAGGTCAGCAGACTTACTAAAGAGTATGAGGCGTTCAAGATGAAGCCCGACGAAACAGTTACTCAGATGTTCAAAAGATTCTTGGATATTGTAAACCCTTTGTCCTCCCTAGGCAAAGATTACAGTAACCATGAAAAGATTCGCAAACTCCTGTGAGCACTTACAAAGAACTGGATTCCGAAGGCTACTGCAATCATTAAAGGAAACGACCTCACTACTATGACACTTGAAGTACTCATGGTTAAGCTACTCACTCATGAACTAGAGTTACAAGACTTTGAAGAGCCTGCACCAAAGGAGAAGACGATCGCTTTCAAGGCTCAGCACAGAAGATCTGCTGAAGATGATTCAGACAACAGTGAATTTTATGCTGAAGATCAAGCACTCATTGCAAAAAAATTCAAAAGATTGTTGAGATGTGAGAAGAAGACAAAAGAGAACAATGGCGACAACAACTGGTATCAAGATGACGCTGTCTGCTACGGCTGCAAGAAGAAAGGACACATGAAGAAGGACTGTCCTACAAACACATCAACAAGCAAGAAGAGCAACAGATACGAGAAAGGGAACCTGAAAAGATTAACATCTCAGAAGTATGCCAACACCAGCATATGGCATGAAAGTGAAGCCAGCGACTCAGAAGATGAACAATCAGAAGACGCTGCAAATGTATGCTTTATGGCATCTGATCAGGTAATCTTTGAACCTATAGTTGATACATATGATGACTTCACCTTTGAGCAATTAGGAAAAGCCTTCAGTGAACTGTTAAGTAATTACAGGAAATTGCGTAGCAAATATCAGACCTCTAAGAAGGTACTCAAAGAGTACAAAGGTGAAATAGGAAGACTTACCGACCTACTAGCTGAGGTTAAAGATAATGTTAGTGAGTCTGGTGAGCTTTCTTCTATTAAGCTCTTATTACACGAGACTACCAAGTCATCCGAAGAAAAAGACAAGGTTATTGACCAACTAAAAGAAGAACTTTCTAAAGAGAAGAAAAGTCTTCAAAGTGTACAAGTCAGAATGGAAGCACTCACTTCTGACTATACTAAATTATATGACACTTCCAAAAGATTGGAAATTAGGTTAGGAAAACAGCCTGAGACTGCTGCTTCCTACCCTAACACATGTCACTTACCGAAAAATCGGAACATTTCCTAACCTAACACTATCATACCTAATCCTATCAAACCTTTGCCTAAAAAGGTTATTCCCAACCAGGATAATAGGTATGCTTTCTTCTATACTAGAAAACCTAAACCTACCAACCATGCACACCCCTCAGCTTTCAACACTCAACATGCTAAAAGTCATTATTGTGGCCTCATTGGTCATATATCTTCTGCATGTCGAATCAGAAAGCTAGTAGATCTAAATATTTATGCATGGATACCGAAAACTAACCAGTCAGGACCCTACAAGAAATGGGTACCAATAGTTTCATCTGCAAATTGTTTTGTAGGTGGGACACCCTTCACATGGTAGAAGCAAATGGATCCTCGACAGCGGTTGCTCACGGCACATGACTGGCGACGCTTCATTATTCGCAACACTGTCGAAGAGGAATAAAGAAGGATACGTCTCCTTCGGCAATAATTTAAAAGGGTATATAATCGGTATTGGTGATATTGGTAAAACTCCCTATCCAGTGATTAAAGATGTCTGTCTTGTTACTGAGTTAAAACATAATATGCTCAGCATAATCCATTTAGCTGATCACGGTTATGGTATTAACTTCGTAAAAGACAAATGTACTATTATTGATAGTTCAACTGGTAATACTATATATGAAGGTATTAGAGAAGACAATGTATATGTTTTCTATTTGTTGGAAGATACTAACATTTCTGGTAGATGTTTAATGGCTAAAAGCGATCAGAGTCATCTGTGGCATATGAGACTCGGTCATGCAAATATGGATACTATTTCCAGATTATCCACAAAGAAGCTAGTACGCAGTTTATCGGACATTACATTCAAGAAGGATTCGGTATACAGTCAATGTGAAAAGAACAAAGCTACTCGATCCTCTTTCAAGTCAGTAAATGCTGTATGTACTACTAGACCTCTACAATTACTATATATGGACTTATTTGGTCCTAGCAGAGTTGCTAGCCTCGGAGGTAAGCTATATGCTTTTGTAATTGTAGATGATTATTCTAGATACACGTGGGTATATTTTCTGACACGCAAAAATGATACATTATCGGAATTTGTCACCCTTTGCAAGAAAGTACATAATGAAAAAGGTTACATGATCACTCATATTAGAAGCGATCATGGAGGCAAATTCGAGAATGCAGAGTTTAAGCAATTTTGTGATACACACGGTTTTGTACACGAATTCTCCTGCCTTAGGACTCCACAACAAAATGGAGTTGTGGAACGTAAGAACAGAACTCTATCCGAAATGGCCAGAGTAATGTTAAACCAGTTTAGTCTACCCAAGTATTTCTGGGCTGAAGCTGTCAATACAGCTTGTTTTGTTCTCAATAGAGTTCTAATTCGACCTAAATCGAAGAAGACTCCATTTGAGCTATGGTTTGATAGAATTCCATCAGTTTCATATTTTAGAATATTTGGTTGTAAATATTTTATTCTTAATACAAAAGATAATTTAGGAAAGTTTGACGAAAAGGCCGATGAAGGTATATTTTTAGGTTATGCGGGCAAAAGTAAAGGATACAGAGTCTTCAACAAAAGAACCATGATCATCGAAGAGTCGATCAATGTCACCTTTGATGAACTAAATCAAACGACAATCGATGACAATGACGAAGATCTCAATATACCCAGCAAAGCACCAGCTGATCCTCCTAGAGAAGATCCAGGAACCAGCTACCTTCGGAGTCTGCCAAAAAGATTGAAGTTCACGGCTGATCATCCAAAGGACTTGGTAATTGGTGAGATTACCAAGGGTATAAGTACTCGCTCCTCTAATAAAGATATAGCTTCTTGTGTTGCTTTTGTCTCACAGTTTGAACCCAAAAGTATTGATGAAGCATGTAGTGATAATTTTTGGATAGATGCTATGCAAGAGGAATTAAACCAATTTAACGGAATCAAGTTTGGGAACTTGTTCCCATGCCTATTGATCATCCGGTCATTGGTACCCGATGGGTATTCCGAAATAAACTAAACGAGAATGGTTTAGTGGCTCGTAATAAGGCTCGACTCATAGCTCAAGGATACAATCAAGAAGAAGGTATCGACTACGATAAGACTTATGCCCCAGTTGCGAGATTAGAATCCATTCGCATGTTATGTGCATTTGCATGTTTTCATAATTTTAAATTATTTCAAATTGATGTCAAAAGTGCATTTTTAAATTGTTTTATAAAAGAAGAGGTTTATGTAGCTCAACCACCCGGTTTTACTGATTTCAAATTTCTTGAATATGTTTTCAAGTTGAAGAAAGCTTTATACGGTTTGAAACAAGCCCATCGTGCTTGGTACGATCGTCTAAGCTCTTTTCTACTTGATAACAATTTTTTAAAGAGAAAGGTTGATACTACTTTGTTTATAAAGTCTTTGAATAATAATATTCTTTTGATTCAAGTCTATGTAGATGATATTATCTTTGGATCTACTGATGAATCTCTTTGTCAAGATGTAACGCCCCAGTCCCAAAATACGTAGGACTAGGAATGTAGACATGCCAGCTGTATTCATACGAAGTACATGGGCCTCGTATGGATACATAAGCTGTAAAATGCAATAGAACCATAACTAATCTCATCCACACAGAATAAATGAATATAAGATATCATATAATGAGAATGAATTTGTCTTGATACAATATGTTGGACGGAGATAAATCCACTACCAACAAAATAAGGAAAGTACATAGAAAATGAAATGATTAGCGAGCGAAGCGAAGACGATCCAAGTGCAATCATCCTCGAAGAAATAGAGATGGTCACGGCTAGAGCTAGAGCACCTGCAAAAAACAATAGCACACACCTGAGGAGATAACCAGGTCCTCAGAGGGACGTAACAAGACACATAATATCATGCCATATAAACTGAATAAATACTGCTAAAATAAATAAGTCAATTGAATTATAACATGGTTCAATACGCACATATTGAACGAGCGTACCATCCCCCCAACCAAACAAGGACATGAGATGGTAAACTAATTCACGGTGACGTATCTTTCCATGCCATAAATCCAATTTGGTATCCGGACCCCAACAAGGTTCAATACCTTCTCATCGAAGTAGTAAGTCACACCTACAACCAAATAAGGACAAGATGTGACGAACTAATCCGCGACAAGTTATTGTTCCAAGCCACGGTCAGATACAAGTACCCAAACCAAAAGTACTCATACCTAACGAATAAGGATGCCTAACCAAATCTAAGTGAATGCAGTTTTAAGAACAGTCCATGGTCGCATGACTACCGGGTCAAGTCAAAAAAATACCAATGCAGTACCTCAGTAGCGAGTCACAACACCATGTACTATTCCTCAGTACCGAGCGAGTCTATAGCATATAGTCTACCTATCGTTCCTCAGTAGCGAGCGAGTCTACGATAGATAGGATGGTAGTCAACTTTCAATCATTTTCTTCCCGCCCAATGCCAACTCATAACTGCTAAGTCTTCTAGCATGCAATTCTATTAGCAGTTATTTCCTAACGCACGGCTTATACGTACTGGTGGCCAGCCAATCACGCATGTCCGAGTCCTATATGTGACACACAACAACGTGGTATAAACGTGTCAAGGCCTATGAATGCAACACACAAGGTGGTTCCTTAAATCTAGGTTTAATATGTAAGAAAAAAATACATAGCAGGAAATATAAATGAACAGTAAGTTCTAACAGGTTATGCCATGTATCAAGGTTTATTTTGTATAAAGAAAATAATAAAAAATGCATGAAATATGAGCTAAATAAATAAACAGGAAATGGCAAGGTGTCTTGCCTGAGGTCTTTGCTGGTGAAACCGACAATCCCGTTGGGTACAGAATAGTCACAGGGCTACACAAGATGAACTCAGACGATGTGAAAAACTTCTAAAATAAAAACCAAAAATAAAATATTCTGGAAAATTTTTGGGAAAAATATATGATGTGTATTTTTCTGTCAGCATTCCGAAACTTTAAACGGTTCGTGATTCTGAATCCTGGTTCTCCCAGAATCTCAAAAATACTAAAACGTGTCAGATTTCGGACAACTGACACTCCACAAATTTACCAGAAAATTAAGTTCCAAATTTATGAAAATAAAATTTATATTCAGAAAATATACCTCAATACGATTCCAACAAAAAAAACTGGAGGTCAAACAGAGTCCGGAGTTGGGAGTTATGGTCATTCGAAGTTGCTACAACATTTGAAATTTGAGGCTGAATTTATGACGAAAAAAGAGAGAAATTTTGACAATGATGGTTTGAAAGATGATTTTATTCATAGATTCGATAGATATATATAATGGCTAGCAATTAGCAAATTATGATAGGATTAGAACTAAATCAATAAGGATGATTATGATTACCAACTAATTTGGATAGGAATAGGATTCGTTTAAATAAGAAACGATCTAATTATTGCTTGATATGATTCCAATAGGATAAGAATTTCTAATGAATAAATCTTCCCATAAATTTAAATCAAATAAATTATTTAAAAACAAATCAATTTGATTTCAATCCTTTAAATGATCACCATAATAACTTTAAGTATTATTCTATATTATCAAATAATTCAAATCATATGAATCCAAATCCAAATCAAACTCAACATAATAACTTTAAAATAATATATAATATTTATCAAAATAATTTAAATCAAATAATAAATAAATTATTTAATAAAATAATATTTCAAATCTAGATTAGACAAATCGTAATGCTCCAATTAGTCATCGTAAGTATTTTAAACAATATTTTAATTATCAATATAATTTAAAGTATAGTTGATAACCATCACGATAATTTAAATAAATTCAAATATAATCAAATAACTGATTAACATATCAAAATAATACTCGATGTCATCAAATATTACAAAACTTACTTTTATAAATCCAAATTTTTATTTAAAAATAAATCGACAAGAAACCTTTTATCGCTCAATTTTATTTTTTAAAACCAATTTTTAGAAGACCAAAAATAATAAAAACATATTTTATATTTCAAATAAAAATTTCGAGAATATTTTTTTTAGAAATATTATTTCAAACCATTAATTTAAAACTAGTTTTTGGTAACAAAAGTAATAAGAAAATTTATTTTGCAAAATTTCTACAAAAATTACTTTTAAACACGAAATTAAAATTTATAGATATAATTTAAAAAATAATAATTTCGGGAAGATAAGTTACAAATCTATCCACCTTTAAAAATTTTCGTACTCGGAATTTAAGGACTACTAGGATAGACGGACTTGGTTGATCGGTAAAAGGATAGTAAGAATTTGTGATAAGAGAAAATAGATGGAAGGGAAAAGAGAATTTCTTTAATGAGAACATTATTCAATTTGAATGAAAAATAGAAGAAGTGAATGGATATGGCTTATGTGCACGGACACGATGCACAAACACATTTGCAGGTGAAGAAAATTATCGAAAAATAGAAATTTATGGATGAGTACCTGCCTTTTATAGGATGTGGGAATCCCCAGTTGGATAAGGATTAGGAGTAGTTTAAACCCTTAATAGATAATTCGCAACTTAATTTAAATTCAATCAAATCCAAATCCAAATACAAATCCAATTTAAATCTAATTAAACTTTTTAGTTTAAAATCGAATGGGATAAATCAAATTTCAAATATTTAACTATTTAAATAATTCCATAAATTCAAATCATGATTTAAATTGCCACAATAATTTCGAAATATATTTTCCAAAAATACTAATAATAATAATTTCAAAAATTATATTATTATTTAAAATAAACTAATAAATAATTACAAATATATATGTATGCACAAATAATATTTTCATAATTATGCTTTTCTAGTATACAATAAAAATATTATTTATTATTAATAATTGTGAGAAATGAAAGGCAATAAAATAACAAACTTGGAAATTTTGGAACGATAAAAAAAATAATTATTATGTATATTATTTTGAAACTATAAAAATAGAAAAAAAAATTCAAAAATATGTACGCTCGCACATATTCGCACTCGTCGAGCAATTATGAAAAATAAAATTTTGCGCGTGACGTACAATGCATCTATGCGACGTATAAATAAAAAAATCACTATTAAATTTATTAAAAAATAAAAAAAATTAATAGAAATTTAGGGGTTTTACATCCTACCCAACTTAAAAGAATTTCGTCCTCGAAATTAAGAATTAGTAGGGGGTGAGAAGGCACAAGGGGGTATTGGTGAGAAAATAAATTCACAACGTTCAACAAAGATGCATTAGGAACTCGCAATTTCAATAATGGCAGGGATAATCATGGGTTAGCACAGGAAGGAAATGAGTAAGGGTTACGGTTAAAACAAGATAACAGGCAATAAAGAATATTATGGGTTCAAAAAAAATGAAATAAATTAGAGACCTTAAAGTTATGGTCTCTTGAGAATAGGTTGAGGCACGATTTAGAGAATGAATTAGATTCACTCCTAATTTAAGTGATTAGAAGGTCATGATAGTAAATATAGGCCGGGAAGAAGGACGAGTAGTTTAAGACGAAGATATACCAACATCGAGTGATAATGGTCATAGGTGATGGGATAGCTAGAGGAATTTCTAGCACAACGCCTTCGTCCTTCTAAAATAGATGAAGGCGAAAGCAATACAGAGTTCGAAGCAGGCGTTATCGAATACGAATACGTGATTCAAAGACGATTGAATAATTTCAACGGAATTGTCAAGACAGTCGTGGATGAGACTCTAGAGGACAAGTTTAGCTATGTCCCCATCTACGTAAAACGATAGATAAAGCGAACCAAAATGCACTCGGTTGATCAGACCATCATGCACCGGTTCTGATTAGACAATATGTTAGTGGGAGCGACCCAATTAACATATGTTTTGAACAAGCTCGATAAAAGAATAAGCTTGCAAAAACTAGGCTACATTAGCATCATTAGTCTAGATAGTAAAAATATAGGCACGTGAGATTAAGATTGAAATAAAGGACCAATATGAATAGTCTAAGTGCCATAAGGATCTAGGTCTCGTTTATTCCTATACCATCATTCTATGGTTTATTGACCAAGGCTTGGTTGACCAAATGGGTTAAATTCCTCTAGTCTCTATGGTCTAGATAGTACTATTGATATTCCCTTAATGGTCAAGGGTGTGTCAGGTCGTGGGGTATTCTACTCAACTTAAAAGAATTAAGCTAAGGGTGTTTGGGACATCTAACTAGTAGGGTCAATCTCTAGCAAGCACGAAGTGAAGATAATAATTATGATGTAAGGAATCAAACAAGATGCAAATCAATGAGTCAGACGGTAGATAAAATCTAGGAGTGGGGTCAAGTATGTGGATGAGATCCTAGACTTCTAATCCTATACGCAGGCTTGCTTGGTACGGTAAAGTAACCAAACAATTTATCTTGTCCTGCATGGGCCACCACAAAAACATGTAAAGCCCCAGCCCCAAAATACGTAGGAGTAGGAACGTAGACATGCCAGCTGTATTCATACGAAGTACATGGGCCTCGTATGGATACATAAGCTGTAAAATACAGTAGAACCATAACTAATCTTATCCACACAGAATAAATGAATATAAGATATCATATAATGAGAATGAATTTGTCTTGATACAATATGTTGGGCGAAGACAAATCCACTACCAACAAAATAAGGAAAGTACATAGAAAATGAAATGAGTGGCAAGCGAAGCGAAGACGATCCAAGTGCAATTATCCTCGAAGAAATAGAGATGGTCATGGCTAGAGCTAGAGCACCTGCGAAAAATAATAGCACACACCTGGGGAGATAACCAGGTCCTCAGAGGGACGTAACAAGACACATAATATCATGCCATATAAACTGAATAAATAATGCTCAAACAAATAATTCAATTGAATTATAACATAGTTCAATACGCACATATGGAATGAGCGTACCATCCCCCCAACCAAACAAGGACATGAGATGGTAAACTAATTCACGGTGACGTATCTTTCCATGCCATGAATCCAATATGGTATCCGGGCCCCAACAAGGTTCAATACCTTCTCATCGAAGTAGTAAGTCACACCTACAACCAAATAAGGATAAGATGTGACGAACTAATCTGCGACAAGTTATTGTTCCAAGCCACGGTCAGATACAAGTATCCAAACCAAAAGTACTCATACCTAACGGATAAGGATGCCTAACCAAATCTAAGTGAATGCAGTTTTAAGAACAGTTCATGGTCGCATGACTACCGGGTCAAGTCAAGAAAATACCAATGCAGTACCTCAGTAGCGAGTCACAAAACCATATACTATTCCTCAGTACCGAGCGAGTCTATAGCATATAGTCTACATATCGTTCCTCAGTAGCGAGCGAGTCTACGATAGATAGGGTGGTAGTCAACTTCCAATCATGTTCTTTTCGTCCAATGCCAACTCATAACTGCTAAGTCTTCTAGCATGCAATTCTATTAGCAGTTATTTCCTAACGCACGGCTTATACGTACTGGTGGCCAGCCAATCACGCATGTCCGAGTCCTATATGTGACACACAACAACGTGGTATAAACGTGTCAAGGCCTATGAATGCAACACACAAGGTGGTCCCTTAAATCTAGGTTTAATGTGTAAGAAAAATAATACATAGCAGGAAATATAAATGAACAGTAAGTTCTAACAGGTTATGCCATGTATCACAGTTTATTTTACATAAAAAAAATAATGAACAATGCATGAAATATGAGTTAAATAAATAAACAGCAAATGGCAAGGTGTCTTGCTAAAGGTCTTTGCTGGTGAAACCGACAATCCCGTTGGGTACAGAATAGTCACAGGGCTACACAAGATGAACTCAGACGATGTAAAAAACTTCTAAAATAAAAACCAAAAATAAAATATTCTGAAAATTTTTTAGGAAAAATATATGATATGTATTTTTCCGTCAGCATTCCGAAACTTTAAACGGTTCGTGATTCTGATTCCTGGTTCTCCCATAATCTCAAAAATACTAAAACGTGTCAGATTTCGGACAACTGACACTCCACAAATTTTCCAGAAAATTAAGTTTCGAATTTATAAAAATATAATTTATATTCAGAAAATATACCTCAATACGATTCCAACAAAAAAAATTGGAGGTCAAACGGAGTCCGGAGTTGGGAGTTATGGTCATTCGAAGTTGCTACAACATTTGAAAATTGAGGCTGAATTTATGACGAAAAAAGAGAAAATTTTTGACAAGGATGGTTTGAAAGATGATTTTATTCATAGATTCGATAGATATATATATATAATGGCTAGCAATTAGCAAATTATGATAGGATTAGAACTAAATCAATAAGGTTGATTATACCAACTAATTTGGATAGGAATAGGATTGGTTTAAATAAGAAACGATCTAATTAATGCTAGATATGATTCCAATATGATAAGAATTTCTAATGGATAAATCTTCCCATAAATTTAAATCAAATAAATTATTTAAAAATAAATCAATTTGATTTCAATCCTTTAAATGATCACCATAATAACTTTAAGTATTATTCTATATTATCAAATAATTCAAATCATATGAATCCAAATCCAAATCAAACCCAACATAATAACTTTAAAATAATATATAATATTTATCAAAATAATTTAAATCAAATAATAAATAAATTATTTAATCAAATAATATTTCAAATCTAGATTAGACAAATCGTAATGCTCCAATTAGTCATCGTAAGTATTTTAAACAATATTTTAATTATCAACATAATTTAAAGTATAGTTGATAACCATCACGATAATTTAAATAAATTCAAATATAATCAAATAACTGATTAACATATCAAAATAATACTCGATGTCATCAAATATTATAAAACTTACTTTTATAAATCCAAATCTTTATTTAAAAATAAATAGACAAGAAACCTTTTATCGCTCAATTTTATTTTTTAAAACCAATTTTTAGAAGACCAAAAATAATAAAAACATATTTTATATTTCAAATAAAAATTTCGAGAACATTTTTTTAGAAACATTATTTCAAACCATTAATTTAAAACTAGTTTTTGGTAACAAAAGTAATCACAAAATATATTTTGCAAAATTTCTACAAAAATTACTTTTAAACACGAAATTAAAATTTATAGATATAATTTAAAAAATAATAATTTCGGGAAGATGAGTTACAAATCTACCCACCTTTGAAAATTTTCGTACTCGAAATTTAAGGACTACTAGGATAGACAGACTTGGTTGATCGGTAAAAGGATAGTAAGAATTTGTGATAAGAGAAAATAGATGGAAGGGAAAAGAGAATTTCTTTAATGAGAACATTATTCAATTTGAATGAAAAATAGAAGAAGTGAATGGATATGACTTGATGTGCACGGACAAGAAGCACAAACACATTTGCAGGTGGAGAAAATTATAGAAAAATAAAAATTTATGGATGAGTACCTGCCTTTTATAGGATGTGGTAATCCCCAGTTGGATAAGGATTAGGACTAGTTTAAACTCTTAATAGATAATTCGCAACTTAATTTAAATTCAATCAAATCCAAATCCAAATACAAATCCAATTTAAATCTAATTAAATTTTTTAGTTTAAAATCGAATGGGATAAATCAAATTTCAAATATTTAACTATTTAAATAAATCCATAAATTCAAATCAAGATTTAAATCGCCATAATAATTTTGAAATATATTTTCCAAAAATACTAATAATAATAATTTCAAAAATTACATTATTATTTAAAATAAACTAATAAATAATTACAAATATATATGTATGCACAAATAATGTTTTCATAATTATGCTTTTCTAGTATACAATAAAAATATTATTTATTATTAATAATTGTGAGAAATAAAAGGCAATAAAATAACAAACTTGGAAATTTTGGAACGATAAAAAAAAATATTATGTATATTATTTTGAAACTATAAAAATAGAAAAAAAATATTTTTCAAAAATATGTACGCTCGCACATATTCGCACTCGTCGAGCAATTACGAAAAATAAAATTTTGCGCGTGACGTACAATGCATCTATGCGACGTATAAATAAAAAAATCACTATTAAATTTATTAAAAAATAAAAAATAGTAGAAATTTAGGGGTTTTACACAAGAATTCTCAAAGTGTATGCAGAATGAGTTTGAGATGAGCATGATGAGAGAGCTGAAATTCTTTCTCGAACTGCAAATCAAACAAACCAACAATGGGACGTTCATAAATCAAACTAAGTACACAAAAGATCTACTAAAGAAGTTCGACATAGAAGCAGCAAAGCCACTTAGCACTCCAATAGCGACTTCAACCAAGCTTGATATTGATGAACAATGCAAACCTGTCGACATACATAAGTATCGAGGTATGATCGGTAGCTTACTCTATTTAACTGCCAGTCGACCAGACATTACGTTTAGCGTTTGCTTATGTGCTCATTTTCAAGCCAATCCTAAGGAATCACATCTGTGCGCAGTTAAGCATATCTTTCGATACCTTAAAAGCACTTCTTCTGTCGGCTTATGGTATCCCAAAACCACGTCGTTTGACCTAACCGCTTATTCTGATGCTGATTTTGTCGGATACAAAGTAGATAGAAAAAGCACCAGCGGCACATGTCATTTTCTAGGAAAAGCTCTAGTCTCTTGGTTTAGTAAAAAGCAAAATTTTGTTGCATTATCAACAACAGAGGCTGAGTATATTGCCGCAGGACGTTGTTGTGCATAAATTTTGTGGATAAAACAAACCTTAGAAGACTATGGATTGCATTTTACATATATACCCATTTTCTGTGATAATACTAGTTCTATTAATTTGACTAAGAATCGAGTATGTCATTCTCATACTAAACATATCGAGATTTGACATCATTTTCTTAGAGATCATCAACTAAATGGAGATATAGACCTTGTATACATAGACACACAGAATCAATTAGCTGACATATTCACAAAACTTTTAGCGGAAGATCGTTTCAACTATTTACGTCGAGAATTAGGAATTTTAGATATCAATAATATTAATTAATTTTTGTTTTATTAATTATTTATTCGATACTCATAAACTGTTTTCGAGACAAGTCTAAGAAGAGTTTGTCTGTCACCACGACTACGGTCGAAGCGAAGCGGTATTTAAGAGTTCTCCGGTGAACCTACATTAGCTGGGACAGTACTCCTACAGCTAATCTGAGACAGATGCTGAGTAAAGAAGATTAATTTGTAAAATAATATTAAATATATTATTTTGAGATTTAAAATTACTAAACTTTGAATTAAGTATTTGAAATAAATTAATGAAAAAGAATGTGGTCTTATTTGATTTTATATATATATATATATATATATATATATATATATATATATATATATATATATATATATATATATATATATATATATAGCCAGGCAACCCTAGCGAATTCGACCCGAGTTCGGTCCGAATTCGGCCAGAGTTCGGCTGGGTGTTTATATATATAACAGCAGCAACCTGAGGCCTCCTTCTTCTTCATACTTTCCCACATCCTCATAACAGCAGCTCCGCCCCTCCGAAACCCTAGTTCTACTCCCTCATTGTTCTTCCAATCCTTGTGGAGTTTTTCATCAAAACTTTGGATTCGTGCGGAGATCGTCGTCCTCTACAACATATCCGACTCTTCGAAGGTATAATCCCTTCTTTCCACCACTTTTCAATACTTAGGATTTGTAGAAATTTTGGGAAAGAATGCCTAATTTCAATCCCTTCAAGAGGAAGAAGACCAATGCCAGTGCAGAGGCATCGTCTTCAGATCCGCATACGGATTACCTCTTTTCTCCGGTCCAATCGGACGATGGTGCGTCGGATGAGTTTTATTTTAAAACTTCCGATCAAGCGTTATTGTGGTACACTGATTTTAACATGCGTACTATTTGTACTGGATCATCGATTAAGTGGACTGTCTTTTCGGATCACCATCCTTGTTTTGAGGCACTAGGGTTACAATATTTTGTCACCTTACAATTCCTCATTGCCACTAATGCCATTAGATTATTCTACTGTAATTTCGTGTTAGACACTTTTACAGCGAGGACACGTGTCGTAGGAATTGATATCGAATTCACTGATGACACATTAGCGGAAATCCTTGGTATTCCAAATGAAGGTGCCCCGCTAGATGACATCACTGATTTTGATTTCCCCGATAGCACGACACTCGTTAGTTTCAAGAATGAACTTTGTGCGCCCGCACGCGTTCTTCCTGGAAAGCTCAAGGCTAATAACTTGAACTTGTTTAACTACGAATTACATCGCATCATCTATTCCACTTTACTTCCAAAATCTACTTCTAAAGATGATGTCACTGCACTTGAGCTCTCTGCTCTTTATCATATTCTTAAGGGGATTCCTTTTTCTGCCCCTAAGACTATTATTCAGATGATGGGTAGATATCGCGGGAGAGACCACAACCTATCTTGTGCGATGCTTATTCCTCGCATTTTTCAGAGATTTGACATTGATTTATCTACTTATGCTGTCGATCCCGAGCCCAAGTTTCTCAAACTCTCTCGTCGCAGCATTGCATCTGTTCCTCCACCCACTGCACCTACTCCTCCTACACCTATTCCCATTGATCCCGCAGCACCTGTTCCTCCTTATTCTTACCCTATAACATTTGAGGGTATCCATCTGCACTTATCAGATCTGCAGTCTTTTTATGTTGAGACCTCTAGGGAACACGAGTTCCGTGATGTGACTCGGTTCCAGGCGATTGCCAACTCCTTTGCCGATCTGAGGTTTGTGCAGACGGGATATTCTACTAGCTCTCTGCCCCGAGACCCTTCTGTTTCTGGCTACCGTATTGACGACGAGACGGTACACTCTCTGTTCCAGCCAGGGAACGCATATGATTGGTATCGTACCGCTGGCGCCACTCCTCACACCTTTGGCGCTGGTACTTCTAGAGCTGGTCCATCTGGACATGCTGGAGCTGCAGCTGATGATGATGATGTTGATGATGATGAGTTTTGAGATGTTAGATTATTGAAACTGTTATTTTTTGTCTTATGTTTACTTGGAAATGCTCCGACATTCCAATATTTTATCAGTACTCTTTTTTTAGTTATTATCAGTACTTTTTTTCCTTATTCATGGACATGGTTGTTTTTGTTTATGCCTCAGTTTTGGCATCTTAGTCTATTATTCAGCACTCTATTTGTTTTAGTTTATCGTAGCACTATCTATCTTTTATTGCTTCATCCTTTACAAATTGCCTGAGACAAATACATGCCTGTGTTGTTATTTTATTTCTCTTACTATTTCTACCATCTGTCATGATTATTTATTTTTCATGTGTTTCTTCACTGTTTGTTACTTATGCATTGATTGTGGGAGAGCTTTCTCTTTTGCAATTATTTTGCTAAGTGACAATGGAGGAGAAATAAGGATCTAACATGTTTGTGAAATACAGGATATGAACAATTTTTCTTTACTATTTTGATTTGATTCCATGCTTAGATATTATATCGGCAAGGTTTGTCAATTATCAAAATGGGGGAGATTGTTGGCCCATTGGTCATGGTTAAACCTGATTTTAATAATTGATCAAACTCTGTCTCGATATAAATGCAAGTCTACTCAGATATTTACATACGACGTTTTGGACACTGCTCAACAATGGTTATCAACAATGTTCAAGACTGTAGCCATTTGCCATTAAGAATGTACTTCCTGCTAAGCAATATAATTTTTCTTTTTATTGAGTCTAGGAATACATTGTACACCGAGTCGTACTAGCAAATAGGCTATCCGAAAACGTTTTTCAAAACCATCATATTCTTTTACAAATGATCCATGTTTTTGAAAAATATTCTTTTTACAAAAAGCCTTTGAAGGATTGTTCAAAAAGCCAAAATTTATTTTCTCCAAAAATGAACTGGCAGAACCTCAGGAGAACTCGGCCCGAGTTCGGCCAGAGTTCGGCCATTTGGAATGTTAGTGAACGTTGGGTTTTTGAACTTGGTCATCCTTCAGTTGCGGGTTGTTACAAAGAGTTCTGTCTGAATTCTGCCCGAATTCTGTCAGAGTTCTGTCTTTGGAAAAGCTATAAATAGAGAAGCATTTCGATCATTTCAACACACCAATTCACTTTCAATCTTCTCTTCTTAAAGCTTAAAGTATTCCAAAGAGTTCTTAAAAAGCTTTCATTTTCAAATCCTAAGCAAGTTACAATCCTCTAGTCGATTTGCCAGTCGGTACGGTCTAGAAGTTTCAGAGTGATTGTAATCAGAGGCTTGATAGAAGATTCAACTCTTTACAGTTGAAGTTGGACGAGTTCTTCGTATCAAAGCTCGTGTCTGTAGAAGTTGCAAGGACTTCGTATGAAAACTTGCGGGATTTTCCAATAGTGGATTCAACTGGAAGCTAGAGTTCTTCCGAGTGGACTAGTCCTCACCAGAGGAAAACCAGTATAAATCTCGGTGTTTGCGTTTGCCTTCTGATCACTTTTAAATTCTGTTATTTACTTTTTGTGATTATTATTTTATCTGTGATCTTACTGCTAACAAGTTTTTAATTAGAAATATTTTGCTGCCTACTCTATTCACTCCCCCCTCTAGAGTATTCTGTTTTACGATTTCGTTCCTACAGTGTAATGGTTCAGTTAACAGTTTCAAATCAACTTGAAGGCAGTTATAATGACTAAGTTCAATCCCAGTTAACACCATATTAACAACTTAATAGTTTGTAAATCTTAGAAACAATTTAACCCATTTTCGAATATCCCAATTCTGGAACACAGTAACAGTAATGTTGGGGATTTTCAATTCGAATCCGAAAATGCAAATAAAATACATACAAAATAGGTTAGGGTAGAGTCGTACACGTGTCCAGAGTCCACACGAGTCCCCACGTGTCCAGAGTCCACAAATGGACACGACGTGTCCAAGTCACGAAATACGCACAGACACATTGCGTGCACAAACTGCATCGTGCTGCGATACAGTCGCCTCGTGGACATGACACGTGACATCTGTTGTGCCATTTAGCTTGTGGTAGGTTAGCCTAGGCGCATATGCATACATGTGCACAGGGTATGTATAGCAGTAGGCAGTAGTGTGTACTGCCTTAAAGGGAGAGAAGGAAGGATGTTCAGCAAACTATATAGGCAGGTCAATAAAGGGGGCACTTGGCTGTGCAAGAACGGGAAGGAAAGGCAGCAGGTTGTGAGGTTGTGTATCAGTGCAGTGCACTGATGTATAACAGCAGATGGGGGTGTTGTGTGTGTAGACTGTTGTGAGTGTGAGTGTCGTGGCTTGTCACGCCCCAGAACTAGAATACTGGAGAGCGGAGGAATGACTCAGCCAGCTACGTATTACGGGTAGATGAATACCGTATAATACGATCAATGCTATCTACTAGACGAGGGGGGTGCATACTACATGAAAGTCTTCCTAGGGTCACTTCCCATCTATTGTCTCAATCATTCAAATAAGAAACAGAAATAGAGAACATGTGAGATAAAGCAGTAAGGCGTCCCAAACGCTCAGTCAAAATGTTCTTGATATCTGGCTTTACAAAATACAGCCAGATAATGTAGTAAGTATACATAATTGTTATCAGCGGCAGCCTGACTTAGTTACAATTATACAAAACTAGGTACAAGACAATCCGACTAACATGTCGGTGCCAAACGGCAAAGTATAAAGTATTTAATAAAACGAGCGGGGAACTAAGGAACCCACTCGAGTCCTCCTGTGATCATCCCTCTAGTGTTGACCATCTTGGAGGTAGAAGTAAGCTGGATCCTCGGGGACTGGCTCTAAATCTGGCCATGCAAAACCAGAGAGGTTAGACCTCTAATAGAATGTACCGCAAGGAAGCACGATATGAAGGATGAAACCAGTAAATAAAAGAATATAATAATAGATCTCTGCTTGCCACTGGGATTCACATAATATTACGACACTTCGAACCAACCTCCCAACCAAACAAGGACAGAAGTTGGCCCGTCATGTCCTGACATTCTGATCATCTCAGTTAGGTAACAGAGTAGATACAGTACACAAACAAATCAATTTAAACGGCCATTCAACTACTACGGCTTGCTACTGTGATTTCCAAGTTATCCTGGATATATGCAATAAAGGATTCCTCAGTTCTTACGATGTGCAAGCAAGACTAGTTTACCCAGTCAATCAATTGCGCCAATCATGAATTAGACGAGTCCCAGTGGGACGCCCGTCCTCAATATACAATATACAATAGATAATATAACCAGATACCGCTCCCTGCCCGTGTGGCAGATTTGTAGTATTTGTGGGGACCAGCCGGCCTGTCGGGCACTACTAGTCCCAAGAGGACTGCCATTTAAGAACTCGGGAATCCATTCTCTCCATGAAATCATTATTTTACTTAACTTAATAGCCTCTATGTTAAGCGAAATCCTATGCCGTGGATCATGGTCATTCAAATAAGTACTTTCGTACGGGGTACGATATGCAATTCTACAACAATACCAGTACGATTAGGTTGTAGGTCTTACATAGCGTAATGCAACAATCAAAATTAACCACGGAATAATCATGCCTTGACTATAAAGTACACATGCAACTTTTTGTAGAATAAATAAATAAATAATTAAATAAATAATTTGAAACCTGCATGTGCCTGTTTGCCAATACTCGAGATTAGCCAGTCGTTTACAATAGTTCATAATTAATATGAATGTGTCTCATTCATTCAATCCAATAAGATGACTAGCCAGCCTCTTAGTTCCAACTAGGAATACATGATCAATTATTAATCGAGATAACCAACTATCATATTATAATGTCAAGACAATAATTAATGTAAATAAAAGCCAAGGTAATTAATCCTGGTCAATCAATGTCAATCAATGTCAATCAACGTCAATCTGGAACAAGGATCAGCCAGAAGGCTTTAAAATCAGAGTTCATGCGACCAGAAAATCATGCGGCTAAGGAAGCTTAAATTCATGCGGCTGGGACAACATGCGCCCATGCGGCTACGACCACACGCGCCTAAGCGGCCGGGGTTGAAACAGTCCCATGCGGCTCAGCAATGCCCAAGCCATGCGGCTGAAAAGGGTTGCAGTCTCATGCGGCTACGGTTAGTCATGCGACCATGCGGCCAAAGGAAATTCCATGCGGCTAGGGGATAGCAAACCCTATGCGGCTCAAAATGACATGCGCCCATGCGGTTCGAAATGACATGCGCCCATGCGGCTCGAAATGACATGCACCTATGCGGCTCGAAATGACATGCGCCCATGCGGCTCGAAATGACATGCGTCCATACGACTGAACATGGGACAAGCCTATATGCGGCTAAGAAAAACTAATTTCATGCGGCTAAGTGCAATCCTATATGCGGTTGAGAGGTCATGCAGCGCCATATGGCTGCGGGACCGAATGCATATGCGGCTAGCTAAGAACTCATGCGGCTGACTAAGCCCATACGGTTGGGATTGGAATCAGTCTCATGCGGCTCAAACGAATGAACTCATGCGGCTAGAATGCCCATGCGGCCAGGGAACTTGTCGCATGAAGACTCATACGGTCAAGCTTTGTCATGTGGCCAGAACTGTTCTTCTTTTCCGAATTCCTAAGGACAGAACCATGGAAACTATTGCTTCCAAGCTCTCTAATCCCTTCATTCTAAGCCCAAATCTGAACTTCCATAGGTCAAAATGGGGTAGAACGAAATTCTCTACAACATGTATTCTGGGAACGGGAAGTGACATCTCTACCCTCCTTAGAAAAATTCCATCCTCGGAATTTCAAATCCGAGCAAGATAGGAACATCAAAGCTAACTAATCCAAGCATAAGCAATTGAGTAAGTAATCATTCTACAATGTCAATAGCAAGTAACATATCTCTGTTTAACTATTGACGATACCAAGCAATTCTACTCATAAGGTAACAAGCATGAGGAGTTAAGACAATCAAGGTATACAGGAAGAAATATACCTTGTGAGTCAAACAGGTGTGGATACCGTGATCGGATATCATCCTCACGTTCCCAGGTTGACTCTCCTAATGAGTGATGACCCCAAGCAATCCGGACAAGGCTAATTGTTCGGTTCTTAAGTATCTTCTCTCTTCGGTCCAAAATGGACACAGGCTGCTCCTCGTAAGACAAGTTGGTACCAACAACCAGCTCAGAATAATCAAGGATATGGCTTGGGTTCGATACATACCTTCGCAATTGAGATACATGGAACACATCATGTACCTCTCATAACGAAGGTGGAAGGGATAAACGATAAGCAACATCGCCTATCCGATCGAGGATAACAAACGGGCCTACGTATCTCGGACTCAACTTCCCGCGAACGCCAAATCTAATGACCCCACGAGTAAGTGAGATCCGCAGGAATACGTGGTCCCCAACAGAAAACTCTAGCGGCCTACGATGCTGGTTCATCCAATGACGATGCTGATCCTGTGCAACTCGAAGTCGCTCTCTAATTCCTTTAACCACTTCTACTATCTGGACAATTATTTCTGGGCCTAGCATCTTCCTCTCCCCGATATCGTCCCATGCTAGTGGTGACCTACACTTCTTACCATATAGTGCTTCAAATGGTGCCATCTGGATACTGGCTTGATAACTGTTATTGTATGAGAATTCGACTAAGTGCAGGTGGCTCTCCCAAGATCCTCCAAAATCTAGAGTGCAAGCTCGCAACATATCTTCCAAAGTCTGGATTGTTCTTTCTGATTGCCCGTCCGTTTGTGGATGGTAAGCCGTGCTAAACCTTAACTTGGTACCCAGACTATGATGTAAACTCTTCCAGAAATGTGATGTAAAACGAGTATCTCTGTCTGACACAATATTGACAGGGACTCCATGCTGTCTGGCTATTTGTTGCATATATAACTCTGCCAACTTTTCTGTAGATTGCCCTACTCTGAAAGGAAGAAAGTGTGCCACCTTTGTAAGCCGATCTACGATTACCCAAATAGCATCTTTACCACTTGGTGATCTCGGTAAACCGGTCACAAAGTCCATTGTGATGTGTTCCCACTTTCATTCTGGGATATGAAGTGGTTACAATAACCCAGCTGGTCTCTGCTGTTCTGCCTTCACTTGCTGACATACTAAGCAACGGGAAACAAATCTAGCTATCTCCCTCTTCATCCTGTTCCACCAGAAGTGCTGCTTGATATCTTGGTACATCTTGGTCCCTCTAGGGTGTATAGAATATTGAGAACTGTGAGCTTCTGTCATAACCTCCTGTCTGATATCTCCACTAGGTACGCATAGGTGCGATCCAAACCTAAGCGTACCATCTTCATGAACTTTTAACTCCTTTCTGAGTCCTGACTCACATTCTGCCCTAAACTTCTGAATCCTTGGGTCCTGTGCCTGAGCTGTCTTGATCCTGTCTACCAAGTCGGATTGAACTTGTAGACTTGCCAGAATTCTTACATCCCTAGGAAGTATAACTTCGATGCCCATCTCCTGAAGGTCTTCTAAGATATGCTTCTGTGTTGTCAACATAAATGTGCCGCCTCTCCTGCTGAGAGCGTCTGCTACTACATTAGCCTTTCCTGGATGATACTGAAGCTCTACGTCCTAATCCTTGATCAGCTCTAACCATCTTCTCTGCCTCATGTTCAGTTCCTTCTGGGTAAAGATGTACTTCAGACTTTTGTGGTCTGTGTACATGTCTACTCGATCACCGTACAAGTAATGCCTCCATAGCTTTAAAACAAATACTACTGCCGCCAACTCTAAGTCATGAGTTGGATAATTTTTCTTGTGGTTTCGAAGTTGCCTAGATGCGTACGCTATCACCTTCCCATGTTGCATGAGGACACATCCAAGTCCTTTACCTGATGCATCATAATATACAGTAAAACCTCCGGGTCCAACTGGCAATGTAAGGATAGGTGCTGATATCAACTTCTACTTCAGATTCTCAAATGATGTCTGGCATTCTGCCGACCAGATGAATGGCACATCCTTCCGTGTCAAGCGGGTCATGGGTGCTGAAAGTCTTACAAAGTCTGATACAAACCTTCTGTAATATCCTGCTAATCCCAAGAAACTCCGTACATCAGCTACGGTCTTAGGTACTGGCCAACTCTCTACTGCTTCTACCTTCTTGGGATCCACTGCTACTCCAGCTCCTGATATGATATGACCCAAAAATGAAATATGATCCGACCAAAACTCACACTTGCTGAACTTGGCATACAACTGGTTCTCTCTCAGAACCTGTAACACTTTCTTGAGGTGGTCTTTATGCTCCTCTTCACTAGCAGAGTATACAAGAATGTCGTCGAGAAACACCACGACAAACTGATCTAAGTACGACATAAAGATGCGGTTCATCAAATCCATGAATATTGCTGGAGCATTGGTCAAACCAAACGACATTACCAAGAATTCATAATGCCCATACTTCGACCTGAATGCGGTCTTGGGGATGTCCTCCTTCCGAACCCTCACTTGATGATACCCTGAACGAAGATCTATCTTGGAGAAAACTCTAGCTCTGCTCAACTGATCAAATAAGTCGTCGATCCTGGGTAGTGGATACTTGTTCTTCACTGTTGCCGCGTTAAGCTTCCTGTAATCGATGCACAATCGGAATGACCCATCCTTCTTCCCCACAAGTACCACTGGTGCTGCCCATGGCGATATGCTAGCTTAGATGAACTTCTTCTCCTTTAATTCTTCTATGTGCTGATATACCTTAGCCTGCTCCGAATCCGCCATTCTGTAAACTCGATCTGATATCGGGTTATTTCCTGGTGCTAATTCTATACTGAACTCAATATCTCTAACCGGTGGTAGACCTGGAAGTTCTTTAGGAAATACGTCTAGAAACTCTTCAACTACCTTCGGGACTTGAACTTCTTCCATTGCCGTTATTACTCCCTGCTCTTGTTGAGTTGCCACTGATCTGACTAAGGTGAACCGCTTCATGCCTGGAATATCAAAAGATACACTCCCTCTACGATAATCTATTGTCGTATGACTGTCTTTCAGCCAGTCCATGCCTAAGATAACGTCGAAATTTCCAACAGGAAATTCTATCAACCGGGCAGGTAAAGAATGCCCGCAAACTACAACACTACACGCTAGAATAACTCTACTAACTCCTACGAGCCCATTACCAGTGAGTATGTTCAACCTCCCTGGCAATGCCTCGAACTCCATTCCTAGCCATGTCGCAAATTGTGCAGATATAAATGAGTGTGATGCTCCTAATCAAACAATGCTACTGCGGGATATGAGGCGACGAGAATGTTACCTGCCACAACATCTCTCGATGCTAATGCCTCCTCCAAGGACAGAGTGAATGCCTGCCCTCGACCTCCTTGTTGATTCCCATGCTGCGGCCTAGCCTGATGCTGCTGCTGGCCCCTCCCTTGATGATGCTAGGGTGGTCTATGCTGGTGTTGCTGCATCGGCGGTCCCTGCTGCCGAAACATCTGAGCCTGTGGCATTAACGGATGCTGGGCCAATAGTCTCACTGCCACTGCGGGTCCTCGATACTGTCCTGCCTCTGGTGCTGGCAGAGCAGGAAACTGCTGAACTGGTCCTCCTGACCTCGAATTCATGGAACATGTGGTAACCCGATGATCTAAATTTCCACATATCAAACACAGTCCGTTCAATGCCCGACACACATCTCTAGTGTGCCCTATCTTTCCACAATAAGTGCAGCCCGCTGGGGGTTGCTGATTCTTTCTCTGTTGCTGTTGTTGCTGCCTGGGTGGTGGTGCTGGTCCTCGCAGTGCCACATCGTGGATACGAATGCCAGAGGATGATGCTGTTGTTCAGGGCGCTACTCCCCCTCCTCCTTCCATCTGACTGTGGAATCTCTTCTGACCCCCAGTCCTGGCCGCAATCCTCTGAACGGTTATCTCATACCTTTGAGTCACCGTCAATACTTCATCAAAAGTCTGGTAATTGTGCCCCTCTATCAATTGCAAGAGCTCAAGATAAAACCCTTGCTGGAACCTCATAGCCCTCTGGCTCTCTGTTGCTACCATCTCTGGGGCGAACCTACTCAATCTGCAGAACTCCGCTGCGTAAGCATCTACCGTCTTGCCGGCCTGCTTGAGGTTGATAAACTTCTGTTGCAGCTCAAACTGCGCCACAACTCTATAGTACTTCGTCTTGAACCTTGCGGTAAAATTGTCCCAAGTAACAGGACGTCTGATGCCTACTTCCTCTGATTCCCACAAATCACGTACGAGATCCTGAAGTAACAACTTCACTTGATCCACACGTTCTTCCGCCGGTACCTTAGCTGCCGTCAGAATAGCCTCAATATCCTTAAGCCATGCATCTGCTGAGATGGCATCCTCCGTGCCTTCAAAACAACGGGAGTTATACTTGCAAAACCTGGCTGATGCTCCTGAATCTGGCCTTACCCCTATTTCCAAAGCTGTCTGCAACCCTTGGTTGAGTAGTACGTTCTGCTCCTGCAACTGAGCGTGCATGCGCTGCTGGGTTAACATCTGGTGTTGCTGAGTAGCCATCATCCCTCTCTTGATCTCCAGAAGAGCCGGTGTGTCTACTCCCACAGGGGTAGATGGAACTGTTGGTGGTGGTGGAACCTCTGGATACTGCGATCCAGCTGCTGCTTTTACTACCACTTCTTCTTGAATAGCCTCTTGGGGTAGTACTGGCCCTTGTTGCTGACAAACCTGGTCAGGTTGTCCAGGCTGTCTATGTTTTTGCTGTCCAGCTCTGACAGATGCAGACGAAGTACCCCTAAAAAGGGACAAGAGAACAATCAAACGACCGGACAGGAAAGATCAATAAAGTCAAAGGATACCGGAATGTCAAGCTAGAGTTGAGAACAACGAATCATGAGATCAAGGGGAAACATGTGTGATTGAGACATCCTATAAATCAAAACACCCCACAAGTCTGAAATTTTGACCTGCATGGGCCACCACTAAAACCTTGTCATGCCCCAGAACCAGAATACTGGAGAGCGGGGGAATGACTCAGCCAGCTACGTATTGCGGGTAGATGAATACCGTACAATACGATCAATGCTGTCTACTAGACGAGGGGGTGCATACTACATGAAAGTCTTCCTAGGGTCACTTCCCATCTATTGTCTCAATCATTCAAATAAGAAACAGAAATAGAGAACATATGAGATAAAGCAGTAAGGCATCCCAAACGCTCAGTCAAAATGTTTTTGATATCTGGCTTTACAAAATACAGCCAGATAATGTAGTAAGTATACATAATTGTTATCAGTTGCAGCCTGACTTAGTTACAATTATGCAAAAGTAGGTACAAGACAATCCGACTAACATGTCGGTGCCAAACGACAAAGTATAAAGTATTTAACAAAATGAGTGGGGAAGTAAGGAACCCACTCAAGTCCTCCTGTGATCATCCCTCTAGTGTTGACCATCTTGGAGGTAGAAGTAAGCTGGATCCTCGGGAAATGGCTCTAAATCTGGCCATACAAAACCAGAGTGGTTAGACCTCTAATAGCAAGTACCGCAAGGAAGCACGATATGAAGGATAAAACCAGTAAATAAAAGAATATAATAATAGATCTCTGCTTGCCACTGGAATTCACATAATATTACGATACTTCGAACCAACCTCCCAACCAAACAAGGACAGAAGTTGGCCCGTCATGTCCTGACATTCTGATCATCTCAGTTAGGTAACAGAGTAGATACAGTACACAAACAAATCAATTTAAACGGCCATTCAACTACTACGGCTTGCTACTGTGATTTCCAAGTTATCCTGGATATATGCAATAAAGGATTCCTTAGTTCTTACGATGTGCAAGCAAGGCTAGTTTATCCAGTCAATCAATTGTGCCAATCATGAATTAGACGAGTCCCAGCGGGACGCCCGTCATCAATATACAATATACAATAGATAATATAACCAGATACCGTTCCCTGCCCATGTGGCAGATTTGCAGTATCTGTGGAGACCAGTCGGCCTGTCGGGCACTACTAGTCCCAAGAGGGCTGCCATGTAAGAACTCGGGAATCCGTTCTCTCCATGAAATCATTATTTTACTTAACTTAATAGCCTCTATGTTAAGCAAAATCCCATGCCGTGGATCATGGTCATTCAAATGAGTACTTTCGTACGGGGTACGATATGCAATTCTACAATAATACCAGTACGGTTAGGTTGTAGGTCTTACATAGCGTAATACAACAATCAAAATTAACCACGGAATAATCATGCCTTGACCATAAAGTACACATGCTGCTTTTTGTAGAATAAATAAATAAATAAATAAATAAATAAATAATTTAAAACCTGTTGGCCCATTCCATGGTCACACCCGATTTTGATAATTAACACACACTTTAGTCAATACACAAAATATAGAAAATGCTGCTAATCATTTCAGGATTCATGAAATCATATTCAACGGACGATGTACCGCATCAATCAAAGCGTCAACATCATCAAATCTTTTGAAGATTCAGTTCTCATTTTTATTCTGTATTTTATATTTTATTGAGTTTAGGATTTATTCTGTAAAATCAATTGTGGTTATACTGGCTTAGGGTTAAAACTGTCCTCATTTCAAAAGCCTACTTTTACCATTCGTATTTTCATTTACAAATATTTCAAAAACATATTTCAAAAATAGTATTTCAAGATAATTTTACAAATAACCATAAACAATTTGAAAACTGTTTTTGCAAAAGATTTTCAAAGATCTCCTGACAGAACTCGTAACCGAGTTCGGCCTGAGTTCGGTCCGAACTCTGACCGAGTTCGGTCATAAGTTATTCAAACTTCTGTTGCCTCCAAATCAGCGAGCAACGTCTCTTTGCAAGATATTTGCACCCGAACTCTGCCCGAGTTCTGCCCGAGTTCGGTTGGAGAAAACACCTATAAATAGAGAAGAACTTTTCATTTCAAATCATCAATTCATTCTTCATCTTCTCTTCTCTACTACTCAAGTGTTTTCAAACGATCTAAGATTTTCAAATCTCACCTACACATCTCTTAGCCAAAAACCAGTACTATCAGAGTTGATTTAGAGTCTTTTGGTTACTCAAGAGTTGTAAAGAGGTCGTTCCAAGTTTCAACAAATTTTCCTGTTGTGGAGCTGGTCGTGCACTCGTCACCAAGCACGGTGTGTGTTGTGGAGCTGGTCGTGCGTTCGTCACCAAGCACGGTGTTGTAAGAGACTGCAAGCTCTCAGTTAAAGCTTGTGCCATAATGGATTAACATCGAGCAAGAGTACTCGAGACTGGATTAGTCATCTCAGAGGGATACCAGTATACATCGCTGTGTCAACTGAGTTTGAATTCTCTATCTTTATTTATTGTCTCTTATATATCTGCCATAGTTTAATTTTTAATTGGTGATTATATTCTGCTGCACACACGCACTCTATTTACCCCCCCTCTAGAGGTGCTCAACGATCCTACAATTGGTATCAGAGTAGGTTATATTCTTATATAACATACCTTAGAGAGTATATATATGGCAGCCGTGAAATCTATATTCAACGGTGAAGGGCAATCCACAAATAGTCCTCCCCTATTTGATGGAACAAATTACACATACTGGAAAACACGGATGACTTTCTTTCTAAAGTCTCTCGACTTTGATCTTTGGTCAATAGTCGTTGATGGTTATAAAAAACCACCACCCACAGTGGTTGAAGGTATTCTTATGGAAAAGCCTCATGACAAGTACACCGATGCTGAAAAAGCAAAGGCTAGTCTTGATGCTCGAGCCATCAATGCACTATTCTGTGCAATTGACAAAACCGAGTTCAACAGAGTTTCAACCTGTAAGACGTCTCACGAAATTTGGAAACTCCTTGAGGTAACCCATGAAGGGACTTCCCAAGTAAAGAAATCCAAAATTAGTAGACTGACACAGGAGTATGAATCTTTTAAGATGAAACCCGGTGAGTCAATTACACAGATGTTTACTCGTTTCCTTGATATAACTAATCCTTTACAATCTCTTGGTAAAGATTACAGCAATCACGAAAAGATCAGAAAAGTGCTGCGGGCTCTAACAAAGAACTGGAATCCAAAAGCCACAGCAATCATTAAAGGAAATGATCTCACCACTATGACTCTGGAAACGCTGATGGGCAAACTCATGACCCATGAACTCGACTTGCAAGATTTTGAAGAAGCAATACCAAAGGAGAAAACTATTGCCTTTAAAGCTCAAGCAAGAAAATCAACATACAACGATTCCGATGAAGAATCGTCAAGTGGTGATGAACGAGCCCTACTTATGAAGAACTTCAAGAAATATCTAAAGTTCACAAGCAGAAAGAAGAAAGATGTCCAAGAAAGCAACGAAGATGAAACTATATGCTTTGGAAGTAAGAAGTCAGGGCATATGAAGAAGGACTGTCCAACTACCAAGAAGAGCAGTCCATATGACAGATCAAGATCAAGCAGAAAAACTACAACCGGTCGAAAGTATGCTAACACAAGCATCTGGCATGAAAGTGATGCCAGTGATTCTGAAGAAGAGGATAGACCCTGCGGCAATGCAAATGTCTGTCTTATGGCATTTGATAAGGTATCGTCAAACCTTCTATATGATAATTTTACTTTCGATGAGTTAGAGAATGCCTTTAGCGACCTACTTGAAGATCACAAAACTGTGCTCGACAAGTATAAGCAATCTAGAAAAGAGATTAAGGCATACACAACCGAGTTAGCTAGACTGTCCAATCTTATTGAAGATATTAAAGAGACGTCTACTACCGGTAACACGGAAGAGATAGCCAAACTCAAGGTAGACTATCATGAGGCTATCCTCAAAATTGAAAAGAAAGAAAGAGATTATGTGAAGATGCAAAAGCTGTATGACACAGAGAAGAAGATGCACTTAGTAACAGAACACAGACTCTCAGTTATGACTGCTAAATATGAAGAGTCTATTGCGATTTCTAAAAAGTTAGAAATCAAGTTAGGCAAACAGGAAATGCCTGTGACACAGCCTAATTTTAGTCCTAATGCTAAGCATACACCTAAGAGGACTAAAAACAAGAAAGAACAGAAGAAATACGAGTATCATCATGCTTTCACTTATAGGTTCTCTAAGAAACCAAACAAGCATGTAAACACAGTTTCGACCACATCTGGTTCTAAACTGACTTGCACTTATTATGGTACGCACGGACACATATCACAGTATTGTTTAGCAAGAAAGCTTGTTGACAATCACACTTTAGTCTGGAGACCTAAAGCTAATCAGTATGGACCCTTCAGAAAATGGGTACCAAAGGATTCATCTACTTGTTTTGTAGGTGGACCCTCAACCCTCTCATGCTAGAAGCAAATGGATTCTCGGTAGCGGATGTTTGCGACACATGACTGGTGATGCATCCTTATTCGCTACGCTATCAATGAAGAAAGAAGGATACGTCTCCTTCGGAAACAACTTAAGAGGTGATATAATAGGTAATGGTACTGTAGGTATTTCTCCTTATCCAATAATAAAGGATGTTTGTCTAGTAACTGAATTGAAACATAACCTATTGAGCATAAGTCATTTGGCAGATAATGGTTATGGTATCAATTTTGTGAAAGATAAATGTACCATATATGATATGTCATCTGGTGATCCCGTATATAAAGGGATTAGAGAAGACAACATTTATGTTTTCTTTTTGGAAAATACTAATAATATAGGAAGATGCCTAGTAGCCAATCAAGATGAAAGCTGGCTATGGCACATAAGACTAGGACATGCAAACATGGATACTATCTCACGTCTGAATACAAAGAAGTTGGTAAAAGGACTCCTTGAAATTCCATTCAAGAGAGATATGGTATGTGCTGACTGTGAAAAGAACAAAGCACATAGGTCTACTTTTAAATCCATCAACGCTGTAAGTACTTCGAGACCTTTGCAGTTGATTCATATGGATTTTTTTGGTCCTAGTAGAGTTGCTAGTCTTGGCGGTAAGCTCTATGCTTTTGTTATTGTTGATGATTTCTCTCGATTTACTTGGGTTTACTTTTTATCAAACAAAAGTGATGCTATTTTTGAATTTCAGATATTTTATAAAAAGGTACAAAACAAAAAAGGCTTCATGATTACTCGTATCCGAAGTGATCATGGTGGAGAATTCGAAAATTCTGATTTCAAAAAGTTTTGTGATGATAGTGGATATTACCACGAATTTTCTTGTCCTAGAACTCCCCAACAGAATAGTGTTATGGAGCGGAAGAACCATACTCTAAGCGAAATGGCTAGAGTCATACTGAATCAGTATAATCTTCCTAAATACTTTTGGGCAGAAGCTATTAGTACAGCCTGTCATATTTTAAATAGGGTGTTAATTCGACCAATCTCGAAAAAAACACCATATGAGCTTTGGTTTGGAAGAATTCCAAACATTTCTTATTTTAAAGTTTTTGGTTGTCGCTGTTTTATCCTGAACACCAAGGATAACTTGGGAAAGTTCGACTCCAAAGCAGATGACGGGATATTTCTCGGATATGCTGCTAAGAGTAAGGGATATAGAATTTTTAATAAAAGATCTATGATTGTTGAAGAAAGTATTAATGTTACCTTTGATGAGTTGAATAGTCACAGATCTAGCGACAGTGATGATGAAGATGTACCTAAAAAGACTAAGAAGAGTTCTGAGAAAGATCCTACCCAAGAGGCAAGAACTGATAAAAGTTCCGAAGATGCAGGAACTGAAAAAAGCCTTGTGAAAGGTATGGCCCAAAGATTTGAATCATTGAGATTCAAGCCAGATCATCCAGAACTCTCATTATAGGTGATGTATCCAAAGGAGTAAGTACACGTTCATCTCTTAAAGATTCTGATATAGCAGCAAATGTAGCATTTATTTCACAAATAGAACCTAAGAACGTAGAAGATGCTTTTTCTGATGAGTTTTGGATTTCTGCCATGCAAGAGGAACTTAATCAATTTGAGAGAAACCAAGTTTGGGAACTTGTTCCTAAACCAATTGGTCAATCGATAATTGGTACCAAATGGATGTTCCGAAATAAACTCAGTGAAGATGGACAAGTTCTACGCAACAAAGTACGTCTAGTTGTACAAGGTTATAATCAAGAAGAAGGAATTGATTATGATGAGACCTATGCTCCTGTTGCTAGACTAGAAGCCATCCGCATGTTTTGCACATTTACATGTTTTAATAATTTTAAACTTTTTCAAATGGACGTGAAAAGCGCATTTTTAAATGGATTTTTGAAAGAAGAGGTTTTTGTGAAGCAACCCCCTGGTTTTGAAGATTTTCAAAAACTGGATCACGTCTTCAAGCTTAAGAAAGCACTTTATGGACTCAAACAAGCACCTCGTGCTTGGTATGAACGCCTAAGTGCCTTCTTACTTGATAATGGATTTTCGAAAGGAAAGATTGATACTACTTTATTTATAAAATCCATGAATGATGATATACTTCTAGTGCAAATCTATGTAGATGACATTATATTTGGTTCTACTAATGAACAACTCTGTCAAGATTTTGCCAAGTGTATGCAGAGTGAGTTTGAGATGAGTATGATGGGAGAGCTGAACTTCTTTCTAGGACTGCAAATCAAACAACACTCGAACGGAACATTCATCAACCAAGCTAAGTACACGAAGGACATACTGAAAAAGTACGACTTCAAGAATGTAAAGCCAATCGGGACTCCTATGGCTACATCTACAAAGCTTGATGCTGATAAAAGTGGCAAACCTGTCGATCAGCGTAAGTATCGAGGTATGATTGGTAGTTTATTATATTTAACTGCTAGTCGCCCTGATATTATGTTTAGCGTTTGTATATGTGCACGTTATCAGGCAAACCCTAAGGAATCACATCTTAGTGGTGTTAAGCGTATCTTCCGATACCTTAAAGGAACTTCTACAGTTGGCTTATGGTATCCCAAAACCAAATCTTTTGACCTTATAGGTTACTCGGATGCGGATTTTGCTGGATGCAAAGTGGACCGTAAAAGTACCAGTGGCACATGTCATTTCTTAGGAAAGGCCTTAGTCTCTTGGTTTAGCAAGAAACAAAATTCAGTAGCATTATCAACAACTGAGGCTGAGTATATCGCCGCAGGACGTTGTTGTGCTCAGATTTTGTGGATGAAGCAAACCTTAGAGGACTACAATCTGTACTACACAAATGTTCCTATTTACTGTGACAACACTAGTGCAATAAATCTGACTAAGAACCCTGTTTGTCATTCACGCACAAAGCACATAGAAATTAGACATCATTTTCTTCGTGATCATCAACAACACGGGGATATTTGCCTAGAATTTATTGACACTGATCATCAACTAGCAGATATATTCACTAAACCATTGGCTGAAGACCGTTTTAACATTTTGAGGCGTGAGCTCGACATTCTTGAATTCTCGGACTCATAATGCATATGGTAATTAAAATTGAATTTATGACTTGATATTTTATTTAACGAAAATTATTTTTGGGGACAAACTTAAAAAGGGTATGTCTGTCACCACGGCTACGGTCGAAGCGAAGCGGTATTTAAGAGTTCCCCGGTGAACCTCCGTTAGCTGGGACAACCCCTACAGTTAACCCAGAAATAACAATCGTTATTTAATAAAACAGTCAAAGTTATTAAATTTCACTTTTAAACTTACCAGACTGCACTGTTTATCTCGGGAATACAAGTGGCCGAACTCGGCCCGAACTCTGACCCAGTTTGGACCGAATTCGGACCGAGTTCGGTCGGCGCTGGGGTAACTTCCAGAACCGAACAGCCGGCCCTAGTGCCTATATATTCTAACTTTCCTTCCACATTTTCTTCACAACAAAACGTGGAAAGCCTTCCTCTCCTCCTAGAAGCCTCTCCTCCTCTTTCTTTGCAAGGGTTTGACGAGTTCCAGTGGGCGGTCATCTTCCTTCTCCTTCCTTTTTCTTCGAAGGTATTTTCTATCCATCTCCTCATAGCCCCCAAACGTAAAAGAGGAAACTCTTCCCAAGGTGCCTCCTCTTCCTCTGATTACACCCCTGCAAGTTTATTCAGTCCAGCACGACCTAGGGATCCCGAAGAATATGACTCTACTTTGTTCCCGGACAAAGAATTTTTAGATCTCTGGTTCGATTCTTTCTCTAGTCGTCGTATTTGCTCTGGAGCTTTCGTTAATTTTACTACTTTCTTTGAATATGCTCCAATCTTTGACCAACTTGGATACCGCGATTTCTTCGAGGTCCAAGAGAGCATTTATGACAACGCCGTCCACATGTTTTACTGCAATCTGCAAGTAAAATCTAACGGCAATTTATATTCTTGCATTGCTGGGCAAGAATTAGAATTTAGCGCCACCGATATCAGCAAATACTTTCATATTCCTGATCTTGGTGATGCATTAGTTGACATCTACCACATTCAGTTCCCTGCCGATGTCACTCTTGCTTCCTTTAGAGAATTAATTTGTCATCCTAACCCTCCTCCCCGGAGAATTTTTTCCAAACATCTGAACCAAACATTTTATGAGCTTCATCGTATGGTATTTTCTGCTCTTCTTCCGAAGAAAGGCTCTACTGATGAAGTTACCTTTTTGGAACTATCAGCTCTATATCACATCCACTTTGGATCCCTTTCTCCGTTCCCAAAACTATGATGTCCTGGATGCTTAACTGCAAAAATACAGGTAGGAATCTAGTATATCCTATGCACCTTGCTTCTATATTTCGACGTTTCGAGATTGATCTTGAGACGTGTGCCATCTCCTCTCCACCTGTTGAGCTGACTCGATCTCGTCGATTTCCTGCACCACCTGGAGCTGCTCCTGCTCCAGCTGCTGATGCTGAGGCCCCTCCGGCTGATGCTCATCCTGCTCCGACCCCAGCCCCCGGATTCGATCTGACTTTCTACCAGCGCTTCGATGACTTTGTTGCAGTCTCTACGCAACGTCATCAGGACTCAGAGTTCCGGCACATTTCTCAGGCCCAGGTGCTGAGAAATAGTATTGCTGACCTCCACTTTAGCCTGGCTCAGGATGCAGTCCATCCAGTCACTATCCTTTCTCACCCTGTTTTTTCGGGTCCTCGATTTACTGATGAGGTTACTTTTCAGTATTTCGACCCGACTACAGCTTACTTCCCTCATGATCCTCCCGGTGCGGATGACCCCACGATGTGACATGGATTCAGCTATGGGATAGTGGATATTGATTTGATTAGTTGATGTAGTTGATGTAGTAGTTTTTTTTATGTCTAAACTGTTTAGTTAGACATTATCAGTTGTATTTTTTTGATTTCTAGTGGAAACTTCTATGTTATTTCAGTTTATTATGAGCTAGTCATTATATATCAGTTGTTCCTTATATGTCTTTGCTGTAATTATTTCTTTTTGCTTCACTTTGTCTTGTGTTTGTCTATTGTTGGCTTCACGATTTACGGGGGAGCCTATTCATTTTACTACTTGACAAAGGGGGAGAAAAATAGTATACCAAAGCAAACAAAAACAAAAACTTTTCAAATTTTTGTTCAGGTACTTTGTATTTTGTTCTATTTGATATAAATATATTTTGGTATAGACTCAAGTTTGTCAATTATCAAAATGGGGGAGATCGTTGGCCCATTCCATGGTCACACCCGATTTCGATAATTAACACACACTTTAGTCAATACACAAAATATAGAAAATGCTGCTAATCATTTCAGGATTCATGAAATCATATTCAACGGACGATGTACCGCATCAATCAAAGCGTCAACATCATCAAATCTTCTGAAGACTCAGTTCTCATTTTTATTCTGTATTTTATATTTTATTGAGTCTAGGATTTATTCTGTAAAATCAATTGTGGTTATATTGGCTTAGGATTAAAACTGTCCTCATTTCAAAAGCCTACTTTTACCATTCGTATTTTCGTTTACAAATATTTCAAAAACATATTTCGAAAATAGTATTTCAAAATAATTTTACAAATAACCAAAAACAATTTGAAAACTGTTTTTGCAAAAGATTTTCAAAGATCTCCTGACAGAACTCGTAACCGAGTTCGGCCCGAGTTCGGTCCGAACTCTGACCGAGTTCGGTCATAAGTTATTCAAACTTCTGCTGCCTCCAAATCAGCAAGCAACGTCTCTTTGCGAGATATTTGCACCCGAACTCTGCCCGAGTTCTGCCCGAGTTCGGTTGGAGAAAACACCTATAAATAGAGAAGAACTTTTCATTTCAAATCATCAATTCATTCTTCATCTTCTCTTCTCTACTACTCAAGTGTTTTCAAACGATCTAAGATTTTCAAATCTCACCTACACATCTCTTAGCCAAAAGCCAGTACTATCAGAGTTGATTTAGAGTCTTTTGGTTACTCAAGAGTTGTAAAGAGGTCGTTCCAAGTTTCAACAACTTTTCCTGTTGTGGAGCTGGTCGTGCGCTCGTCACCAAGCACGGTGTGTGTTGTGGAGCTGGTCGTGCGCTCGTCACCAAGCACGGTGTTGTAAGAGACTACAAGCTCTCAGTTAAAGCTTGTGCCATAGTGGATTAACATCGAGCAAGAGTACTCGAGACTGGATTAGTCCTCTCAGAGGGATACCAGTATACATCGCTGTGTCAACTGAGTTTGAATTCTCTATCTTTATTTACTGTCTCTTATATATCTGCCATAGTTTAATTTTTAATTGGTGATTATATTTCGCTGCACACACGCACTCTATTCACCTCCCCTCTAGAGGTGCTCAACGATCCTACAAAACCTGCATGTGCCTGTATGCCAATACTCGAGATTAGCCAGTCATTTATAATAGTTCATAATTAATATGAATGTGTCTCATTCATTCAATCCAATAAGACGACTAGCCAGCCTCTTAGTTCCAACTAGGAATACATGATCAATTATTAATCGAGATAACCAACTATCATATTATAATGTCAAGACAATAATTAATGTAAATAAAAGCCAAGGTAATTAATCCAGGTCAATCAATGTCAATCAACGTCAATCTGGAACAAGGATCAGCCAGAAGGCTTTAAAATCAGAGTTCATGCGACCAGGAAATCATGCGGCTAAGGAAGCTTAAATTCATGCGGCCGGGACAACATGCGCCCATGCGGCTAGGACCACACGCGCCTAAGCGGCCGGGGTTGAAATAGTCCCATGCGGCTCAGCAATGCCCAAGCCATGCGGCTGAAAAGGGTTGCAGTCTCATGCGACTACGGTTAGTCATGCGACCATGCGGCCAAAGGAAATTCCATGCGGCTAGGGGATAGCAAACCCTATGCGGCTCGAAATAACATACGCCCATGCGGCTCGAAATGACATGCGCCCATGCGGCTGAACATGGGACAAGCCTATATGCGGCTAAGAAAAACTAATTTTATGCGGCTAAGTGCAATCCTATATGCGGCTGAGGGGTCATGCAACGCCATGCGGCTGCGGGACCGAATCCATATGCGGCTAGCTAAGAACTCATGCGGCTGACTAAGCCCATACGGCTGGGATTGGAATCAGTCTCATGTGGCTCAAACGAATGAACTCATGCGGCTGGAATACCCATGCCCTATGCGGCTAGAATGCCCATGCGGCCAGGGGACTTGCCGCATAAAGACTCATGCGGTCAAGCTTTGTCATGTGGTCAGAACTGTTCTTCTTCTCCGAATTCCTAAGGACAGAACCATGGAAACCATTGCTTCCAAGCTCTTTAATCCCTTCATTCGAAGCCCAAATCTGAACTTCCATAGGTCAAAATGGGGTAGAATGAAATTCTCTACAAGCATTGGGCATGAGTTAGCAAGCATATGGGCACATGAGTAGGTTATGTAGGAAGAAGCGGGTATGTATAGGTATTAAGGTATTAAGTGTAGATATCCTAGTGTTAAGATAATTATATATGTCTATATACACATAGAGATAATACATATATATATATATAGGCCACCCAGCCGTCCTAGGATGGATTCAAACCCAAGACCGTGGCTATATATAGGCCACCCAGCCGTCCTAGGGTGTTAAGATAATTATATATGTCTATATCCTAGTATTTTCCATTTTTCAAGCCGGACCGTGGCTATATAAGCCACCCAGCCGTCCGAGGGTGGATTCGAACCCAAGACCTTTTCTTGGACGGTCCCTCACACTACCGCTAGGGTAGTACCTAAAGGACCAATATATATATATATATATATATATATATATATATATATATATATATATTTTTTCATTATGTTTTAGTCGTAACACTTGTATATATGATATATACATGTGTTATATTCTTCATCATCCGATTTATTCTTATCTTTTTAATCTTGATCCTTTTTCCTCCTCCTATATTCTGTCGAAAATGTTAACTAAGTAATTTGAGTTTCTTATTATGGTTAATTGATTAAGTTTAGTTTTATGAAATCATTAATAATCATGTAATCTTTATAGTGTTTATACTTAAACATGTCATAGTCCTACATGTATTAATGATATCATATTGCTTTGTTCATCTAACATGCTTTTGCAAAACAACAATAAGCGAGATTGATCATGGACATATGCAATGGAGAAATCATGATGAGCCAAAGAAATGCTAGCCAGAATATTTCTTTAAATTGCCTACCAATCAGCCGATGGGGGTACCGCCCTAGTGGAGATTTCGGGCGAAGTCCCCAAAATTTATTAAATATTTTTGAACATACTGAAATATTGTCACACCGAATAACCATTGTACTAGAGACAGAGACAGAGCTAGGCTATCTATGTATATAAGAGTACTCTAGTACCCCAAAATATGGTCACGACTGTATAAAAATTGGGAATTAATCTACAAACCAACAACCAATCCTGGGTAAAGCAATCATAGGTGTCTCAATCACCAACAAATAAGTAAAGACCAAGATATATGATTATCAGGCATATAAAATAGAAAAGTATCACAAAATATAAATATATAGATGAACATAAAGCTAGTAATACAAAATAAGATACTAGTAAAATTATACGAGTAATACATGATTAGCTATAGCTGCAGTATCGGCACCCGCATGTGATACATACACTAAAGTTCTGACCAATCCTACTTCATGATAAATAAAAGTAAAAAAACAAAAATAAAGAAAAATAATAATTTGTAGCAATGACAAGGTATTTGCATGCAATCTCTATCTGAGTGTGCGACTGATCAACTCCAACGTCCTCGCTACCTCCGCCAAGTCCGCCTATAATAAATATTCTATTATTAATAACTCTCACTGATGACTTACTATATATGGAATTCCCATATATGATCCATAATAATATCTATACACCAAACTAGTCATAATGTCTATACTACACAATATAACATATACAGTACCAAATCTTCCTATAAAGGTATCCTATTACTAACATAAAATATTAATTTAAATTCTAGAAAAATACTTACAAATATTTTATAATATTATTTATCATATTTTATTGGTAGAAAAATAAGTACCCAAACCCTATATTGATTCTACAACAATATTCCTAGGCTTGGTCTATGATTTGAGTCTCGAAACAAATATTTATTAAATAACAATAATTCTAAAATATACCAAAAAATAGGTAAACATATTTTTATCGTCAACTCAAGCACAAAAATTAATTTGGTAATGGTATACGAAGTTTCAAAAAATTGGACACGTAGAACTCATGGATTTTGGTGTTTCGATATTATGGTAAAATGTCCGAATTTTTAATAAGTAACAAAAAAACCAAAATGCTGCAAAAGTATATGCGTTGGAAATCTTAGAAAGTATAGTTTCTCACCAAAAATATTTGGAAGGTCGAATATGTAACCCTTGTTCCCGAATTTTCAAATTTTATTTTTAAATATTTTTGTGTTAGTAAGTAAAATTTTATTTGAAATCTTATACAAGATATTTTGATTGATGAAGAAATTTGTCAAACAATTTTTAAAATATGATTTTGTTTATATAAAAGATATACTTTAAATTTATTAATTTTCTATTATCAAATATCTTTAAGTTTTAAATTTATAAAATCTATTTTAAATATTATTGGAAATATTAGATATTAGATATTATTTAAATGATTATTGTTATTACTTATCGGATTTATATTTGACTAAATCTAAATTATTGGATTTAAATCCTTGGAAGATCTATTCTAAATCCTTATCTATATATGGATCTCCATCTCTCTCTGCATATAGAGAAGGTTTTCCTTTGTTTCCACACAAATTCTCAACCATAGCCAATTATCATCCAAAATTTTATCGTGACATGCATCGTGTCCGTGTCCATCCTTTTTATTTCTACTATTTATTTATAACTACATTATCCTTGTGTCCGATACACCCGGGTACGAGTTCATCCCACAATTTTTTTTCTATATGGTCGTGTCTCGTAGGACAAGCCGACTTAACTACCTAACCCTAACCTTAATCCTAGCCTTCTATGGCCGGCCCTGCTCGACACCGCGATCAACCTTGCCTACTTTCCCAACCACATCTCCCGAACACTGCTGGGACCATGGCCGTCGACCGAGTCAGCCTAGGCTACCCCACCGCCGTGACAACCATTCATTACCATTATCCTCACCATTGTCCTCGAACCAGCTCCGCCACTGGAACGAGGAGCTGGAGAAGCGCGCAACCGCCTCGACAAACCGGCAACGATCTCCGATACAACCACCATCGTCTTTCCTCCCCATCTTCTTCTCCAAAATAACCACTCACCTTCGCCCGTCGTGGGACTGCTCCGCCGGCCTCGGACCAGAGCCACCTCCTCGTAGCAAAATGCACCTTCGTCTGACTGTGAGCCACCAGCTGTGCCGTTGGCATCGATCTGTGAGCTACTCCTCCGCATCGACCGCAGTCGACCGACCTCTGCTACCCTTAATAGTTCCAGCAAACCAGCGCTCATCACCACCAAGGTTACCTCCTCGTGTTCGTGCGTCTGTGACTAGAGCAGCGCCACCCCATCGTGTTCCACCACCGTTCCAGCTTCGGTCGTCGACCTCCCAGATCTATGCCGCTTCCATTTTTCCATCCCCGTACGACTAACATAGCCTCACCCTCTGAGCACCACCCGGCATGACGCTGACTGGATCCTGACCCTCAGATCAACGCTTCCCTCTTTTCCGACCGCAAAAGAGCGCTACCAGCCGCAGTGAAACAATCGCCTCTCGCTCACAGCTTTTTCTCTATTCCTTCTTCTTCGTTTTCTGTTCAGAAAGTGATTTTCTCTCTCTTAGTATTGGGTTTAACCAATAGGCTTGGTCTATTAATGGGCAGAATACGGGTTTTGATATTAATGAGTTTCTATTCGTTAGGCATGTGCCCTGATGACTATTTAGAAAGTAATTAGTTTAATTAATTAGTATATTTAGTTTACTGAGTTTTTAATTAATGGATTAATATTTTGATTAATTAGTATACTGTTAATATGGGAATTAGTGATTAGTTAGTTATTATTTTTAATGCTTATAAATACTGACAATATAGTTAGGTATTTAATATTTATATTAGTTTTGTTAATCTTTTTTATACCTTTGGTTTTATTTATACATATAATGTATTTATTAAATAATTATATGTTAGATAATTTTCCTACAACTATTATCGTAGTATTTTTTAAAACTACAGTTTTGACCTAAAAATATGGCTTGCTATATTTTCAAGTATTTAATTAGAATAGTTTGACTAGTAAAATGTAGTTTCTAATAAAATAAATATTTTCTAAATTTGTTATAAATATTTATTAGACGAACTTTTCTTCGATTATGAAAATCTTATCCATACCTAATCGTACGTTCTTATTTTCTTGCGAGTCCCTCACTTCTTCATATCGACTCTAGGTTAATTGGACCATTCTGGACTCAACGAAATAGTATGTTCTATCATTAGAGGCCATCTTGCATAGTTTTGACATATAAGACTATTTTTGCCAACATGATCAAGTCACACAATAACTGCAACTATTCGAGGCAAGTACACTATTGCTTTATGTTCTTAATACATTATAATGTTATTCATCATTGTGTTTTTATTTGATATCATGTTGAGACACGATTGTGACAAAATAGGACTTGTTGTATTATTGTTCATTTATTGATTATTTAGTGATCGGGAGGGAAAATGCTCAGTAGGTATATGAACAAACTCCAATGAACGTTATTATGGATAACTAAGTCATACACCTCACGTATGGGTAAGCCATAACTTTTATTGTGGATAGTCATCTATATGATGTGCCGTATTAGCCCAGCCATTCACGTGTCAAAAGGTATTTCAAACACACTGTCTGTTAGTCTTACATATTGATATCCACTATCTAGTTGTCTTGTTATACATGTTCTGCTAATAGTTCTTATTCATGTTTACTGTTTCCAATTCATATACATGTTTAGTTTATTTTTACCGTATCTCTACTTGTCTAGCTTATTTTGTATTAAGTTACATAGTTACAATAAGGCTGTACTTTGCTCCTTTCCAGACTGGATCGTTGCAGGTTACTTGCCATCTTATGCGCCATGGACCATACGGGTGGAGATAGAACATCTTGGAGTCCGACTTTAGATTCTAGATTAGATAGTTCTTTTATTTAAACATTTAGCAGATTTGTTCCTGAATATCATTTTTATGTATTATTAGAATTATAAATAGAATAGTTGTTGTGAATGAGCAATTAGATATAATTTTCTTTTATTTGAGTTGACATTGAGATATAGATAGCATATTACAGTCGAAGCTGTGGCATAGATTGGACTTGGCTACGTACTCCTATCCTGAAAATCGGGAGCGGGCTGTGACATATTTTTTTGGTGGCCCATTGAGGTCAACTTTTGTAAAACTGACCGAACTCGTAGTAGTACTTAAGTTAGTCGTACTATTGCGAGCCTGCGATTTGGAAGTGCTCATGCACAATTAAGATTGATTTGATTTTAGGAGAATAGCTAGGACTAGGTATACCATAGGAAGTTCTTATTCAATTTGACTGTTGGGTAATTAAGTTTGCTACATAAGCCATGTGATTTAGGCAGGGGTTTTATTGAATTCTAAATCCTGTTAGATAATTTGAGGAATTTTTATAGAAGGATATACTATTGTATTTTGATATGATGGTAGGATCAAATGTGGGTAGACTATTTATTTGATAAATTAGGATTTTCTAGAATTCAAGCCCTAATCTTGATAATTCTTTCAAATTTTATTTTTTGCCCTCTTTAAACATTATCATTATATTGTAAAGTCCGTATTAGTTATTTATTTTCCATTGGACATAAGTAATTATTTTTCCTAGGAGTCAATACTTTATTTTTATCCATTGATTTTTGATCCTAACCTGATTCAATTATCCATATATTAATTCCAAGTCATTATCATTTATTTTTTTGATCATTTTATTTTTAAAATTGATACTTTCACTTCAAAGACAGATACTTACATTTTTCCTGTCATGATCAACTTTGAACTTGTTTCAGTTTCTAGAAGCGGCTTTGGAAATTCTTATGAATATAGTTGAAAGTATATTCGTTGACTTACGATGGCAAGGCAGAAACACACTATCGTCCTTTATTTGAATTATGGAGATTGTAGGTTTACTGCAGCTAGCAGCGCACTTGCAAGGCATGACCCCTAAGTTGAAGTAGTTTCAAGTAAGCGTAGGTTTCATATATTATTAAAACTATGTCCTAATTGTATCATTTTGATCTCTTGAGTTATTTTGAGTTGTTTTATTAATATTGCATAAAGTTGATATTATTATCTGATACCCTATCATTATTTGAGTTATAAAACCAGGAGTTTAATGCAACCAGATATACACTAGCGGGGCATAAATTCTCGGTAAAGTGACTTCACATATACATACAATTTTAGAATATTATAGAGAGTATATCCTTTTTGGCATACGACTATTAATTTTTCATGGTTCGCAAATCCTACACTCTTCCTACAAATTGATTTGATATCTTATTTCTTATCCATCTTCTCAATAAACTCGATAGTTTCTCTCTTTCTTATCTTTCCTATTATAGAATAGTCAGTTAGTTCCTCCTAAAAATCATTCAAAACCTATTACTAGATTTGATTCCATTCTACTAAATTCAAAATCGTACCTAGATTCTGATTTTATGATCGTGCCTAAATAATTGATTGTGCCAAAATAATTTTGATTTTGATAATTCTTAAACAATTTTGATCGTGACTAGACCATTTTACTATAAATTGATTGTGCTAATCACATCTTATCTTAGGTTTCAATTCTCTCCACGATTATGCATAACTCATTTTTGATCATTGATCATATCATTTTCTTGATTGTTTTTCTAGCCGTGCCTAGTAATACCATCAAAAATTTTGAGGACGAATAACCCCTGCTACCAAATTTTCAAATTTTTTATTTTTAATTATTTTCCTGTTATAAAGTAAAATTTTATTTGAAATCTTATAAAAGATATTTTGATTGACGAAGGGATTTTTCAAACTATTTTTTAAATATGATTTTGCTTTTGTAAATGATATACTTTTAAATTTATTAATTTCCTATTATCAATATCTTTAAGTTTTAAATTTATAAAATCTATTTTAATTATTATTGAAAGTATTAGATATTATTTAATTATTGTTCTTATCAATTATAGGATTTATATTTGATTAAATCTAAATTATTGGATTTAAATCCTTGGAAAGATTTATTCCAAATTCTATCTATATATAGATCTCCATCTCTCTATATATAGGGGAGGTTTTCCTTTGTTTCCACAAAGTTCTTAACCATAGCCAATTGTCATCCAAAATTTCAACGTGTCGTGCATCGTGTCCGTGTCCATCCCCTTTTCTTTCCACTATTTATTTACAATTACATCATCCTTGTGTCCGACACACTAGGCCACGCGTTCATTCCATAAAAATTTTCTATATGGTCATGTCTCACAGGACACGCCGACACAACTTTCTAACCTTAACCTTAATCCTAGCCTCCCACGGTCGGCCCTACTCGACTCGGGACCAACCTTCCCTGCTTTCCAACCACATCTTCCGACCACCGCTAGGACCATGGCGGTCATCGAGTCAGCCCAGGCCACGCCACCGCTGTGACAGCCGTTCATCACCATCATCCTCATCGATGTCTTCGAACCAGCTCCGCCACTGGATTGAGGAGCCGGGGAAGCGTGCAACCACCTCGACACACCGACAACGATCTTTGGCACTACCACCATCGTCTTTTCTCCTCCACGTTCTTCCACAAAATAACCCCAATCAACTCTGCCCATCGTGGGACTGCTCCGCCGGCCTCCGACCAGAGCCACCTCCTCGCAACAATGCACCTCCTCCTGGTGGCGAGCCACCAACTGTACTGCCGGTGCCGATCTACGAGCTACTCCTCATTCTCGACCCCAGACGACCAACCTCTACCACCCTCAATAGTCCCAGCAATCCAGTACTCGTCACCACCATTATCGCCTTCTCGTGTCCGCACCTCTGCGCCAAGAATAGCGCCACCCCCATCGTATTCCACTATCGTGCCAGCTTCGTCCATCAGCCTCCCAGATCTATGCCGCTTCCATCTCGCCATCCCTGTACGACCAGTACCGCTTCACCCACCGAGCGTTGTTTAGCAAGCTGCTGACCGGATCTTGACCCTCAGATCTGTGCTTCCCTTTTTTGGTGGTCTGTGCTTCCCTTTTTTGGTGGTCCATGCAGGTCTGTTTTTATAAAATTTTGCAAACTCGTGGTAGTACCTATTAGTCATACTACTGCGAGCCTGCGACTAGGAAGTGCTCATTCACAATTAGGATTGATTTGATTTTAGGACAATGACTAGGACTAGGTACGTAATAGAAATCCCTTATTGAATTTGACTATTGGGTAATTAAGGTTGCTACATAGGCCATGCAATTTAGGTAGGAATTTATTGAATTCTAAACCCTATTAGATACTTGAGGAATTTCTGTAGAAGGATATACTATTGTATTTTAATATGATGGTATGATCAAAGGTGGGTAGACTATTCGCCTGGTAAATTAGGACTTCCTAGGATTCAATTCCTAACCTTGGTCATTTGTACAATTTTATTTTCTGCCTTCTCTAAACATCGTCATATCATACATCCAAATTGCTTATTTATTTTCCCTTTTGCCATAAAGAATTATTTTATAATTTCTGATTCTGTTATCCATATATTAATCTCAAGTTAGTTTTTGATTCAAAGTTTTTTTCCGATCATTTGAATATCCGTGAAATAGGGATTAAAAATTTATACTTCTCTTGTCTTTAGTCATTATCTTTATTAATCGATCATTTTATACCTGAAGGACAGATACTTACACATTTCCTATCATGATCAACTTGTTTGAATTTTTAGAAGCTCCTTTGAAATTCTTATAGATACAATGGGAATAATTTTTGATGACTTACAATGGCAAGACAGATGCGCACTGTCGCCATTTATTTGGATTAGGGAGACTGCAGGTTCACGGCAGCTAATAGCGCACTGGCAAGACATGAACCCTAAGTTGAAGTAATTTCTTGTAAGCATAGGTTATTGAATATTATTAAAACTATGCCCTAGTTGATCTTTGAGTTATTATGTCAATATTGGATGAAGTTAATAGAATATTCAATACCATATCATATTTGAGTGATGAAACTAAGGATTTACTGCAACCAGAAGTATACTACGAGGCATGGATTCTCGGTGAAATGATTTCAGATATTTACACAATTTTCGAATACCATAGAGCACTACAAGAAAATGTATTTTTAGCAACATGTTTTAGCGACATAAGGTCTTTTATGTCTCTAAAAGCTATTTTTTTACATGTTTTGGCGACATGAGTTTTAGTGTGTCGCATAATCCACTCAAATTTTATTGGAGGGAAACAAAATAGCAATTCCGCCAATTTTTTTTACATATGGCGACATCAACATGTCGTAAAATGATACCACATATTTGACGACATGTGCTTGTGTGTCGCAGAATGATACCATACATTTGGCGACATGTTCCTGTATGTTGCAAAATAATACCATATATTTGGCGACATATGTCTGTGTCGCAGGACGACACCATAGTTAATTTAATATAAAAATCTTATTTAGGGTTTCTCTTCTCTTACCAATTCTTTCTTTTATTATTCTCTCCTCTCCCTCTGGAGGATTTATCTTCTTCTTCTTTTCGCTCGAGAGCAGCCGTGGTGGAGTTCAGGCTCAGAGGATCTCCTCCGATTGGAGGCTCTCGGCAACTTCCTCGACGCGGAGCTCAAGCCACCTTCTGCTACCGATCCATCGTCAGCTTCGGCGACACCCTCGCTGACAACAGAAACCTAATCTGCTTCCCGGCCGCGAGGATGACCATGCCACCCGCCTCCTCTTCGGACGGGAGGTGGTGGTAGGAAATGTACACTCCGAATGTTCCTCCCAACCTACAATCCCCTCACTAAGACCCCACCGATCTCTACAAAGCTTTCAAAGGTCCAATTTTTTTTCTTCATTCTCTTCTTACAATCAACGAGCACTTTTCCCTACTTCTAACAAGTTGCTTTTTTTCTTTTTTGTAGCAGAAGCATAAAGTTGTATAGTAATTTTTATTCCCCAGACATCATAATAGCATCTCCTCTTGGATTGGTCAATGTAAGCTTCCTTCTCAGGACCTTTCCACACTCGAATTTGTGATGCCTCTTATTTGATCTAAAGCTATCCCTTTGTTTATTAAATTCTTCCTATGTAGTTTTCATCAACAAATAGTACATGAGTTTTTCTAACAGAGATCCTTTTGCTAAGAAAGTGAAAGTATATAGATAAAGTGTAGGTCCTTATATGATGTTTTGATGTTCTCTGGCATTTAGTTCTGCAGTACAAATAAGTTTATATCATATTAATAATTTTCTTCATTACTATAACTAAGGTTTTTATTGTAACAATAGAAAAAGCCACACACATGGCTGAAATAAATTTTAGAAAAAAAACAAATGTAAATTATCTCAAGGCTTGTTGTTGAAGTTAGAATTTTCGACTTGGAGTTAAAATACTAAATATGAAAGATTTGTGAAGACTAAGCTAAAAGTATTTATGTGATGATTTATGTATGATAAGGGTAATGCTTTATAACTTTTGTTAGGAGATTCTTGAAGTTGACTCCATTCATAATTCTAACCAATAGATGTAAATTTCACATTTAATACAGTACAAGTATGCATGCCCTTAGAATTTAAGATTTATGCAAATAACAAAATAAAAGGAAGTGCAATTTTTGTGAGGCTGCAACTCTTAGTTTATTTGGGTTCGTGTAATTTTTCTTCTTGTTTGTGTCATTCCTCATTGAAGGCTTGATGGAGAGGGCTTTTGGTGCCTTGTTGATTTAGTGCTTCAAGTGTTACTTTGTAGTTTCATAAGATTTAAACAAATATGATTCTTATAGTTGAAAAGTCTCTGGTATCAAAATTTTATCATTAAACGTCTCTTTGGATCTTTTCATAACCTTATTCTTTGTTTTCCATACATCACATTCGTTGCAAGTAGATTGTGCATTGTATTGAAAATAGTGTGCACTTGTCATTGTCTTGATATTGGAATTATACAATTTATGTTGTGTGGACTTTTAGATTTGTGTTTTAAAACTTGGTTCTATGGTAGCCTTTTGGAGTTTATCCATTAGACTGATAATTGTGCTAGGAATATGCTTCAATTTGGGGTGGTTGTTTTTTCATCTGATCTGCTTCTCTTTATACTTTTTATTTTATTAGGAACATATTAAGGACAGTCCAAGCAACTTGCTCTCTTGATACTTTTTATTACCTAATCTTGCATCTCTTGATGCCTGTTTCTTCATTTTTTTGGTATCTTAAGACATTGTTGTTGTTTGCAACCTGGATAGTGATTATCTTTCAGAGAAATTAGGATAATTATTGTATCCAATTTTGCTTCTTCATTATTGTACTGTGGGTAAATATGCTACTTTTTGTTCTAGGTATAAGAGGTTGAAAAGCTAATGAATAATCTTTCTATCACAACTTAAGAAGGTTGAAGTAAGTGTAAGTGATTGTTCTGCAATATTTGATTTACATCTGTAATATGTTTAAAGCATAAGCTTTTATTTTCCCTTCAATCCATATTGCAACTTTGATTTGCATAATAGTTTTTTATGTGGTTTTTTTGGAAAGCAGGTAATGTATTGGCATTAATTGTTTAGTTGATGACAGTATATATTTAGAACAGAATGTCGTAGGCTAATTTATTAAACTTTTAGGAAAAATATTTTATATTTTAGGCATAATTTTAAGTATTTTATGTTTTATTTCTTACTAATTTTACTAATTTTAGAATTGAATGAAATAGTAGTCATATTTATCGATTGGATTACCTACAATAGATAAGTTTTCTTCTTTTATATGCTTTTACAACTATACTATGCTTTTATACTATTGTTGATTGGTCAATATCGATATCGAACGACCGTATCAAATCGATATAGACCGATAATGTAAACTATGATTTATAGGTGCCCCTCCTTGATGCTCCTTTTGGAGCAGTACTAGTTAGTAGATGTAATGGCATCTTTCCTTTTGCTTCAACTTGATTGGCCAAAGGACCGGGATTTGTTGGGCATGCTCTGTGAGCTCAGTATAATATTTCTGGTGGGGAGTTTGTCCGTCTAGTGTCTAGAGAATCTTGAAATCTTTTACTGCTTTATTAGATTGGGAATATAAGGCTACTTGTTTTGTGTAAGGAAAAATGAGGCATCGACAAAGTGATTTTTTTTTTTAGTTTTTTTATAGTAAAAGGAATGTAACCTCTTGATATTGATGTAGCCGGACCTCAAATTTTACTAAATGCCTAAATCTTGGGTCATTCAACTACCTCAATTTTGCGGCAGCAGATGAGTACTGCACTCCCCGTGTTATCGAGTCCCTGAAGAAATATTCACCGAGCACCTGCAGTGTTCGTATAGATGGAGGTAAAATACTCTTGTTATTGTGTTGAGAATTTTGATCTTTATGGGTTTGAAGTAGATATATTAATATTTTGCTTTCTTTCGTATCATGAACTACAAAATTGCACACTGAACTAGAGGAGTCGGTTGCTAAATTCGTGGGTAAGCCAGCTGCTATTCTTTTCGGCATGGGTTATGTTACAAACTCTGCTTGGGAAGGTTTGTACATCTCTGTTAACTTGAAACTCTGAGTTCCAGTCATGCCAGTAATGCTTTACAATCCAGCAAAATACCCTGCCTTTTCCAAGGGAGCTGAGTGTCTTAGACAAATGTTAGTGGCTGAACACATTATCTATGCAAGATGTTTACGTCTAACTGTATATATGAAATTCAAATTTTCAATTACCTTCATGTTTTTCTTCTCATGCATCACCTTGCAACTAAGATCCATACATGGATATACAAAATTGTATAGCTCTTGTAAATCTATGTGCTGTTTAGCATTGACCATGAATAGATCTGTCGTAGGGTGGGGGTCCATACTAGAGAATTGGCCTCTAGAATCTTCTAAACATTGAGATAAGTATGGGCATAGGCAATCAAGGACGCAGACAAGGTTTATATATAGAGGTGTGCATTAATCTTTGAGACACAAATCTTAAGCTAAAGGAAAGGGCTATATGAATCATTCAGGCTTTTCATATTATCAGTTATTCTTACTAGGACTACGGTATGTAGGCTATAACTCCTTGGGGACAAAGGCCAGTTATGTGGCTTATGCCTAGTTTGCTTTACATTCCAACAAAGTTTCTTGTCTAGTCACACTATTTTCTAGCCAAGATGTTTGTATGGCTGCATTTGTTATTTATTCAAGCTGCTTTACTTCATACATTATACAACTATGCAAAATTTCAATTTCAAATCACCTCCATGTTCTACTCGTGCATCACTACACAAAGTGGTACATATGTGACAAGGATTGATACGTTGATACACACTTGTATAGCTTTTTGTCAACTGAATGCTTCACAACCTTAAAAGACAAATACTATCTGTTGTGCTTGTGTATCGCTGTGGAATCCAGTATTTTCTAATATATTAGGAGAGTAACTGTGTCTTCCACACAATTTAAGGTCATGTACTAGAAAACAACCCTCCAGAATGGCAATAATCCCCAAGCATTGAGAAGATAAGGCTAGGCAATCAAGGAGACTACAGGGTTATATATTATAGGTATACCATGGTGTAGATTCCCACTTTTACTATTTAGGTATACCATGTTAAATTCCAGGTGCTTTTTTTTAGTGTGGACGAATTTCTTTCTTGGGTTTTTACTATTGTGTTTCTTGGGTCTTTACTTTTACTATTATGTTTTTCTTGTTGCCACATTAATTTGGACCCTTTTGTTTTGTGTACATAGGCAACAATGATTGTAAAAAATGTCCATTTACATATTCTTCCAATAATGAATCCTGATGGGTTTGCTCTTAGGAGACGGGAATGCAAACAATGTGGACTTAAATCAAGATTTTCCTAACCTAGTGTGGAGACGATTCTCTTCTCGTCTTGTTAAGTGTTATCTTTATATTGGAATAAGGACTACGTTGTTGTTGTTGTTGTTGTTCTTTTCATCTTGTTGACTGTATCTTTATCTTAACTTTATGTTTATGATCTTCAGGGCGAAGTACTGCATGCCAATCTTATGATGGATATCTTTGAAGATCTCAATGAAAGTCTGATTGAGAAGTATTCTGATGAAAATGTCTTCATTATGCAACCTTGTCGGGACAATTTGCTATATTTTTTTAAAACTTATATATTGAGGAGTTGCTCATCAGCGAATGTGGTGACAAGATTCTGGTAGTTAATATTATAACAATCTTTGTAAAGTGTTTGTGATTGTACAAAATGTATGTTTTTAATAAAATAAGATCGTTTTGTAAAAGTTTTTTTTTTGCTATGTCAATATTATGTGTATTTATTCAATCATAGGCAAAGGGAATCATATAAGAAATGCAATTATAAATATAATTTGGGTACCAAAAAAATATAAATTGGCTTTTCTTGACGGTAAAAAACCGTCAAGAAAAGCCAATTTTTTGTATTGGATTACACTTTTCTGCAACACACAAGACATGTCGCCAAAAGCAATTTTAAATTAAAAATATAATATGTCGCCAAAAGTCGAACATTCCGCGACATGCTAATTCAGTGTCGTCCAATACTTTCCCAGACAAGGCTACCGCGACATGTGTGCGACACAGCCATATATGTCGCAGAAAAGCTTTAGCGACACAAACATATCTTTGTGCAACATATTGTTTATGTCGCTGAACATGCATTTTCTTGTAGTGGAGGCTATATCTTTTATTGTCATATGACTAGTAATTTTTCGTAGCAAAAGATCATCTACTAACATCCTATCCACTAGTCATCAGCTGAGTCCGTATCACAAAATGGGGTCATCACCGCCAGGAGCATCAGGAGGAAAATAAGCTGCCGTAGGATCGAAGTAAGGAAAAGATACCTCATCTCCTAACCTAGGACCTGTGAAGCCTGGGTGAGGAACAATAGTGACTGGATGAACTGGATCATGAGAGAGACTCCTGTGAAGATTCGCAATCCCGTTCTGCAACACCTGAGCCTGATAGATGTGGCGAAACTCTGAGTCAAGATAGTTTTGATGACGTTGCGCAGAAAGAGCAACAAAGTCATCAAATCTCTGATAGAATCCTGGATCGAATCCCGGAGCAGGGGCTGGAGCAGGAGCAGCATCAGGATAAGGAGCCTCAGCACTGACATCTGGAACAGGCTGAGCTCCAGGAGGTAGAAGTGGAGCAGGATATCTATGAGATCGGGTGAGCTCGATGGGAGTGGAGGAGTAGGCACAGGTTTGAAGATCAATATCAAACCTGTGAAAGATAAAGGCCAGGTGCATAGGATACACCAGGTTGCGTCTTGCATTTCTGCAGTTCAGCATCCATGCCATCATAGTCTTGGGGATAGAGAAAGAAATACCAAAATGAATATGCTACATAGTAGAGAGCTCTAAGAAAGTTAGCTCGTCAGTAGATCCTTTCTTAGGAAGGAGTACAGAGAAAATGAAACGATGGAGTTCATAAAAATTTTGGTTTAGATGTTTTAAAAAATACTCTTCGAAGAATGGGGTTTGGATGACAAATCAATTCCTTGAAGGAGGTAAGGGTGACATCCTCTGGAAATTATACATGATGAATATCTACCAGAGCTTCACCAACATCAGAAACATAAAAGTATTCGCTGATATCAGTGGCACTAAACTCCAATTCTTGTCCAGCAACACAAAAATAGAAGTTTCCATTTGGTTTTACTTGCAGGTTGCAGTAAAACATACGGACTGCATTATCAAAGATGTTTTCAGCTACTTCGAAAAAATCTCGGTAGCCTAGATGGTCAAAGGTAGGAGCATACTCAGAAAAAATTATAAAGTTGACAAAAGCTCCATAACAAATTTTTCTACCGGAGAAAGAATCAAACCATAGGTCAAAAAATTCTTTATCAGGAAATAAAGTGGAATCATAATCTTCTGATCCTACTGGTCTGGCTGGACTAAACAGACTAGCTGGAGTATAGTCAGATGAGGAGGATCCAGCTTGGAAAAGATCAATTGATCCCCTCTGACGTTTAGGAGCCATGGAAGAAAAGAAAAAAAAAGGAAATAAAATACCTCAAAAAGGAGGAAGAGAACGAAGTCGAGTAGCCCACAAGATCTCCTAGAACACTTGCAATGAAGGAGGAGGAAAGTGTTTTTGGGAGGAAGGAGATGATTTCTCGGTTTGGTGAGTGAAAAAGAAGAGGAGAAGTAGGGTTTAAATAGGGGTTAGGGCCGGTTGTTCAGTTCTGGAAATAAATACAGTGCCGACCGAACTCATCTCGAATTTGGCCCGAACTCGGTTAGAGTTCGGTCCGAGTTCGGCTACTTGCATTTCCGAGACAATAAATACAGTTTTGGTAATTGAATTTTAACTTTATGACTTTGTGACTCCTATATTTAATAACGTACATTATTTTGGGTTTAGCTGTAGGAGTATTGTCCCAGCTAACGGAGGTTCACCGGAGAACTCTTAAGTACCGCTTCGCTTCGACCGTAGTCGTGGTGACAGACAGACCCTTTTTAGGCTTGTACTCCAAAATAATTTTCGTTAAATAAATTTCAAAGTTTCAAGTCATAAAATCAAATTTAATTGCCATACTACATTATGAATCTGAAAATTCAAGTATACCGAGCTCTCGCCTCATTATGTTAAATCGATCTTCAGCCAATAGTTTTGTGAAAATGTCTGCTAGTTGATGATCTGTGTCAATGAACTCTAAGCAGATATCCCTGTGTTGTTGATGATCACGTAAAAAGTGATAACCCATCTCAATGTGTTTTGTGCGTGAGTGACAAATAGGGTTCTTAGTCAGATTAATGGTGCTAGTGTTGTCACAATAAATATGAATCTTAGTGTAGTGCAAATTATAGTCTTCTAAGGTTTGCTTCATCCACAAAATCTGAGCACAGCAACGACCTGCGGCGATATACTCAGCCTCAGTAGTTGATAATGCTAAGGAATTTTGCTTCTTGCTAAACCAACAGACTAAGTCCTTTCCTAGGAAATGACATGTACCGCTGGTACTTTTATGGTCTACTTTGTATCCTGCAAAATCCGTATCCGAGCAACCTATCAGGTTAAAGGATTTGGTTTTAGGATACCATAAGCCGACTGTAGAAGTTCCTTTAAGGTATCGGAAGATATGCTTAACAGCACTTAGGTGTGATTCCTTAGGATTTGCCTAATAACGTGCACATATGCAAACACTGAACATAATATCAAGGCGACTAGTAGTTAAATATAATAAACTACCAATTATACCTCGATACTTACGTTGGTCGACAGGTTTGCCATTTTCATCAGAATCAAGCTTCGTGGATGTAGCCATTGGAGTCCCGATTGGATTTACGTTTTCGAAGTCGTACTTTTTCAGTATGTCCTTCGTGTACTTAGCTTGGTTGATGAATGTTCCCTTTGAGTGTTGTTTGATCTGAAGTCCTAGGAAGAAGTTTAGATCTCCTATTATACTCATCTCAAATTCACTCTGCATAAACTTAGCAAAATCTTGACAAAGTTTTTCATTAGTAGAACCGAATATAATGTCATCTACATAAATTTGCACAAGGAGAATATCATCATTTAAAGATTTGATGAACAAAGTAGTATCAACTTTTCACTTTGAAAAACCATTATCAAGTAAGAAGGCACTTAGGCGTTCATACCAAGCACGAGGTGCCTGTTTGAGTCCATAGAGTGCTTTCTTAAGCTTGAAGACGTGATCAGGTTTTTGAAAATCTTCAAAACAAGGGGGTTGTTTCACAAAAACTTTCTCTTTTAAAAATCCGTTCAAAAATGCACTTTTTACGTCCATTTGAAATAATTTAAAATCATTAAAACATACAAATGCACAAAACATGCGGATGGCTTCTAGTCTAGCAACAGGAGCATAAGTCTCATCATAATCAATTCCTTCTTCTTGATTATAACCTTGTGCCACTAGACGTGCTTTGTTGCGTAGAACTTGTCCATCTTCACTAAGTTTATTTCGAAACACCCATTTGGTACCAATTATTGATTGACCAATAGGTTTAGGAACAAGTTTCCAAACTTGGTTTCTCTCAAATTGATTTAGTTTCTCTTTCATGACATCAATCCAAAACTCATCAGAAAATACATAATCTATATTCTTAGGTTCTATTTGAGAAATAAATGCTACATTTGCTGCTATTTCAGAATCCTTAAAAAAGGAGCTTGTACTTACACCTTTTGATACATCACCTATAATGAGTGTCTCTGGATGATCTGGTAAGAATTTTAATGAATCAATCTTTTGAGTCAGATCTTCCACATGACTCTTCTCAATTTTTGCATGTGCATCTTCATCATCACTGTCGCTAGATCTGTGACTAGTTAGCTCATCAAAAGTAACATTAATTGATTCTTCAACAATCATAGATCTTTTATTAAAAATCCTATATTCTTTACTCTTAGCAGCATATCCGAGAAATATCTCTTATTCTGCTTTAGAGTCGAACTTTTCCAAGTTATCCTTGGTGTTCAGGATAAAATAGCGACATCCAAAAACTTTAAAATGAAAAATATTTGGAATCCATCCAAACCAAAGTTCATATGGTGTTTTCTTCGAGATAGGTTGAATTAACACCCTATTCAAAACATGACAGACTGTACTAACAGCTTCTGCCCAAAAATACTTAGGAAGATTATGCTGATTCAGCATGACTCTAGCTATTTTGCTTAGAGTGCGCTTCTTCCGCTCCACAACACCATTCTGTTGGGGAGTTATAGGACAAAAAAATTCGTGGTAATATCCACTATCATCATAAAACTTTTTGAAATCAGAATTTACGAATTCGCCACCATGATCACTTCGGATACAGTAATCCTGAAGCCTTTTTCATTTTGTACCTTTTTGCAAAATATCTAAAATTCAAAGATAGCATCACTTTTGTTTGATAAAAAGTAAACCCAAGTAAAACGAGAGAAATTATCAACAATAACAAAAGCGTAGAGCTTCGCCAAGACTAGCGACTCTTCTAGGACCAAATAAATCCATATGAATCAACTGCAAAGGTCTAGAAGTACTTACAGCGTTGATGGATTTAAATGTAGACCTATGTGCTTTGTTATTTTCACAGTCATCACATATCATATCTCTCTTGAATGGAATCTCGGGGAGTCCTTTTACCAACTTCTTAGTACTGAGTCGTAAGATAGTGTCTATATTTGCATGTCCTAGTCTCATGTGCCATAGCCAGCTTTTATCTAGATTAGCTACCAGGCATCTACCTGTATTATTAGTACTCTCCAAAAAGAAAACCTAAATGTTGTCTTCTCTAATCACTTTATATACGGGATCACCAGATGACATATCATATATGGTACATTTATCTTTCAAAAAATTGATACCATAACCATTATCAGCCAAATGACTTATGCTTAGTAGGTTATGTTTCAATTCTGTTACTAGACAAACATCCTTTATTACTGGATAAGGAGAATTACCGACAGTACCATTACCAATAATATCACCTCTCAAATTATTTCTGAAGAAGACGTATCCTTCTTTCTTCATCGATAGCGTGGCGAACAAAGATGCTTCACCAGTCATGTGCCGCGAACATCCGCTATCAAGGATCCATTTACTTTTAGCATGAGAGGGTTGAGGGTCCACCTACAAAACAAGTAGATGAATCCTTTGGTACCTATTTACTGAAGGGTCCATATGATTAGTTTTAGGTCTCCAGAATAAAGTGTGATTGTCAACAAGTTTTCTTGCCAAGCAATACTGTGATATGTGTCCGTGTGTACCACAATAAGTGCAAGTTAGTTTAGAACCAGTAGTGGTTAAAACTGTGTTCACATGCTTGTTTGGTTTCTTGGAGAACCTATAAGTGAAAGCATGATGATAGTCATATTTCTTTTGTGCTTTCTTATTTTTAGTCCTATTAGGTGTATGCTTAGCATTAGGACTAAACTTAGGCTGTGTCAAAGGTATTGCCTATTTGCCTAACTTGATTTCTAACTTTTTAGAAATTGCAACAGACTCTTCATATCTAGCAGTCATATCTGAGAGTCTTTATTCTGTGACTAAGTGCTTCTTCTTCTCTATGTCATATAATTTTTGTATTTTGACATAATTTTTTTCTTTCTTTTCAATCTTGAGGATAGCCTCATGATAGTCTACCTTGAGTTTGGCTATCTCTTCCGTGTTACCGGTAGTAGACGTCTCTTTAATATCTTCAATAAGATTGGACAGTCTAGCTATCTCAGTTGTGTATGCCTTAATCTCTTTTCGAGATTGCTTATACTTGTCAAGCACAGTTTTGTGATCTTCAAGTAATTTGCTAAAGGCATTTTCTAATTCATCGAAAGTAAAATTATCATATAGAGGGTTTGAGGATACCTTATCAAATGCCATAAGACAGACATTGGCATTTCTGCAGGGTCTGTCTTCTTCCTCTGTATCACTGGCATTACTTTCATGCCAGATACTTGTGTTGGCATACTTTCGACTGGTTGTTGCTTTTCTGCTTGATTTTGATCTGTCATATGGACTGCTTTTCTTTGAAGTCGGGCAGTTCTTCTTCATGTACCCTGTCTTCTTGCATCCAAAGCAAATGGTTTTATCTTCATTACTTTCTTGGATATCTCTCTTCCTTCTGTTTGATTTCTCAAACTTTAGGAATTTCCTGAAGTTCTTCACAAGTAGGGCTTGTTCATCACCACTTGATGATTCTTCATCAGAATCATTGCATGTTGATTTTCTTACTTGAGCTTTGAAGGCAATAGATTTTTCTTTTAGAGTTGCTTCTTCAAACTCTTGCAGATCAAGCTCATGGGTCATGAGCTTTCCCATCAGTATTTCCAAGGACATAGTGGTAAGATCGTTTCCTTCAATGATTGTTGTAGCTTTAGGATTCCAATTCTTGGTTATAGCCCGCAGCACTTTTCTGATCTTCTCATAATTGCTGTAATCCTTACCAAGAGATTGCAAAGGATTAGTTATATCAAGGAAACGAGTGAACATCTGTGCAATTGGCTCATCGGGTTTCATCTTAAAAGATTCATATTCTTGTGTTAGTCTACTAATTTTGGATTCCTTCACTTGGGAAGTACCTTCATGAGTTACCTCAAGAAGTTTCTAAATTTTATGAGACGTTTTACAGGTTAAAACTCTGTTGAACTCCGTTTTGTCAATTGCACAGAATAGTGCATTGATGGCACGAGCATCTAGACTAGCCTTAGCTTTTTCAGCTTCAGTATATTTTGTCATGAGGCTTATCTACAAGCTGGCCTTCAACCACTGTGGGTGCTGATTTCTTATAACCATCAATAACTATAGACCAAAGATCAAAGTTAAGAGATTTTAATAAGAAAGTCATCCGTATTTTCCAATAGGTATAATTTGTACCATCAAACAGTGGGGGTCGATTTGTGGATTGCCCTTCACCGTTGAATATTGATTTCACGGCTGCCATATATACTCTCTGAGGTTTGTTATATTAGAATATTACCTGCTCTGATACCAATTGTAGGACCGTTGAGCACCTCTAGAGGGGGGTGAATAGAGTGTGTGTGTACAGCGAAAAATAATCACCAATTCAAAAATTAAATTTATAACTATGGCAATAAATAAGAGACAGTAATAAATGTAGCAAGAGATAGAGAGATCAAACTCAGTGACACAACGATGTATACTGGTATCCCTCTGAGAGGACTAATCCAGTCTCGAGTACTCTTGCTTGATGTTAATCCACTATAACACAAGCTAAATGAGAGCTTGCAGTCTCTTACAACACCGTGCTTGGTGACAAGTGCACGACCAACTTCACAACACCGTGCTTGATGACGAGCGCACGACCGGCTCCACAACAAAGATAGTTATTGTACTTGGAACGACCTCTTTACAACTCTTGGACACCAAAAGACTCTAAATCAACGTAGATATTACTGGCTTTTGGCTAAGAGAAGTATAGGTGTGATTTGAAAGCTTTAGAACGTTTGAAAACACTTATTGAGTAGAGAAGAAAAGATGAAGAATGAATGAATGATTTGAAATGAAAAACTCTCTTCTATTTATAGGTGTTTTCTGGGACCGAACTCGGGCAGAGTTCTGATGCAAATATTTCGTATATAGACGTTGCATGCAGATTTGGAGGCAACTGTCATTTGAATTCAAAGTGACCGAACTCGGACAGAGTTCGGACAGAACTCGGGCCGAACTCGGTTTTGAGTTCTGTCGTGGGAAATTTTAAAATATTTGTCAAAGATTGTTTGTAAAAATAATTTAGAATATTTTATAAAGATGAAATGGAAATAGGTAGGCTTTTTGGAAATTTGGACTGGGATAAACCTAAGCCATTATTACCTAGTCGATTTTACAATTTTAAGTCCTATACTCAATAAAAATAAAATACAGAATAAATTATAAAATGACTCAAACTAAATCCCATTAAAATTCATCTTCAGATTGATGATATCTATGCTTTGTTGATGCAGTACAACGCCCGTTGATATTGATTTCAAATACCCTGAAATGATTAGCAGCAGTTTGTATATTTTGTGTATTGACTTAAGTGCATATCGATTATCAAAATTAGGTGTGGCCATGGAATGGGCCAACAGTTTGTAGATTTAGCAAGTATCTACAAGTTGGGGACAACTTACCTAAAGTAGTTTTCATCATTGGGTGGACATTTTTAATCCTTTTGATACATTCTTCTTTTTATGCTAATCTTTATCCAGATTTTGTATAATTATGAGCAAATTGATCATTTTTATTACATGCATGCTTCTCATTCTATTAACTTTTATAGTTGCAGCAGCATCTTTCATCTTTCCTATCAACTACATATGCTAATGTTTGGGGAGGATGCGTTGGATGACGCTTAGGATGACCGAGGAGAAGGATAATAGGAAGGTTGCAGTAGTCTTAACGCAGTTGAAGAGGGTTAAAAGTATTGTAGAAAAGGCTCAAGGAATTTTTTTGTAATAACTCTTATGGGATCTTACATTTTTATGATATGATAGCTGACACATGAACCCATTTTACTTTTTTGTTGTTACCTAACAGTTGGTACTTTCTAAACATATACTGGAGTTTTATCCAAGAATAAGTACTTTACATTCTCAAAGTTTTGATACCATCAACATTTTGTTTTTTCCAATGTATTACCAGCTTGGATAACCAATGATTTGGAGCTAAAAGCTCTATTTTTTTTTTGCTTTAGTGGTTGTCAATTCCAGTCTTCTGCCATAATCAAATACAATATATATATATATAAGGAACCGAAACTTTATTGAAGTAATAGGCGCAAAATGTCGAAGCCTATAGAAGTAAGCGCGCACAACGCGACAAGAGCAAAAGAAAACAAACTGCGCTGGACGCGCACAAAAAGGGACCAGATTTCGACGCTAACTAGCAGGGGCCGCACGAGAAACCGGAGAGAAAACTACTCCAGGGTCTCTCAGAAAGTGTTGGGGGCGTGTGAGCAGCGCCTCCGAACTTTGAGACTCTGCCAGATAACCTCTTTGTATAATAGGGGAGGGGTGAGTTGACGGCATTCATATCTAAATTTGTTTCTATTTTGCCATAAGATCCAAATACCAGCGGCTACGACGATCTGATGTCCGTGGGAACAGCTCCATCTAGACAGGAGATCGTGGAAGCCCCCAGTTAGGGGGGCCAGATTAAGTCTAATGTGAAGCTTGAGCCATATCTGAGCCGCCAGCTCGCCAAAAAGAAGGACGTGTTCGGCCGATTCCGAAGTGTGCTCCTCGTAGTAGTGGCATCTGGACGTAAGGCTAAATCCGATAGATTTGATTGAGTCGTCCGTCGGTAGCTTCCGACGTAACGCGTACCAGATAAGGATAAACCATTTGGCGGGGATGCTAGAATGCCAAAACATAGCGTACGTAGTGTTCATAATGTCACCGCCTCTTGTAATGCCCCACTCCGCATGAGGCATTTGGTTGGCTTGTTGGATGCTATCAAGATGTTGGACCGTGACTTATGTTGGGAATCAGAAGAATTAAGACTGATGCAGTCTCTCTTAGCTGGCTAGACGGAATGGGTATTGGAACGTGGCTCGCTGGTGGAGCTACGCTTAGTAGAATTGTGTGTGATCGGAACAGGAAGACCCTTTTATGCAAGTGAGTGGAACTGTCCTTTCCCCTCTTTACTCCTTCATGCTTAATAAAATGGAGTATTTGATGCTATGAATGGTCCCTAAATGTCCCATATTTTAGTTGCTGAATAATAGAGATGCCTATGCTGAGAATTATTGAAATGTACAACACATTGAACTGCTAATGTGATTTAAGGCCTGGGAATGAATTGATAACATTGCCCCTTATGCTTAACACCGCCGGAATAAGTAGACACTTGAATAATGAGATGCCTTATGATTGATAGAATAAGAAATGAACTGGCTATGCTATCAAACCAATAAACTGAATGAAACACTAGAATCGTGAACTCTCTGTATAACTGTTGCAAGAATATGAAATATTGTCTGTCCCTTATAAGCAATGAAAGAATGAATGAATGTTATGTACCTTGTCGAAAGGAACGATATGAGAAACATTGCAATGAAGTAATGAATGAATAATGATAAAGTATGGAGTCCTTGAGATCACCAAAGGAAATGATGGTAAAAATGAAATGAATAAGTCATTGAATATGACTAATGATGCACTATTGCCTTTACTTTCTTTAATATATTTTACCATGCGATTATGTTCACAATCGAGTCGGACACGCATTCGTATGGTCATGGACAACTTGTATACAAGGTTTGAGTTTTAATTTCCTCGAATGGTTCCTAGGGCCCTGGGGACCGATTCGGCCTAGGAGAAAATAATGATGAGTGCTATGGGAGCACAGATAAGGTGGGGTGGCATAGAGGCTCGCCACCTACCATGCTGACCATATTATCTTGAAATAAAATGAAATAAAAAGAGTCCATATGGTTTAACAACACCAGTGACCATGTAATCAGGATGCATGCTAATGAATGTTTTGTGCAGGCAGAGTAAGTATATCTAATAACCTGTATTTGATGCAGGTATGAGAAGTCAGCTATCGGTAAGGAATCACATAATTGTGATATTGTATATGTTGGTTCAACTTGCCTGCTAAATATTGCTAAATGAAATGATGTTGTGTTATTGCCTTTAAAATGAGAGACTCTATAACATGCTCAACATGTTAAATGTGAATTTCTAATGCATTGCCTTTTAGATCATTGCCATAACCTATTGAATGATAACACCACGTATGCTAAACGATGCCCCTTCAGAAAGTATTTTCGTAATATGCTGCAACGTGTTAACTCAATGTTGCTTAGATGATGCCTTACATAAAGAAATGCTATACCATTCTATGACATTTTTACTTCAATGTTTCTGCTCAAGAACAGTAAACTGATGTTAGGCCCCAAATAGAAAGATCATTCTAATAAATGCTGCTTAAATAGTTACGTAAATGTTGGTTTAGGCGAGTGGGGTTGATTCTGCTCGCCAGTACATAGATGATTTGTTGACCCACGTTTTTGTGGGCAGGTGCTCGTGCTTGGGATGTTCTACACACGAAGATTGGCTTGATTGGTCCCGCGGCATCGAAGATTTGTTGGGCATACAGAAGCTCTCCTTGTACAAGATGATGCCTTCTGTTTATAAAAGGTATAATGTATAGAACATTGTAATCAGTTGTACCAGTGAGTTGTAAGCCAAGTCGGTATATTGAGTTGTAATCCAATGTACCCAAGTATCAATTGTAAGCTGTATAGCATTTTTCAGTTGGTTTTAAATGTAAAGTAGGATTTGTTGTAAGCATTGTACTTCAATACAAGTCTTGTACTCTTCTTCAATTATCAATAAAGAGAATAAAGTTCTATATATCTCTGTGTGACTTCAAGTTATCCTTTTATCTCCGCTGCTATAAAGAAGTGATGTACATCTATTCAATAAAAAAGATTGTCCTCACTAAATTCAATTTATCTGCTTATGCCATTGCGATGTGTTCCTATTTGAAAAAAATCAATTATGTACCATCTTTGCCTTGTACAAGTATAATACCAGACTTGTACGGCCTCACGCCCAAGCGAGGACGATCGATTCCAAGAGATAAAATATGTGAATAAATGACTCTACGAATTGGGGCGTGACAAATTGGTATCAGAGCACGGCTTTACGTCCTTGGTCTCTTCTTTGATTCGTTTCAAATCAAAGTTGCATCGACGATTAACCAATGTTGCTTCCGCGATCACTCAACGTTGCTTCCGCGATTAAATCAAAGAATGCTTCTACGATTATGCTGTTGTTGTTCGGTAATCATCCTATGTTGTCCGTCTTTGAAAGTTCGTTGACCCTCTTGGCTGCTCACTGGATGTTCCATACAATAAGTCTACATACATTGTGATGCCTTGAACGAATGATTATTGTTGGTTTGGACACAAATAATCCAACAATGACTCGATGCCATACTATGCTATATTGTGAATGTTGTTTGGAATGTGGGAATAAAAGAAAGTGACTATGTATGCTGTAACAAGTTGAGAATTGCAAGTGATGTTGGAAAAGAATTTTTAATGGGGTAATTGATGGATGAGTTAAACGGAACTAGTGAGTTGACTCATGTGTGCTGACTAGTGCTTTCGAGACCCTAAAAATGTTGGCTTGTGATATTGAGACCCCGAGATGTTGGCTAAGTGTTGTGATCATTATAGATTGCGACTGTCCGGAATGGATTTGAGTTGGTATTATTTGGGAATGGCTTCATTTCTGAGTGGTATATTGCCTCTACCACCTCAGAACGAGATGTATGTTGACCCTTTCCATAGGATAGCTATGAGACTATCTGTGGGTACTGGGTAGTGCTGAGACATAGCTGGGAGTCTTGTATTGTTGCTAGATGACTCGAGTGCCCCTTGAAGGTGATGCTATATTGGGTAGCGAGAATCCTAAAAATTATGACGGGTGGCTTGGTTAGAATTATTTAGTCGAGTGATAACTCAGACTAGTAAGACAGTTAGTATACGATGGGTAAATGGATTTGGTCAGGAAATGCTATGGCTTAGAACATCTAAATGTTGACTTCGGTTGGTTGGATGCAAATCAAATGTGGCTAATACAAAGTTGGTTGCTAAGCTGAAAGGTTTGGAAATGTTGTCGGTGAACCAAAGGAATATTAGAGATCTGTGCCTTGACCCTAAGGTGTAATAGATGTTAATCCATCTTGATAACCAAAGGATAGTCGTTGCATATGTGCATGTATGTTGAGGAATTTAATTGCACTAGAAAAATTACAAGTAGTGACTCTTAATACTGTTGTTGCCTAGAGGATGGTTAAGTGATACATAAATTGTCGGATTGAATGGGATGAACTACTCGACCATTGCTGCATGAGATTTAAGAATGCCCATAAGATAGTTTGATGATTGAGAAATGAATGGGAAGGAGAAATTGTAAATGTGTTGGATAATATCGGTATAGGTGATTATTGGTTAGGATATAGATTGTTGGCTTATGACTTAGTGGTGTGACTCTGTCATATGGACCGAATAGTATGGTACTATTGTCCTGTTGAGACTAACAGAATCGATGACCCTTGAATAGTTAGCCTTGGCTTATGGGTTCGTGTGGGTACAAAAAAATTGGAATAGAAATTGAATCATTGAGAATTTTACTTGATGGATTATTAGAACGATGATAATCGTATGTCGGGTTGGGAATTGACCGTAATATTGATAGATCGATCTTACTCGATCGTTGGGTAAGTCTAAAATGAGCCTCTGTTGGAATTATTTCCTTGAGGAAGACCCTGGATAGATAGACTTGACCCTAGCAACCAGTTGATGACTTACCAATTGTTGGCATAGCCAACAATGGCGATTAGTTATTCAGACTGAGTTAATACCCATAGGTTTGGGTAGAGTTCTTTAGAACTGTTGGTTGCTTGTTGGCCTTAAGAATAAGAAACTGGTATAACCCTAGTAGCCGTCCACTCTAGGAAAGTCACCTGAATGATTAAGTTTAGCTGTCAGTGTAGCTAACCTTAGAGATCGACTGAATAATAGGTGACCATTGGAGACCTATATGATGACCTTGTGGCATTGAACGAGAGATGGTAGTGATGAGTATTGACCTAAGAAAATGTATGCTTCAACATGTGCCTTAGAGATGATTGATCGGTATCTATATTCGGGTAGTTGGGTTAACCTTGACTGTTGCATAGAATTATACCCTGACCTGATTAATCGATAGTGGGTGATGTCGGATTGTACCTTTTAGAAAAGATAAATTACCTCAATGAGAAATATTGTTAGATTTGGGAAGGAATATGATTGCATGTTGTGAACTCTTGATATGATTGGCTCTAAGTTAGACCCATGATCGAATGTTAGAAATGTTTTCTTCGGTATAGAGCTTAACCAAGTTGTCCCTGATATTAAGTATTGTGGCCTGGAAGATAGATGCTAAGTCAGATTTATAAAAGAGAGTCATATCGTGGCTGATCGAATCGTACTAACATGGAAGTTGGCTGAAGTACATATGTTTTGGGGACGCCTAAAATACGTGTATGGATCCAGCCGAAGTGATAGGTTGCGACTGAGATAACATTATGGGAAGAAATTATCGTATTAGCGCAGACTTTGGCAAAAATGCATATATTTTAGGGACGCCTAAAATATGTGTATGGATCCAAACGAAGTGATATGTTGCGACCAAGATAGAAATACAAAGAAAATGTTGGCGAATCAATAAGAAGTTACAAGTAATTAAAAAAGAGATAGACAGATCGAATCGTTGATGGATTTAAATGGTACAGTTGGATAGCTATTTTGAGATGATTGAGTGTGCTAAAATGAATATTGAGTTGAAGCTGAATGAGTAACTTGTTGTGACTAAGTTAATCTAGTAAATGAGTTGTTTCCTTAAGTTTCGAGGACAAAACTTTTTCTGAGTGGTATATTATGTAATGCCCCGCTCCGTACGAGGCATTTGGTTGGCTTGTTGGATACTATCAAGATGTTGAACCGTGACTTATGTTAGAAATCAGAAGAATTGAGACTGATGCAGTCTCTCTTAGCTGGCTAGACGGAATGCGTATTGGAACGTGGCTCGCTGGTGGAGCTACGCTTAGTGGAATTGTGTGTGATCGGAACAGAAAGACCCTTTTATGCAAGTGAGTGGAACTGTCCTTCCCCCTCCTTACTCATTCATTCTTAATAAAATAGAGTATTTGATGCTATGAATTGTCCCTAAATGTCCCATATTTTAGTTGCTAAATAATAGAGATGCCTATGCTGAGAATTATTGAAATGTACAACACATTGAACTGCTAATATGATTTGAGGCCTGAGAATGAATTGATAACATTACCCCTTATGCTTAACACCGCCGGAACAAGTAGACACTTGAATAATAAGATGCCTTATGAATGATAGAATAAGAAATGAACTGGCTATGCTATCGAACCAATGAACTGAATAAAACACTAAAATTATGTACTCTCTGTATAACTGTTGCAAGAATATGAAATGTTGTCTGTCCCTTATAAGCAATGAAAGAATGAATGAATGTTATGTTCCTTGTCGAAAGGAATGATATGAGAAAATTACAATGAAGCAATGAATAAATAATGATGAAGTATGGGGTCCTTGAGATCACCAAATGAAATAATGGTAATGATAAAATGAATAAGTCATTGAATATGACTAATGATGCACTGTTTCCTTTACTTTCTTTAATATAGTTTACCATGCGATTATGTTCACAATCGAGTCGGACACGCATTCGCATGGTCATGTACAACTTGTATACAAGGTTTGAGTTTTAATTTCCTCGAACGGTTCCTAGGGCCCTGGGGACCGATTTGGCCAAGGAAGAAATAATGATGAGTGCTGTAGGAGCACGGATAAGACGGGGTGGCATAGAGGCTCGCCACCTACTATACTGACCGTATTATCTTGAAATGAAATGAAATAAAAAGAGTGTATATGGTTTAACAACACCAGTGACCATGTAGTCAAGATGCATGCTTATGAATATTTTGTGCAGGCAGAGTAAGTATATCTAATAACCTGTATTTGATGCAGGTAGGAGAAGTCGGCTATCGGTGAGGAATCACATAATTGTGATATTGTATATGTTGGTTCAACTTGCCTGCTAAACATTGCTAAATGAAATGATGCTGTGTTGTTGCCTTTAAAATGAGAGACTCTATAACATGCTCAACATGTTAAATGTGAATTTCTAATGCATTGCCTTTTAGATTATTGCCATAACCTGTTGAATGATAATACCATGTATGCTAAACGATTCCCCTTCAGAAAGTATTTGCATAATATGCTGCAACGTGTTAACTCAATGTTGTCTAGACCTTACACAAAGAAATGTTATACCATGCTATGACATGTTTACTTCAATGTTTATGCTCAAGAATAGTAAACTGATGCTAGGCCCCAAATAGAAAGATCATTCTAATAAATGCTGCTTAAATGGTTAATGTAACGCCCCAGACCCAAAATGCGTAGGACTAGGAACGTAGCATGCCAGCTGCATATATATGAGATATACTCCAATATATGGAAATCTCAAATATACACATAAGCTGTATTGTGAATAATAATAACAGATAGTCACAGGTAAAAGCTATATCTCATCTACAGTAAATATAAAGAAATGGTAACTCATGAATCAAAGTAAATATCAAAATATAGCTGTTGGCCGGGCGAAGACAAATCCACTACCGGCACTAGAATAAACTGAAAGGAAATAGAATCCAACCTCTAAGATAAATAGAATAAAAAATGATGACTAGATAGGCTCCTCGACCCAATAGGGACAGCTGTGGTCAGGAGGTACGACTCGCTCGAGCGTGAAGGATGAGTCGACACCGGTACCATACTCCTGCGGTAAGTCCTGCACACCTATACCTGGAGAGATCACCAGGTCCTCAGAGGGACATAACAAGATACAAAAAGAACATGCCACATAAACTGAATATATACTGCTCAATAAGAATAAGTAAAATTAGATCATAACATGGTCCAATACATACCTACTGAACTAGCCTACCATTCCCCCAACCAAACAAGGACAGGAGATGGTAAACTAATTCACGATGACGTATCTTTCCATGATATGAATCCAATATGGTATCCGGATCCCAACAAGGTTCAATACCTTCTCATCGAAGTAGTAAGCCACACCGACAACCAAACAAGGACAAGATGTGGCAGACTAGTCTGCGACAAGTTATTATTCCAAGCTACGGTCAGATACAAGTACCCAAACCAAAAGTACTCATATCTAACGGATAAGGGTGTCTAACCGTTCTATGTGAAATGTAGTTAAGAACAATCCTTCCTACGCATGGGCCCTGGCTAAATAGGATCGGCATGGTCCCCCCTTGGGGCACCAGAGGCCCAATCAGTAAGAGCATAACGTTTCGTAGAACGTCAGTGGCCGTCAGTAATCCTGGGTAAGCTGACCCGCGTCTCCGGCGGAGCTCACGGGTTACAAAAGGGAAAGTGCATCGAAGCCCATATGCTAAGGAATTGTCCTCCCCGCCCAATGCCTACTATGTTGTATCCACAACACAAAACCTCAATTAACCGCTAAGTCAATCTAACCTGCAACCTCTATTAGCGGTTAATCCTATCGCACAGCTTATACGTATCGGTGGCCAGCCGATCACGCATGTCCGAGTACTATATATGACTCACAACTTCGTGGTACAAATGTGTCAAGGCCTATGGATGCAACACACACAGGGTGGTCCCTTAACTCTAAGTTTAATGTTTAAGAAAATAATACATAGCAGGAAATATAACTGAACAGAAAGTTCTAACAAGTTGTGCCATGTATCACAGTTTAATTGCATAAAGAAAATAATGAATAATGCATGAAATATGAGCTAAAATAAATAAACAACTGGTGGCAAGGTATCTTGCCTGTGGTAGTGTGCAGAATGGCGACGCCTGGTAACTCAAATCGTCAGAATAGGGAAGCACGGAAAGCCAACTTTTATGAACGACCTCGGATGCTGAAATAAACATCACGAATAGATTTCGCATAAAAGAAATACCTAGGAAATGCCTGTCCAAAAGTCAAATTCTGGAACAGGGGCAAAATCGTAATTTCGGGTCAAAACGATGTCCGTCGTTGGACCTGTTTTGCACCGAAACGCATGCCAGAACTTACGGTCTCTAAAGTCGTCAAACTACATGTCTACAAATCCAGTTTGAGGAGATGAACCCAACCGTATGTCCAGTGTTGGATTCCGGCGGGCCGTGCACAAAATCGCCCGTTAGAGCGGGTCGCGGCCCGCCAAAAAGGCGTTCCAATTTGACCTTCTCAGAATCGGACCAAACTTGGCATACAGGACCAAAAAAATGATACGGTCCTGATGGCGCAAGTTTTGTCTCGATACGATGAACGTGCACAAAGTTATGGTAAAGTTTGCAAAATATCGATACGGGAGTATTTCGACGGATACGCACTGATTTCGTCGCGCACGCGCAACGAAATCGCGTTCCGTCAGTTCCCACACGTCGGTAACATCCATACGCGCCTTTCGATGCGTATAGTGCATGACCACGTTGCCCGGTTTGTCAGGGCGCACGCCGTATCGGGAAGTTTTGTTAAATTTTACTATTTTAAAAACTGATTTTTTTCACGATATTTGGGTTCAGAAATCTTTACATACAGGAGAAGAAAAATTAAACTAAAAGAAGAGATTTGAAGTTCTATATGTTGGCTAAAATTTTGTTCAAAAGTTTTCCAAAACTCTCTTCGGGATTGATCAGAATTAGTCTTCGAACATGGGTAGTTGGGCTGTGTTCAAACTGTTCAGAAAACAGCTTTCTCGGGTTTTTCGAATCGATTTCTCGACCCGATGGTTTGATAGCACGGGGTACTACTAGGTGGGATGTCTAGAGGGTCATATAGGCTCTCCAATGCTACTCGCAGTTTCGAAAAACGTCGACTATGAACGAAGAATTTAAACGATGAAGGAGTACCTTTTTCCTATGCTTCGAAACGAGACTGCTCTGTTTCTACGGGTTTCCCGGCGAAGCTCCGGCGATTGGGGCGGTCGACGGCGGCGAGGAGGGTCGCCTGGGGGTCGGGGATCACCTCCAGGGTCGAGAGGGTTGCTCACGAGAGGGAGCTGTATGCGGAGGAGTTAGGGTTTCTCGGCTACTTTAGCAGTCGACTAAATACGAAAAGAGGGTTTCTCATGGGTCGGGTTTAGCAGCAATGTGGTATTAATAAGGTATACAAGCTAGTACGTGGGGTCGAGTTTAGCATCATTGTGGGTTTTAGTTGCAAATGCTCTCGGTGGGGTTTAGGAGCATGGGGGGTCTTAGTTGGGTCTTAGGAGTATGGGTTCTGCTGGGTATTAGGAGTATAATTGCCCTGGGGTCGGTCCGAACAGACACCGGTATTAATATTAATATTATTATATTTTTTTTATACAGAAAACTCAATAACAATATATATATATATATATATATATATATATATATATATATATATATATATATATATATATATATATGCTCCTTTAGTCCAATAAAATTTTGTTAAGTTTTAGGAGGAAAGAAAAATAAAATTATTTTCTAAAATATTTTAAATAAAGACTTTCTTGTGCCAAATTACCTATAGTGTAGCCACTACTGCGAATCTTAATATTAAAATAATTCAAGTGCTTAAACTCAAAGCTATTCATTATTTGTGACAAATACGTAAAATTTTAAATAATTAAAAAAATTCCTTAAAATCCAAAAATATTTCCAATATACCTAAATAAATGTTTGTATAAATATTACCTGTTATTGCTATAGCAGGACTAATAAATACCTTCTTAAATAAATTATCAATAATATAAATCTCGTAATTTAAATTACACACCATAACATTGATCTTACTAATAATAATAAAAGATAAATTCATTCCAAACAAAATATTTAATCAATATATTTTAAAACAGAAAAAGAAAAATCCTCCCAAAATTTTTGGGGGATTATAGTTACGTAACTGTTTGTTTAGGCGAGTGGGTTGGATTCTGCTCGCCGTACATAGATGATGTGCTGACCCACATTTTTATGCGCAGGTGCTCGTGCTTGGGATGTTCTACACACGAAGATTGGCTTGATTGGTCCCGCGGCATCGAAGATTTGTTAGGCATACAGAAGCTCTCCTTCTACAAGATGATGCCTTCTGTTTATAAAGGGCATAATGTATGGAACATTGTAATCAGTTGTACCAGTGAGTTGTAAGCCAAGTCGGCATATCGAGTTGTAATACAATGTACCCAAGTATCAATTGTAAGCTGTGTAGCATTGTTCAGTTGGTTTTAAATGTAAAGTAGGATTTGTTGTAAGCATTGTACTTCAATACAAGTCTTGTACTCTTCTTCAATTATCAATAAAGAGAATATAGTTCTATATATCTTTGTGTGACTTCAAGTTATCCTTTTATCTCCGTTGCTATAAAGAAGTGATGTACTTCTATTCAATGAGAAAGATTATCCTCAATAAATTCAATTTATCTGCTTATGCTGCTGCGATGTGTTTCTATTTGAAGAAAATCAATCATGTACCACCTTTGCCTTGTACAAGTACAATACTAGACTTGTACGGCATCACGTCCAAGCGAGGACGTTCGATTCCAAGAGATAAAATATGTGAATAAATGACTCTACGAATCGGGGCGTGACACCTCTAGCTATGATTCTGGCTTAAGCTAGCGTAAAAGATCTGGACGGGTTCGGGGTCCAACTCCACGAGTCGGGAGTGTTAGTGACCCGCAGGTTAGTGGCAATGAGATCGTCCACCGTCGACTGTCCGAGCCAATCTTTGACCCTCTTCCAGATCCATCCGGACTTGTCCTCCCAAAGATACCTAATCTGGCATCCCTGTGGGGTCCGGACGTTGGGCTGGATGGTGTTTGTACTGATCCACCTTTTATTTGATTCCTTGTTTTCTTCACCGCTTGCCATGATGTCAGTTACCTTCTAGTTTTTATTTCACATTTGTTATTTTTATGTCTTGTTAATTCTATTATATTTTTGTATTGCCGTCGATTTGTGTACTTGTTCCATTCCTGACTGAAAACCAATATTTTTCAGGTTAGTTGTGGCTCCACTTAGCTTTGGGAGATACGGGTGTACTTGCAGACAGAAACCTAGAAATAGATAGCAGTTATATCATTTTCATTAATTATGAGAACTTTGTATTTTTTTTTAATTATAAATGTTGTAAATGTTGTAATAAATTTAGAAATATGAATGAGCAATAAATATAATATTTTATGATATTAAGCATTTTGGCCGTGACAGCGTTCTACCACCGACTCTGCGATATAGGCTGGCTTGGACACGTCTCGTATCCGAAAAGCGGGTACGGGTCGTGACAGGTTAGTGGCAATGAGATCGTCCACCATCGGCTGCCCGAGCCAATCTCTGACCCTCTCCCAGATCCATCCGGACCTATCCTTCCAAAGATCCCTAATCTGGCATCCCTGTGGGGTCCGGACGTTGGGCTGGATGGTGTCTACACCGATCTACCGTTCCAGACATGTCGATGAGTGTCCGTTGCCCAACCGAAGACGGATGAGAGGTTCCGCTTGTTCCGGGCCCGAGTTAAACGAAGCCACGATGCTGAAGATCTGTTGTTGGTGCCCGCCTCCGTCAGATGAGTAAATCTGGAGTATCTAGCCCTCATAAACCTCGTCCATAATGAGTCCTCTGATCGCAATTTCTACCACAGCTTTATGGAGCATGCGTCCACGATGTGTGCTAGTCTGCTAAATCCTAGACCACCTTCTTCTGTGGGTTTGGCCATGGTACCCCAGATGGCCCAGTGATGTTTATCCTTACCGTCGCTATAACCCCAGAAGAACTTGGCGAATAGAGATTCTAGGGAGTGGAGGACCTTCTTGGGCGGGGAGCAGACGGCTAAGGTGTACAACGGGATGGAAGACAGAACATATTTGATAAGGATCATCTTGCCCCCAGGAGAAAGAGTTGCATTGTTCCATCCCAAAATCAGTTTGCGGATCTTGACAACAAGGTGTGCGTAAATACCCGAGTTCGTCTTTCCGTACACCAGTGGACAACCCAAGTACAGGAAAGACGGATAGGCCGTGGCGAATGAGGTCATATTGGAGAGCACAGCCGAACGGGATCTGTCAGCATTGTGATGGGTATAGATGATGCTCTTGTTGTTGTTGACGCGCTGACCGGAGCATCTGGTGACCGGAGCATCTGGTGTACCGGTCAAGCGTGCTAAGAACCACCTCGATCGATCCAAAGTCTCCAGAGAAGAAGATGAGAACGTCATCTGCGTATGCCAGGTGAGTGATAAGCGGGCATCTCGTAGTCGTATGGAAGTGGTGGAACCCTGGCATTCCGGGCATGCTGTTGAGACTTCTACTGAGAGCTTCTGCCATGATGATGAAAATGGTGGAGGATAAGGGGTCCCCCTGTCTAACCCCGCGAGTGGATCGGAAGAACCCCGCAGCCTGGCCGTTGATGACGGTGAAAAACCACGCATTGTTAATGGATCTGAAAATAATATCTATCCATAATTCAGAGAAGCCGAAAGCCCTGAAGACCCAGATCATGAATTGCCAGTCCAAACGATCGTAGGCCTTCTCCATGTCTAGTTTGATAGCGACGTTCCTCCCTCTGGATGGGAACTTCATACATGTGATCATCTCTTGTGCGAGAAGAATGTTGTCGGTGATGTTCCGGCCTTTGACAAACCCACTTTGCTCATCGGAGATGTTCTTGGGGAGGATATTGGTTATCCGGTTGGCGACGATCTTCGATATGATCTTGTTGGTGAAGGTGCATAAACTGATAGGACGGAAGTCTTTGAAGGTTTTTGGGTTATCTTTCTTGGGGATGAGAATGATGTTGGCGTAGGAAATGGAGTTGGGGTATCTAGCCCCTTGGAAAAAGGCAATTGTGGCCAACAATAAGTCAAATTTTAAGATATCCCAACAGTTTCTAAAGAAGACGCCATTAAAGCCATCAGGCCCCGGAGTACTGTGTTCGTTAATAGACCAGACTGCTTCCTTGATCTCCTCCTCCGTGGGAGTAGCCAAGAAGGTCTCATTCTTGCTGTCGCTGATGAGGGATGGGATTTTGGACAGAAGTGAATCGTCTTTAACGACCGACTCTTTAGAGAAAAGGTTATGGAAGAAGTTTTTTGCTGCTGCCTGAATGCCATCTTGGTCCTCCACCAGGGCAACATTGTTGTCGTATATCTGATGTAATTTTAGTTTATTTTTGTGACCTTTGACACAAGTGTGAAAGAAACTGGTATTTCGGTCACCCTCGATGTCCCATGTCAATCTGGCTTTTTTGCTTCCAGAATTCTGTTTCAACTTTAAGCCTGGATTTGAGAAGGGCTCTGGCAAGGTTGAGCGAGGCACGGGCATTCGGCGAGCGATGAATGGCGAACACGGACTCAGCGTGAGTGACGTCGTCCTCTGCCTCCTTGATTGCCTGAAAGATATCTCCAAAAGCCTGCTTGCTCCAGGACGTTAAGGCCTTACGGGTTACTTTCAATTTTTTCGCCATCCGAGCCAATGAAATAAGGATGGAGACTGAGTTCCAAGCACGGTGGACGATGTTCTGGAATTGCAGGTGATGGCGCCAGAAGTCGAGGAAGCGGAAAGCTTTTTTAGTGCTGATGTGGTTGTCGCTGATCTTGATGAGCAGGGGGGAGTGGTCCGATTCAGTGGCGTTCAAATGAGAGAGGTGGGTGATCAGGCCCATATTGGACCAGCTGTTGTTGACCATCGCCCGATCTAAATGGGAGTATTGCCGTCGATGTCCCTCTTACATGTTGCACCAGGTGAATGTACTGTCGTAGAAAGGGAAGGGGGTTAGGTTACCGTGGAAGATGAAGTTGTTAAAATCGTCCATCGTAGGCTGTGGTGGCGAGCGACCCCCTAATTTCTCTTCTCTACAGGACACTGTGTTGAAGTCTCCGATACAGAGCCATGGGAGGTCTAGGTAGGGTAAGGTGGCTTCCAACAGGTCTTCCTAAAGCAAACGTCGTGCCGGGATGTCACAGCTACCATGGATGGCAGAAAGGATGGAGCAGACCTTGAGAATCGGATGCTCGACCCAACAAGATAAAGCCTGGGGCGAGTCTTGAATCATGCCAAATCTGAATTCTGATGCGAAGAAGATCCAGATGTCATTACGTCCGGAGATGGCGTGGGGGAATCCAAGCTTGAGTTGAGTGGCTCTGATTCTGCTATGAGGTATTTTTGGTTCGATAATGATAAGAAGGTCTATTCTATTGGTTTTCTTGAGGCTGAGGATTCTGTTCAGTGTCGGTTTGTTCCCAAGCCCTCTAACATTCCAGGAGATGATGTTAAGCATTTGATGAGGTAGTGGGGGGAGATTAAGCTTCATGGCGGACCTAGTAATCATGGCCGTCTGCTGCTTTTGATTGTTTTAGTTCTTGTTCTTTTTGGAGGAGATTTTTTTGGTGGGTGTGGAAGTAGGGCTGTTGGCACCGGTGGCACTGATAACCCCGTTACTGAATTCTGTCCAGGAGGAAACATGCTCACTATCATTGTCTTCCAGGGCGCAAAGGGGATTGCCCTGGTCCAAGAAGCCCACTTCCTTGGCTTGCCAGAACCTGCCTATGAAAGCGGGATCACTAATTCCTACCTCGAGCCGGAATGACTGGTTACTGTCCGGAACGTCCCCTTCAATAGTTTTCCAGAACCTGCCGGTTAAGGAGGGGTTCATATAGGGTTGCACGTCCAATTTTTGTGGGGGTAGCCTTAGAGATTCAGCAACTGTCGATGGTGTAATCGCCTTTGAAGCGCGACTGGAAGGAATAGTGACTGGGGAACGGGGGTCTGAATTCTGTACAGGGCGACACTCAGACTATTCAACTCCTGACCGTTGAGGGCGGCCGGGTGGGATAGGGGGATAGAGAGAGTCCTCAGCGTGGTGGGATAATGTGCCTTGAACGGTTGTGGATGGAGGAGGTGGATTGCACAATGGTAGCACTGGCGATGTCAGAGTGAGGTGGAGAATCTGGCTGGTTAGCTAGTTCGAGGGCGGGTACGGAAGGTTCTCTGGAGTGATCAGGGGTACTGTCGGTCGTGGGGTGAGTGAGAAGAGCAAAGGCATTGTTGAGTGAGATAGCAGAAGGATTGTATGGCACGATCGTAGAGCTGGTCGTGGAGTGTGGCCGGGGATAAGGCGTTAGAGTAGTGGCTTCCATCAGAAGGTTGGGGTTGGGGGGCTGAGACTGATGCGATTCTGGGGCTCGATGAGCAGCCGTCGTGTGCAGGATGAACGTGGTAGTCTTTTTAAGCTCTGGGTGTGCCCGGTAACAGTGCTGCTTGGAATATCCGCTCATCTGACAGTGATTGCAGAAGATGATGTTGTTATCGTAGACCAGCGTCTGGCGGTGTGTTTGGTCTCCGAGCTCAATTTCTATGAGTTTGGGAGGATCTTTCGCGAGGTCTATTTCCACACATATCTTCGTGTAGTGGCATTTGGAAAGGTTGCGGGTTTCTTCTGCGATGGCTACCAGGGACCCAAAGGAGCTGGTTATCCTATTGAGGGCTACTGCAGGGAAGCAGACCAGGGGCAGGTTAGGGAGGGTGATCCATGTGGATATGATAGTCGAGTCGACTTTAGGATTGAAGTTAGGAGACCATTTGACAATTCTGGCGGTTTGAGTGCCAAATTTGGAAGTGCCCTTGGCCAAGACTGCTGCATAGTCTAATCCGGATGACAGGTGAAGAAGCATGTGCTTGGGGTCGAGCGGAGCGACCCGGAAAGCTGTAGAGAGGCCCCACTTGGCGACGATTTCGGTGACCAAGGGAATTTTTGGGCATCCGGATCCAAATTTGATAACGAACGTTTTATTGAAGGGGGTAGAAAGGGAGGAAATCTCTTCTCCATCAAAAGGGACCCGGATGGGGTATCCGGTGGGAGGATGCGAGAAAACCATGCTTGGAAGCTGAATCTTGGCTGGCAGATGCGGTAAGTGCTTCCCCCAGTCTGGCCGGAGAATTTTGGCATAGGATTGAGTTCTTGGGGGATCTACCACACCAGGGATGGACGAGTGAGAGGAGGCTCCGGGGGGAGGCCGTGAACGAGGAAAATCCGATGAGGCGGAGTGCCCGGGAAGAGCCATTGGGAAGGGATTTGAGAACGTCGGAGTAGGCCGAACGCCAAGGGGTGCGCAGCAGGAGGGAGGGATCATCAGGGGCGGCGGAGCAACGGACGCTGGGGGGACGTTAAGGTGCACCCTGCCAACGAGGCCGGGGGGAGGTGCGTCAATCGCCTGGGATGAAGGGGGCGCCTGCTCTACGGGGCTGATACAGGGCAACGCCTGCGCTACTGAGCTCGAAAAGCCAATCCCGCGCGCGGGGTACGCCACGGGGGGAACCGAAGAGGGGGCGCCAAATGATGACTGCGTCAACGCACGGGCGTGACCTGCGCCTGGCGCAGGGGTCGACGAAGGAGGACACTGGAGGGAGGGGGCGCCGCTCATCGCAGGCACAAAAGAGGTGTGGCGCACGATCCCTGGTAGGTCGGGTTGGGGCCTCACCACGGAAGCGACGTAAGTCGTGTTGTCCCAGGAAGCTCCCGAAAAGTGCCTTGCTAGAAGGCTCGCAAAAGGTGGGCGCAACATGGAGGTTTGTGCCATGACAGGGAGGCGCTCCTCCCAAGAAGGAGATCGGGGGACGGGAGGGGGTAGGCGTGCACGCTAGGGTGGAAATGCGTCAGAACGGCACTTCGCGAGCCCCGAGGGAGGCTGTCACGACCCGCACCCTAGGGTAAGGGCACGAGAAGTGGGTACATCCAACCTACGCCACAGTGTCGGTAGTAGAACGCTGTCCTAGGTCAATCATCTAACAATATAAGGTACATGTACAGTATATACACTCCGAATGGAGGTAACATTGCATAATACAGTCTCAATCACATCTAAGGCAGAATACGATAAAAGATAGATAGATATGAAAAGAAATAAAATCCACAGAGATACAACCAGATAGAAGTCTAAGTGTCTAAGATAACAAAAATCCAGATAACATCTCAAAATCCCAAATACAGTAATCCAGAGAATGTAAATACAATAAAAGACACCCTAGACTAAGGGAGTGTCATCCACTGCTAAGGGGTCCTACTGCTAGTCTAGGTCATAACAGTCCTCTAGGGTAGTCCCGTAATATGTGGAACAGAATGCCTCAGCCTCGTCCCCTGTAATATTTTCAACAGGTCCAGTCAGGACAGGAGCGAGCACAATACATCTCAACAAATCATAACAGGTTAGGAAATATAAACATGCTAGAGAGTAAGATACAAGAAACTGAAAGAACATCATGATGTAAAGGAGAGATTGTAAGTAAATAGCTACAATATATAAGAGAACTATCAGTGCTAGTGATTCAGAGTACAAGATGGTTATATAAACGGCACAATATTGTACACGAAAAATCTACAGAGGTTGTACACGAGTAATCTACAAGATTGAATACATAACCACTTCTACTCTCCCTCCCCAATCAATACACAAGGATCCAGTCAAGTTATGTTATTGCACACGAAGTATAGTTGTACACGATGATCATGTGAGCACATGAGTATACACGACTTCATACGATTTATACACGAATAATACGAACACAAGGAGTACACGATGCTCATGATAAAGTACATGAACATAAAATACCCGATGTATCCGCTAAGGGGATAACATCGCACGACAAGATCCATATAGTACTAATCCGTGTTACCAATGTGTCAGCATCAAGTAAAAAATCTAAAGCAGGGAATATAATCCTAAACAAGATATAAAATAATCAGAGAATGTACTCGCCTAGTATCCTGAATATCTGAGAGAATATACTGTCAGAGGAGTGGTGTCTGGCTCCTATAGAACAGTATAAGTTACTACATGTCCGAAATAATATAACAGACTGCTACAATGCATCTACATGATGTTTGGAGTCAATCTACGCTAAAGTCAACCCTTGGTCAACTCTAGTCAACTATACTAGTCAAACTAGGTCAACTAGGTCAAGCCTAACCCAAACAAGTCTCACTAAGCCTAACCATGTTTATTCTAGCATCCACACACAATACAAGGTCACACGAGTCATCAACACTCATCATTGGTGTATACATGCCATACACATAGGCTATGTACCATATATATAGCCTATAGGCCATATGGTCTATATCACACATTGCCACACATTATATATATATATACTAATTTAATATAATACCACATCAAGCATATAGACAAAATATATATTTATATATTTACATAGAGTGATATAGAGAGAGAGGGGTAAATGGCATGTGTGTGTGATAAAATGGTACATGTGAGGGTGTAGTATAATGGATATAGTGTTGTGTCCATGTGTATTCAGAATTAGGCATAGGGAGTGTATGTATGTGGCTAACATGTGTGTGTGATTTAGGGGATGAACTCATGAAACTGTGCTATTTGTCAAGGTGTGTTGAGACAATGTGATACAATATTGTGTGTGTCAATGGTGGGGGTGTATTGTAGATTAAGGTGTGTGTATTAGATTACTGGAAGGGTATTCTCTGGAAAATTCAGTGTGTCCATGACAGTGTGTGTAATCTCAGATTTAGCTAACAGTGTGTGTACATGAATAATGTGAGTGTACATGTGAATAAGTGTCAAAGTGACAGGAAAACAGTGTAATATAGATTAAAGGGTGTGTGTGTGTTTACATGTATATGTCATACAATATGTTAGGAAATCAGTGATGTGTAAACATAATGTAGTGAATAGGGCGACAGTTAGATAGGTTGTGTGAATGACATAATGTGATAACCAATGTGTGTATGTAAACTGACTGTAGGAAATCAGTAAAATAACTCAGGAAATTAATGCATGTGTCAAGTGTGAGAGCCATGTGAAAGTGTGTATAATCAAATCAATGTAATGTGTAATCTCAGGAAAACTGATATCAGTGTAATAACTTAGGAATTTCTCAGTTCTCAGAAAATAGCAAAATGACAGTTCACATTCAAACCCATTTTGAAATCCTATCACCCAAATTTCTGTGTTAACATCAACCTAATCATGCAACTAATACTCAGTCATGTGTAGGTTAATAATATTGCATATTAAACCATGGGAATTTAGTTTAGAGTCTCATTAAATTCAGAAATTCAAAAACAGGAACACATGTATCAGTGAAAGGGGGAAATACAAAATTGACAGCTAAAATCATGTTAATATTATAAATTAATGGTTGGTAATTAACCCCCCACCTTTGCTCGTGTCCCAGGAGTCACATGGTGTCACCCTAGAGCCGGATACGCCGTGTCCTGTAACGCCCCAGTCCTAAAATACTTAGGACCAAGTACGCAACATGCCCGCTGCACATATAAAAAGAATACTCCAATATATGAAATCCTCGTATACGTACATAAGCTGTATATATATAATAAAATCATAGGCCAGAATATAAGTATCTAATCTCATCACAGCTCAACACAGAAGAAATGAGAGTCCAATAAATAATGCATCAAAAGATAGCTGGGTGGACATACCCACTCCAAACAGCTATGAAAAATAGTCACAAAGATCGGAGTCCAACCTCCGCAAAATAGAAAGTAAATGAAAGAACATAAGATGTCCACTACATAGTCTCAATAATCCTCTAGGATAAGAATAGAGCTAAATGTCAAAAGGAAATGCCTCGTCGCCCACAAAAGATGGATCCAATGCCGCTCCGTACTCCTGCGGGAAGTCGTCTAATCCTGGAGAGATAACCAAGTCCTCAGAGGGACGTAACATGATACAAGAAAATACCATGCCATATAAACTGTGATAATATAATAAGTAGAAGGGATGCATACAATAGGGTACCTATCCGTACTATAGTGAATATGCAATAAAGAACAATCCTCCACATATGGGCACTCGGGCTGTATAGCAGTGACATCATCCCTCTCATCGAGAATCAGTACAATCCGTCTATAGCATTCGACGAACGTCAGAGGGAATCAGTAAGAAAACGTCCAAAATGTTCCCTGAATGTCAGAGGGAATCAGTACAATATGGTGAACCTGCGTCTCCAACGGAGCTTCAGGTACAATAGCAGTATATAAATGTGGCCGATACATCAAAGAACTGTTCTTCCCTCCTAATGCCTAATGGAGTCACATCCATGACTCATATGACCTCCTAGTAACTGCCAAGTCCACTAGCATGCAATTCTATTGGTAGTTACTCCTAACCGTCGCACGCCTCATACGTATCAGTGGCCGGCCGACTACGCGAGTACTTGTCCTATATGTGACTCATAAACGTGGTAAAGTAAGTGTCAAGGCCGTATGAGATATACCAATACCTCATCAACAACGGGTGGTCACTAGGCTAAGTCGATGCAAGAGAGATAAATAAAAGCAAGAAAACGACCGATAGAGTCGCTTGCACCCAAGTGTGACTTGGACGCACAGTTTTACAATAACAAATAAGACATGCTGAAAATAAGAATATGTAAATCACAGAGTAAGGTGGCAAGGTATCTTGCCTGATGGTGCAAAGTGGCAAGTCCAAAAAATCACAATATCAGCCAAAAAATGTCATAATCTCCAAACAACTCCGGACGCTGAAACAAATATCAAAAATTTACTCGGTCTATAAGATATACCTAGGAAACGCCTCTCCAAAAGTATAATTCTAGAACAGGGGCAAAATCGTAATTTCGGGTCAAAACGATGTCCGCCGTTGGACTCGCTTTACACCGAAATGCGTGCCAAAGTCTATGGTCTCTAAAGTCATCACAACGGTATGTCCAGTTCTGGATTCCGATGAGCCGCGTACAAAATTACCTGTTTGAGTGGGTCGCGGGCCCGCCAAAAAGGGGTTCCGGTCCACCTTTCTCATAATCGAAGCAAACTTGGCACACAGGACCAGAATTTTGATTCGGACCTATTGGCGCAAGTTTCGTCTCGATTTGACGACTGTACACGAAGTTAGGACAAAGTTTGCAAATTGGCGATACGGGGGTATCTCGACGGATACGGACTGATTTCGTCGCACACACACGACGAAACTGAGTTCCGTCATTTCCCACACGTCGGCAACGTCTATACGTGCCTTTCGATGCATATAGTAAGCGACCACGTCGCCCGATTTGTCGGGGCGCACGCCGTATCGAGAAAATTTTAGAATTTTATATAAATTTACACAGGTTTTCCTCCAACTTCAACATCAATTTACTTTTTATACATTAAACGAAACAATGATCCAGAAGATGCGTTACGATCTCGGTTATGTTGTATTTTACTGTTTTCAATTAGTTTCTACAAATCTTTAATGCACAGCAAGAAAATTGGCCGACAAGTTGTCGTTTAGAATTGAATTTAACAGTCCAGAAAAATAGATTTTTTTGCTAACTTCGGTTTGATTTTTCGAACCAGCTAGATGGTTATGTCAAAACCCATCTGGAGGATCTCGAAGAGGGTCAAGTCTACTTTCCAGAAAATCTTACGGATCAAAAATCGGTGCTACGAGTAAAAAGTTACGTCGTCGGGAAGTAAGGTACCTTGAGTGGGAAAACTGCTCCGTGGATGACGAGGGCTGACTTTCGACGCTCCGTTCGTCGCGCACACAACTCCGTCGCTGGTGAAACGAACTCGTAGGCGAAGAGGGTATGTTCTGCCGTAATTTTCGTTTTGGGAGTCTAGGGTTTTAAGGTCTATGGAGAAAGTTATATATATATATATAACAAGTGGGACGAAAATCCTAATACTACTATTATTACCAATACGAATCCAATGGCCCATGGGTTGGAAATTTTCGTTCGGTTGCTGCTGTACGCAGCAACCATGGAGAGGGGTAGGGCCTGCCCCTTTTTTGGGTGGGTTGACTTTTTTTTTCTTTTTTTCTTTTTTTCTTTTTCTTTTTCATTCTTTTTCATTTCTTTTTCATTCCCTTTTTTTCTTATTCTTTTTTTAATAACTATTTTCTATTATTACTATATTTAATAACTATATTCTATTTTATTTATTATTCCTAATTAAAAACTCTTTTCAATAATACAATAATTAGATATATTTATATCCACATATTCTCACATATATGTATATATAAATATATACACCTTAATAAATCAACACATACACACATACATATATACATATATACATAAATAAGTATATCATATAAACTTACACCCATACTATGCATTATACTCCTAATATTATGCATACATGTATTTTAGCAAAAAAAATTACACAAAATTAATATTAAATAAATTAATAAATTAGGGGGTTTACATCCTACCCAACTTAAAGAAATTTTGTCCTCGAAATTAAAACTACAGTAAGGGGGTCTAATGCAAATGCAAAAAATTTAAGGCGCTAACGCATGAAAGTCGTCCCTTGGTTTTCGAACAAATGAGGGTAGTTGTACAAGGAACCTTATTGGCTTAATATCTATAGGGTAGGTGTTCTTGGTTCAAGGCTCTACCCCACTTATAGAAGTTGGCTATCCGTGATAAATGTCGTTACGAGCCTTCTGAGAGGGGCTAAAAGGTACAGGGTTTTCATATTGAATGAATCCATCTCGAATTTAAACTATATTGGCGGGGCAATAACTCGTAAGATCAACTTATACCATCTCTGCTAGGCTATGGTAGTCTAGAACAAGTCCTAACTCGAGAGGTTGGGCATGTTCCGAATCGGATTGGTTAGACAGGTGCCGTAATTCAAAAATATGCCTCCCATGATTTTTGTGTACATGTGGCAGATAGGGTCTCAATTGAGTATCACACTAGGGCAGGTGCATATTGGCCTTCGAGTAGATCACAACCATATATCGGGTCGAAAGTTTTGAGTTGAGTTTGGTTCTCAAATTGAAGCCGAAAGGTTCGTCGGTATTACAGTAAGGTTTATAATTAGCCCTCTTGCTCAAGAATCGTATCATGAAAATAGAGTACAAGGGGACGTGTTTTAGTGGGACATGATATGTCTATATGAAGGTGGACTCGTATAGGTCTTGCATATAGAATTTGTAGGAAGGTAGTAGCTGGTATTGTGCTCCGAATCTAAATGCTACGGTCGGGGACCCAAAAATGTTCTAAATAGAAAGTGGGAGTTCATGAGACACTAATTATCGTTCTAACAGAAACCACTTATTCTAATCAATAGGCAATCCTAGTACATTCTAAATTCAACTGGGGCTCTACGATCTATATCCTACAGTAATTCATTTCTAGAAGGTAACAAAGACACCGCTCTTTGGTTTAGTGGAGTTAGAAAGGTTCAAGTCGGAAGGTCATACCTCAATTTATGGAAGAATATTACACGATGTACTAGAATACGAGATGTGATAGATATAAGTCAAGTTTTGAAGATCGTACTTTGATTCCAATAGATGTCAATGATTGTATGAATATCTTTCCTGCCTATAGATGGTATGATAAACTGAGAAGGATATTACGAGTCTATATTCCCTCAATACGAGCATCTGACTTTTCGAAATTTGCAAAGGCAAAAACAATAAGTGTTCCAGGGAGAGAGGATCGAATCCGAATATGGAATTCTAGAGGCGTTTCAAATAGAGTTGTCAAGGCAGTTGCGGATGAGATCCTAGAGCCATCTATATCTCAATCCATGTAGGATAAGCAAATAAAAGCGAACCAACTGTACGAAGGTTGATCAGACAATCATATACTGATTCTGATTAGACAATATGTTAGTGGGCGTCCCCAATATACACATGTCATGAACAAGCTTGACAAGAAGAAGCTTGCAAAATCTAGGCTATAATAGCGGTGTTTAGTCAGACTAGTCTAAATATTAGTATGCGAGATTTATGATTGAATGAAAACACGAGTAGTTCGAGGTTTAAGAATCTAAGCCGTGTCCAGTGTTCGTGCTTATCCAATCATCCTACTGTCTAATTTTCTCTGGCCTTCGCTAAACTTATGATGCATGGATATGATAACAGGGAATATGCCTGCTACGACTTCTTCTTCTGTTTCTATATTCTCCACTGCTAACGAGAAGGCATGTCCGTAATTCTGGCCGGGGTCCTGAACTCTAGTCCTGTCGTGCTGCACTGGCTGGGGTGGTAATGGTGGGCGAGGAGCTCCTACTGTTGGTGCTATAAGCCCAGACACCTGTTGTCCTGGTCGGGGTACTGGGAGTGTAGGAGTTGTCGGCCTCAGGGTCTGTCGAGCATATACTATCGCCTGCTGCTCTAGACAATCCTTGACCATATGATGGCTGGATCCACACCTCAAGCACCATCCATGACGGATCCGACAGTCTCTCTGGACATGTCCTTCCTTTCCACAGTAATGGCAAACGGGCTTCTGAAATGGTGTGGGCCTCTGTTGGTACTATCCTGTGGGCCTCCTGATAGGTCCATCCTGTGTAGCTCTAGTCGGTACGACTGCTAGTGTATGGCATCTCGATGTCTGCTGCTGCTCCTTGCGAAGAATCTCCTGTGCACGAGCTTCTTCCAAGACAGCTGAATGGGTGACTCGAGACTGGGTTGTCGTATAAGACTTGAGATCTGGTACAAGCCCCTGATAGAATCTCCTCGCCTTCTCTAACTCTGTCGGGATCAGTCCTGCACCAAATCTACTCAGACGATTGAACTCTGAGTCGTACTCATCAACTGACATGTTTCCTTACTTCAGATGAAGGAACTGATCGTAGAGACCGTCTCGAACATGAATGGAGAAGAATCTTTCATAGAAAAGATCGTAGAACAGCTTCCAGGTGATCCCAGTGCCTAATCGCCTTTCTTTCGCCTTCCACCAGTGGTGAGCATTATCTTCTAAAAGAAGGTCCACTGCTGTCATCCAATCACGTGCTGGCAACTAGGATGCCTTCTGTAGCTTCTCCGTACTAATAAGCTATGCTGACACCTCTAGTGGCTTCTCAGTACCTCTGAAGGACTTGGGGTTCATATCTGTAAAGTTCTTGATAGAGTCTTTATAAGGATATAGAGCCGGTGTTGGTGCCGATGTCGGAGGTGGAGGTGGGGGCCTAGTCAGCGCCGTCATCATGCTCTGCCTCATCAACTCAGTCTGTTGCCACTGAGCCTGCATCATGGCGTATATGAACTGAGTGGTAGGGCTCCCCTCAGTCGGTGGTGGAGGCATCTGAGGGCCCGACTGTGGCTGAAACCATTGAGGGTATGGTGGTGGTGGTAGGGGCACATTCCCTCCTGGTGGTACGGTAGTAGTCTGTCCAGCCTGACTGACTGGAAATGCTTGTGTCTCATGGTGTACCGTCGTCGGAGTCGTAGTAGGCTGCGACTGTCCTGGCTGGTACGAGGTTGTTTTCCATAAATAAATTCCTTTATTTATTGTGTATCTGGGAAAATTACAACTGTGGAAATCTGATCTAGAAGACGATCACTTTATCCCTTGGACTATGCGAAGAAGAAAAGCTCTCAAAATTTTGACAGTAGATAACTATGTATCTGTCCAATGAATAAGAAAAAGAACTCTATTTATAGAGTCAAAAATAATAACTGAAAAGATAACTGTCTTCACAGCCTGTGCTTAGTTGAAAATCATGCAGGATTTAACATACGCAAGGTTGTGAGCAGTTACTGGACGTGGCCTGTAACTGTTGGACACATGGCAATCATGCATGAGTCGTGTGCAAGTTACAGGACACGCAGGCGAGAGATCAGTGTCATGGCTGCCACGTACTCCAATTTGATGAAATCTATGCAGACTTGTTAAAAACGAAATCCACGCAGACTCGGGGTAGAAAGCTTCAAAATCTACGCAAACTTGGGGCAAGAAGCTTCAAAATCCACGCAAACTTGGGGCAAGAAGCTTCAGAATCCACGCAGACTTGATGAAGAAAACTTCAGAATCCACGCAGACTTGAGGAAGAAAACTTCAGAATCTACGCAGATTTGAGTGAAAACTCAAAATACACGCAGACTTGGGATAGAACTGCCAGCTGTCTTGATTCAGCGTGCCTCGACTGACACAAAATCTCTGGCAGTGATTGCTTTTGTCAGTCACATTAAATGACAAGAAGCTCTTTTGGTACGCCAACTTGACGAAGGTTGAGTCTTGCTGAAGAAGATTTCAAAAATCACGCAATAGACGGCTGTGATCTCTCGAATTCTGTGCATACGTGGCATACGAAGAGACGTTCTTCGACTGTTGTGCTGTCAGTCATAATTACTCTCTGACAAATGATGAGCTGTCTCCCCAGCGTGATTTGTAAATATTGTCCTGATCAACTGAGCGTGACTTTTGACTCTGTCCTGATCAACTCAACGTGACTGTCATTTTTAAAGGCCTACAAGACCCCCTTCAAAGTTTTCGAAAAATGGAAAAGACTTCAAAATTTTCGAAATACTTTGAAAATAAGATGATAAAATGAAATTAGTCACGCTGAGATGACTTTAAAGAGATATTTATTCCTGAATGATTGGACTGTTGGGATTCTGTGCAGTTAAGATCCCGTATCAATCTCCTAAATCGAGGCAAATCATGATGGGCCATTTAGAATTCTTCATAAGCCTATAAATAAGCCATAGATTACTTCTTTCTTTCTTTACTTGCATTTGAAAGAGAGAACCCACAAAAGAGAACTTCATCTTCTCCGACGAACTCCTTCCTCTCCGACTTCTTCTTCTACTTTTTTAGCAGCAATGGCTTCCAAAAAAGCTGATGCTCAGGCCAAGGGGAAAGCCCCTGCGACTTCGTCGTGTACCACAACTGATAGACTTCCTTGACAAGAAGTCCCGCAAGCTCCTATGCATCGTAAGTGATGGGAGAACACGAACTGTCGAAGACGATGAAGATGAACTCCACATAGAATTTTTTATGATCTTATGATATTAAACTTCAAAAATATATCCCCCCTCCTTAGGGCAAAGGATATTTAATAAAGTATGCCCCTCTTTAGGGTCGGCCATACTTCACATCTTCGTGTTTACGAAGCTCTGTGTTTCACGCAAAGGAGTATGGTTCTCATGATTCTGCGTGACTTTTCACGTTGGCAGAAATGTCCATGTTGAAATAGTCACGCAGCTTTCAGGATGACGCTGCGTGATTTTTCACATGTTGACGGAGATGTCAATGTTGAATTATTCACGCAGTCTTCTGAGAGTCATCTTCTGGATAGATTAGTCTTTGATCTGTCATTGTGTTTTTTTTGTCATTTTTACTTAAATGTGATTCTGGCAATGATGCGTGACTTTCATCTTAATCTGTCCGGACTTTGCGTGAATTAATCATCCGCGTGAATAAATCACTCAGCATGTCATGGTGGTATATCCATATAGAGTCTGCGTGATTTTTTTGAAATTTCTTTCAAATACTGTAATACACGTATAGACATAGATATATCTGACTTTGTCTTCTGTCATTTCCTGTAGTGAACATCCGAAGCGAAGAAGCAGATTTTGAAGGGTGCTTGAGTATCTCATTTAAGCATGATCTATCTCATATAACATTCCCTCAATTTGATCTTCCTGAAGCAAGACTATCATTGTTGGCCAATCAAGACCACACAACTTTACTCTGCTTGATGAATGGACAACCTTTCCAGAGTCTGGATCTGGTATCCCATAAGAAACCAGCATTCTTGTTCGGAGATGCTATAGCACAAAAATCTCAGCCGAAGGGCATCAGGGAGAAGGTGTGTTTCTGCTTTGAGGGAGATGTGAAACAACCCATGTACTGGCCAAAGGTTTCCCGGGGCTTATCAATCATGAGACTTATGCATGCCAGCTACCCGAGAAAGATGTCCTGGTATTTGACAGAATACCAGCAGGCGAAGGCAAGCCGTATTATTTACAGGAAGGAGGGATTTTTCAGTGCCCCGGAGGATCATGTATCAGTGTTTCGGGGTTTGAAGCCTGGATGCATACCGCCTGAAGATTCAGCCATATTGATGCCATTCAGGATGCCCATTTTCATAAATGAATTCATGTCTAACAAGAATGCATTCTATCCTACCGACTCGACGCCGAGGATGAACGGCCTAATGAATCAGGAGAATGTAAGATGGAAGACTTTGGTCAACTGGGCTTTGGAGAATTTTGCGACTGTGCTGAAGAAGATAAATCTCTATGATGCCGTCGTCAATTCATCCTACGGCTTCAAGCCAACCCCTTCCTATTCCTGGCTTTGGTTGAGAGATACAATCACAGGACGGGGACCTTTATGACTCCGAAAGGAGAGATGGGCTTCGCCCTTCATAAGATGGAATACATCTCACACCTGCCTTCAGGCTCGCTGCCGTATGAGGAATATGTTCCTACGACAGAGGAACTAAACTTTTTGTCAGAGAAGAACCCAGAGATGGTCCATCTATTTGAAGAGATGATGTGCCATTTTGGCACATGTACTCTATATTACAAGGGTTCCAAGGATGAAGCTGGCAACCACATTCAGAAGTGGATGTCCTACCTTTTCATGAACCGTGAAAAGGATGAAAAGAAAATAAATGAGAAGAGGTGGTATCAGATTAGCAACTTCAAACCTCTTTCTGAAAGTGAAATCACTTATTTGCTGGAGAAATATGATTGCAAAGATTTCACTATTACTGAAGACTGGTACGAGTTCAAAGCTGGAACCACTTTCAGCTCTTATGTTAGACAGAGCGGAAAGAGTCTGTCAAGGAACGGTTATCTGGCCGGATTCCTATCCCTGTGGTTAAGAAGATTCATCATTCCTGGCTCCAGCTCTTTGGACAGGATACACAGAGGTGTTATTTTTGCAGCGGTGCGCCTTGTGTATTGTTACAAGCTGGATTTGTTATCGGCGATGACCTGTAGGCTGAATGCAGGTCTCCGGAATTTTGTCACTAGCATGCTGTCTGCTCAGAGGATGATGACTGAAGAATTCCCAAGGATAGAGATGCCCTTCACGTATCTTTATGGTTGGCTTCTCCTTCATCATGATGGTCTGATACCTCCAGGGGCAGGAGGAAGTAGTAGACTTTTTCTGGAGAGGTACTCTGGAGAGACGTTCTGGAAGGTTCACACCCTCCCAGAATGTAGAAATGTCTTGAATCGGGCATCACATTGGTCTATCCAATGTGTCCCTCCACCACAGGGCTATGAGAGCATGCCCTTAAACATGATGGACGGAGATATGGGAAACAGGTTAGACGATGTAGCCTTTCAGTGGTTGCAGAGGATACGGCCTTCCCATCTAGTGTATCGTCATGAAGATATGGCGTATCTAGAGCCATATTTACCAAGCCGATTTGCCAGGCAATTCGGTTATGATCAACTTCACGTTGGGAACGCCACCTCTTGCTTATCTGCTCGTGGAGGGCTTGTCGACGGAGCTCGAGCTTGGAGATATTTTGCGGCTAGGGATACAAAAGTTGTATTCTCTATGCCTAATCCTTTATCTAGCTCGGGGCCAAAGATGCTTTATACATATGCACGCTTTTATGTGTCGTCGAGCACTTTTAGGCCGAATTTCAATCTGAAGACCTTTGTTGCAGAGGATGAATTGAAGAGGTCAAAGAAGAGGATTGTTATTCAACATTTCCCTTCGGAACCCGAAGATGAAACAACTGAGGTTGAACTTTTGTATGAATTGTTTCAGGAGGGAAATTTTCCTGATGAAGTTCTTTCCCCTATATTCGTATCTCTTTCTAAGAGGAAGAGAAGCGATGAATCTGAGACTATCTCCAAGAGGAGTACCAAGTCTCCAACATCTAGGAAAAAGAAGAAAGGAGTCTCAGTGACTGCTACATCATCTTTAGGGGTATCTCGGTTGATGAGGACGATGCCGCTGATAAAGACGAAGAGACTGATGAAGACGACACTCCTTTGATAAGGAAGTCAAGAGGCAGATATGTCAAGAAGTCTGTCAGCAAAATTAAGGGCAACAAACTCCTAGAAACGATCATGAGTGGAGGAGTTTTGCCAGAAATCAATGAAGCAGCTTCTACTGAGAAGACTGAATCTGATGATATTCACCTTGCAACAGCTTCAACTGAACAGACTGAAGTAGAGTCTGTTCAAGTTCAGGAAACAACTTCTCCGACCACAAGTGGAGTAGCTATTGAACCCTCGGAGACGAGGATAATCCCATTTGAGCATGGGACAGAAGGCGTCATTCAAGCACTGGATGACCAGATTGATTACTCTGGAGAAGCAACAACTCCGGAAGAAGCTACCAAACAGTCAGAAGTTCCTGAAATTCAAGCTGAAGAAAACATTTCTTTGGCCAGAGGCGATGAAGACGTGCTGGCGTCTGAGCTATCAGCTGCTGATGATCTGTTAAAGAATGTTTGTCAAGATATCATTCTTCGAACCGATATTCCAGAGACAACTGAACCGGCAGCCAATACCGAGCTTGCTATCGTCATTGTTCCAGAGACTCATTAAGATGTAAATATCATTAATTCTGAATCAGAAGCTCATCCTGAAGACGAAGAAGAAGAAGAAGAAGCTGAAGGAGGAGAAGACTGGCATGCTGGCACCTCTACTCCTTATGATGAAGACAAAGTCAAGGGGAACAGAATGGAACTTAGCCCTGAACCTGCTCAATCACCGAACAACGCTCTAGCACCCAGTAATTCTGGAGCTGGAAGCAGCCATATAAAGCAGGTATCGGATACAATCATGGACCGGCTGCGAGAAGAAGCAAAGCTCCCTCCACATACCGAGTATGAACCTCAGCCAGGTAGAACTTTATTTCAAATTCTGTTTTCGCTGTTTCTTTTTTTTTTCTTTAGATGCTGATTACATTTTTCTTTAACTGTAGGAACTGCTGCAGCAATGAGTTCGACTCATGCTCCGCTTATCCAGGCTGATGCCGATGAAGGGAATTCACACTTAACTTCTCCGATGGCACATACTTCTGTTCCGAGGATAGAGAATATTCAAGCTTCTTCTTCCATGATGACAGCGACTCCTGGATTTGAGACTGGGTTAACAAGAACTCTAGGAATGTATTCAGATATCGTTTACTCATATCTAGATACATATTCCAGACGTTTCTTGAAGGATGAAGCTATGCCATTTTTTGATCTTCGAACTATAGTTAAGTTCCCTCTCATGGCGCTGCGTCATGCTGGTTGTGAATCTCAGTGCATCTTCTTCAAACATCTCCTGGATGAGTTGGAAGTAACTATCCGAAAATACTGGGAGACTAAGAAGGAAGATCTTCAATCTTTAACTGCAACTGAAATTAGTCAACGAGAGCATGAAGCACAGTCCCAACAAGCAGCTCTTGAAGCGTTTCTTGCCTCTTCTACTGAGAAATTAGTATAAAAAGACGAAGAAATATTAGCTACTCGTCAAAGAGTAGAGCTTCTGGAGAAGGATAAAGCGTCCAAGACTGAAGAGCTGAAAAAATTGAAAGAGGAATTAGCTCGTCTTCAAGAGCGCATTGCTGTCATGGAAACAGATCAAGCTGAGGTTGCTACTGCTTATATCTCTGAAGTTGAACGCTGTGAGACTCTTCAAAATGAACGAGAACAGATGCAGGCGGAACAGATTGAAGAAGTCAGCCGTCGCCAGTCTACCATCATTACTTTTGATGAACAGAATGTTTCAATTGTAGCAGCAGAACGAGTTAGAAAAACTCATGAAGAGAAACTGACTGCTGTTCTAGATCGTATTAGGGAGCTGATAACTCCAAATGAGTGAACCTCTTTTATTTTTACTTTCACTTGTATTTCATGTTTTGATTTCGGAATGAAAGTAAATAAAAATCCTTGATCTGACTTTTGGTTTTGCTGTTTTGATAATGATAGATTCATAGAAAATATGTTCAGAGGTAAATAATACATGACATATTTCAGTAGAATAGAATATACAAACGAACTTTGTAATTCTATCAAATGATATTAAACCAGAAATAATCTTAGTTTAATACTGATTGGAAAAAAATAGAATTCAGACATAAAAATATCTTTGAACTCAATTTTTTCATGATCTTTAGACTCGAAAATCAAAATACTAGATGAATGAACGGGTTAACCGTCAGATTATAATAAACGGACAAACCGTCGGATAGATAAACGGACGAACCGTCAGGTATTAATGAACGGTCAAACCATCAGATGAACGGATGAACCGTCAAGTATGAATCATTTTTCAAAACAGTCAATAGAAACCATATTGGAAGACAGAAGGTTGCAGTGGAAGTCACCGATACTCGTATCGGAATCCCAAGAAGTGGTACTAGAAGAATCAGATCTCTTATCTTCGTCAGACTCGGGATCTTCATGGATAATATTGATAAAAGGAGTAGGGGCTATATAGCCTAGTCCGCATTTCATCCTTCCATATTTCAGAGGAGGAATACGAACAGGCATTTTTCTTTCCTTTCCACTATTGAGGCCAGTCCTGAAGTCATAGCCCATATTTTTGATGATGTCTTTAGATTGCTGACTATAACGACGTAGTTGTAATCTTCCAGTATCATCATTTTTGTCTTCATCTTCTAAATCAGAAGGACTTTGGGGCCCTTTATAGAAGAATATTGGAATATCTCCTGGCTTTCTGCTGGGAACTAGAAAGTATGAAGATTGTACAGGTTCTAGGGATACATCTGTATGAACAGTATGTACAACCCCTATGATTATTGCGTTCAAGTCATCTAACAAATGTAAATAACTATGAACATAATTACACACATCAGCATACTGCAAAGATGGAGACTTTTCATTAAATGTAAAAGCAGCAGTATTTACATTAGGAGAAGGCTGAGCCTTAGAGATTTTAGCCAAGTCAATGACTAAAGGGGGAGAAGAAGAACGAGAAGAAGCGTTGTTTCGATTAAGATCGATAACAAATGGCCTTGAAGTTTGAGATGGAAGAATAATCTGCCCTCCAACTGGAATTAGCAGAGTATCCTGTTTCATATGTGGAGATGCAGGAATTGCAGTACGCCCACTGACAGGAATAATCATTGTGTCTTGAGCAAACGACTGAGGTAACGGAGAAATTCGTCCACTCACCGGAATGATGAAAGAACCTTCTTCAGAGAGTTTGAGAGATTGTTGCTGAATAGTTCGACCTTTAACAGGAATTATTAAGGTCTCACTTTGTGAATCCTCTTTCTCCATAGCTTGTATAACCCTTGTATACTCTTCTTTGTACATTCGGGAATCATTGAAATAAGCTTCAACCCCATGGAAGGGATTTATATCAGCAACTTCTTTTTGTACTCTTCCATTGCTATCAATGTATTTAAAACACTGATGAAGAGTAGAAGGCACCACATTATTTTCATGAAGAAAGGGCCTCCCCAGAAGAAGATTATAGGATCCCACGATCTCGATCACATAGAAAGTGACTTTGGATCTGAAATCGCCTATCTGAAGCTTCAGATGAATCTTTCCCAAAGGCTCGCTTCGGCTTTGATTGAATCCCAGGATAGTAGTAACCGTCTTAGAGAGCTTATGAAGAAGGATTTTTAGTTCATCCAACAGACTCTTTGGCATTATGCTTATAGCAGACCCTGGATCAATGAGGATACGATCTATCTTTATTGTATCGATATAACCGGTGTAGTAGAGAGGCCGATCATGTCGATTATCCTCCAATAGCATGTCGTCTTGTGTAAAGGTGATATTTGGGATAATCTCCAATACACTGTTGCAATGTAAGCAAGTGGCAGGTTCTGCATCTGGCTTCTTCAATTGTGCAAGACAAGAGTCAGCTTGTAGAAGTGCTTCACTTAATGTCTCCCGAGTCTCTTTGGAAAGACGTAGAAGTTCAAAGAGGGACATTCTAGCTGGAGTATTAGCAAGCTGAGCTAAAATGTTGAAATTATAAGGCTTATGAAGTTCAAGAGGAGAGGACTTCTTGATTGGCTTATCAAACCGAGCCTGTTGTTTGCCTTTCTCCAGAGCTGTAGGCTTGGGAGGAACAGGTTCAGTGGATGATTCTTCTCCAGGAGGAACATTAGAAGCATCTTTATCAGCTGGAGGGATATCAAGAGGATCCTCATGATTCTTGGAATAATCCTTTAGATAAGGTTTCCCCGTTCGAATAGCACTAACAAGTGCTTCTTCTTTCTCTTTTGGCTCTGTGTCAGGAATAGATCCAAGAGAAGTCATATGACATGACTTAATCTTTTCAGCCTTCTTGGACTTTCGAGAAGTAGTCTTTTGAGGAGAAGGCGATTCAAAATCTGCCACTAGATCAGGATAGATCCACATGATTTCTCCAGTTTCCAAAGTGATTGGCACTAATTTTTCAGACTGTGGAGGAGGAAGATTCACTATGTCAAGAGTTGCCTTGGGAATAGGAACGATCCCACTTTCAAGGAGTTGAGGAGGGAAATCTCCGAATTGTATAGAGACGACGTTGGAGGTGAAGGTCTTCTCTTTTGGAGTAAGAGAGATAGCTCCAGATTTAATCATTTATTGGATCTTTCCTTTCAGTACATAACATGTACGAATTGTATGACCCAGCATTCTGTGATATGGGCAGTATTTGGGATGATCTGTTTTACCAGCTTCATCAGGTTTCTTGATCTCAGGTAATTGTATCTTATTATCTTTCAGCAGACATTCAAAGATACCAAGGACATCGTCGTCATCGAAAGAGTATTCTTCTTTGGGGCGAGGTATTCTTGGTTGTTGAGTTGTAGGAGAAGTTTGAACAGTTGATGCATCTTTGCTCTGAAGATTAACTTCAAGAGTTTCTTTTCTCTTGCGAGCATTGTTTTTATTGTTAGTACCTTGACCTGTTTCTTTAGGAGTCATCTGCACTCCTAAACCTTTGAAGGTTTCAGCACTAATTTCTGCGGCCTTAGCACTAACTATGAAAGAAGGCCAGTCTTGGAATTGAGTGGATCCTGTCAACATGCTGATGATTGGCAACAAGTTTGATTTGCATGTGTCGATGGTGACAGCATCAGGAGTTCCAAGAGGCATCTTCAGAGCTTCTTTTCGAAACCATTCAATATACTCTTCTGTAGTTTCATTATTTTTCTGCTTGATTCTAATAAGAGCAGACATAGTCATGTCATTGAGCCCTTCATAGAACCGTTCAAGAAACATCTGTTTGAAACCGGAAAATGAGGTAATGCTCCTATCTGGGAGACTTCTATACCATTTATAAGCCGTTCCCTTGAGACATCCAACAAACACCCGAGTAAGGAGGGCGTCGCTTGGTTGCAGCTGATCAGTCATCACTTCAAAGTGATTAATGAACTGACTTGGAGAAGTGGTTCCATCATAGAATGAGATAGTGAGAGGCTTGTATTTAGGAGGATACGATACTTGCTTCCATTCTATCGGATAAGGTTGTTTGATGCCTAACCTTTGTAAACCATCTTTCTGTTTGAATGCCTCGAATTGAGTTTTAAGATTCCTCAATTCTTCATTAACAACTCCAGAAGATTGTGGAGTTGTAACTTGTAGAGAATAGTTGGGAGGAGGAACAGCATTGTAAGCACTACCCCCAGCTCCAGAGAGACTAGGGTTTGGTTGAGCTGGTCCAGGAGTATTGGATTGTACTGCTGGAGGAACTTATACTGGACTCATATCAGTGTCAGTTGGTATGGCATCTGGTACAGTCTGTCGATTTTGCATCTGTGTTGCCATGAGTTCATACATCGACTTCATAGTATCAGCCATAGACTTCATTTGTTGTTCCAAAGAAACAATTCTTTGATCTTGAGGAGTCAAGGAAGAAGAAGGTTCATCAGTATTCCCATCAACCATATAAGTCGTGACTGTACGAGGAATTATTGATGAACTGGTAGATGTTGTTTGTTCTGAATCATTGCTTTGTGCATCAAAGTCAATTATAGGAGAACTACCCCCAGTAGGAAGAGGTGGGAAGTTAGATTCTCCATGGAATTCAGAATCATCTTCAGAGATCAAATTTCTTTGACTAGAGGCCAGGACTCTTGCTCTGGTATTTCTATATACTCCATCTAGACTATCAACTCTACCCCCAGCATCCCGAGAGGTCATATTGACAGAAGCAAACAAAGGCTCATCTTCATCAGGCATAGGTTCACACTGAATTCGATTGAAGACAGATTATCGTTTTATTTGACATCTGCATTGCATTGTGACTCTTGGCTGGAAGTCACATTCATGATCAACATGATCATGAGCCATTGATTGACATCTGCATTGAATTATGACTCTTGGATAGAAGTCACATTCAACATGGTCCTTTGACACAGAATCACTTCTTCTCTTCTGTTGAAGATATTCTCGTAAATCTGTTTGTGAAGATTGAGGAGTATATTTCCTGTTCTTGGGTCTTGATGGCTCTTGATTATATAGAGAATGATTAATATGAGCCACATAGTTTCTTGCATACTCTGCATCTGGATCTCTTATCCTTGTTTCCAACTGGTATGGTTTCTTAACACCAGAAGTGTTAATTTTTGTTCTTAGATCAGTTGGAGGTAACACATAGGTTTTGGAAACATGGAGTTTTCCTTCCATTGATCTAGATATTTGTAGAGAAGGAAGAGTTGAACCACCCCCTTGATTAGGAGTTGGTAACAGACCTTTTCTAGACAAATTCTGTGCCCAATTCGAAGAAGTCATAGAAGAAAACATTAAGAAATGTTTCTTCTTAGACTCATTCAAGTTTTGAGACATAGAATGTCCAGAAGGAAGAGTAGTCAAAAGACCATCTCCTTTTCTTTGACTAACAAAATTGTCAGTCAAAGCTGTTCCTGAAGTAAAAGCTACAGGAGCAGAAGAAACAACTAAAGAGTTATTTCTTTTCGAAGGGACTTTGTATGGAAGACCACCCCCAGTTCTGGTAGAACTTGGCAAAGAAGAAGAGATAGCTAAAGAGCTATTCTTCTTAGATGAAATACACGCTGAAACAGGCTTGGTTAAAGAACCAGTGCTGTTGGCGTGACTTTTGACTTTGGAAATACATGCTGGAACAGATTTGGCTAAGGAGCCAGTATTGTTAGCGTGATTGTTGATTTTAGAATTACACACTGGAACAGACTTGGCTAAAGAACCAGTGCTATCAGCGTGACTTTTGAGGTTGAAATTGCACGCTGGAACAGATTTGGCTAAGGAGCCAGTACTGTCAGCGTGACTTTCAACTTTGGAGACACACACTGGAATAGATTTGGCTAAGGAGCCAGTACTGTTAGCGTGATCTTTGATTGCTGTCATCTTCGAGCGCACAAGAGTGTGCATGCTTGCAGTAGAGTTCTTGCCAGTGTTAGGAGCAGGCACTGTGGCAGAGACTTCACCATTGGCTGCCAACTGATTCTTAGGGACAGAGATAGAGTGTCCCTTCGACTTGGCAGTGATGATGGAGGCTGTAGTGGGCTTACCACTCTTAGCCCACTGTATTTCTTCATAGGCGAGTTGATCGAATTGGATCGTCATCACCTTCTTCGTCGAGCCGATTGACGAAGTATCGTATTGAGTTGTTGCCATCTCAGAAGAGAAGATGGTTGTCCCCAGCAGAGTCGCCAATTTGTTTTCCATAAATAAATTCCTTTATTTATTGTGTATCTGGAAAAATTACAACTGTGGGAATCTGATCTAGAAGACGATCACTTTATCCCTTGGACTATACGAAGAAGAAAAGCTCTCAAAATTTTGACAGTAGATAACTATGTATCTGTCCAATAAATGAGAAAAAGAACTCTATTTATAGAGTCAAAAATAATAACTGAAAAGATAACTGTCTTCACAGCCTGTGCTTAGTTGAAAATCACGCAGGATTTAACATACGCAAGGTTGTGAGCAGTTACTGGACGTGGCCTGTAACTGTTGGACACATGGCAATCATGCATGAGTCGTGTGCAAGTTACAGAACACGCAGGCGAGAGATCAGTGGCATGGCTGCCACGTACTCCAATTTGATGAAATCCACGCAGACTTGTTGAAAACGAAATCCACGCAGACTCGGGGTAGAAAGCTTCAAAATCCACGCAAACTTGGGGCAAGAAGCTTCAAAATCCATGCAAACTTGGGGCAAGAAGCTTCAGAATCCACGCAGACTTGATGAAGAAAACTTCAGAATCCAAGCAGACTTCAGGAAGAAAACTTCAGAATCCATGCAGATTTGAGTGAAAACTCAAAATACACGCAGACTTGGGATAGAACTGCCAGCTGTCTTGATTGAGCGTGCCTCGACTGACACAAAATCTCTGGCAGTGATTGCTTTTGTCAGTCACATTAAATGACAAGAAGCTCTTTTGGTACGCCAACTTGACGAAGGTTGAGTCTTGCTGAAGAAGATTTCAAAAATCACGCAATAGACGGCTGTGATCTCTCGAATTCTGTGCATACGTGGCATACGAAGAGACATTCTTCGACTGTTATGCTGTCAGTCATAATTACTCTCTGACAAATGATGAGCTGTCTCCCCAGCGTGATTTGTAAATATTGTCCTGATCAACTGAGCGTGACTTTTGACTCTGTCCTGATCAACTCAGCGTGACTGTCATTTTTAAAGGCCTACAGAGGTCACCGGGGTCATCGGGGGATTCTGTTCCTCTTGGGTGGCCGCATCACTAGAGGTGATGGCCAAGGTGGAAGTGTGTCCGCTTCTTAGATTCATACTGTTGGCACGAGGAAGAATAGGACGATATTAGGAGAAGTTAGATATAAGGTAATTCAAGTAATCAAAGGAATTTGAAAAGATTGGAAGTCAAGGAAGTAGTAGTTCTGGATGAGATACTATTCATATCCCTATATGGAGGCTTGTTGGGCACAGTCATGTAACCCAACAATATTTTTTGACCTGCATGGGCCACCACAAAAATATGTAACGTCCCAGTCCCAAAATACTTAGGACAAGTACGCAACATGCCAGCTGTACATATACGAAGATTACTCCAATATATGAAATCCTCGTATACGTACATAAGCTGTATATATATAATAAAATCACAGGCCAGAATATAAGTATCTAATCTCATCACAGCTCAACACAGAAGAAACGAGAGACTAATAAATAATGCATCAAAAGATAGCCGGGTGGACATACCCACTCCAAACTGCTATGAAAAATAGTCACAAAGATCGGAGTCTAACCTCCGCAAAATAGAAAGTAAATAAAAGAACATAGGATGTCCACTACATAGTCTCAATAATCCTCTAAGATAAGAATAGAGCTAAATGTCAAAGGAAAATGCGTCGTCGCCCACAAAAGATGGATCCAATGCCGCTCCGTACTCCTGTGGGAAGTCATCTAATCCTGGAGAGATAACCAGGTCCTCAGAGGGACGTAACAAGATACAAGAAAATACCATGCCATATAAACTGTGATAATATAATAAGAAGAAGGGATGCATGCAACAGGGTACCTAACCGTACTATAGTGAATATGCAATAAAGAACAATCCTCCACATATGGGCACTCGGGCTGTATAGCAGTGGCATCGTCCCTCTCATCGGGAATCAGTATAATCCGTCCATAACGTTCGGCGAACGACAGAGGAAATCAGTAATAAAATGTCCATAACGTTCCCTGAACGTCAGAGGGAATCAGTACAATAGGGTGAACCTACGTCTCCAACGGAGCTTCAGGTACAATAGCAGTATATAAATGTGGCCCATACATCAAGGAACTGTTCTTCCCTCCTAATGCCTAATGGAGTCACATCCATGACTCATATGACCATATAGTAACTGCCAAGTCCACTAGCATGCAATTCTATTGGCAGTTACTCCTAACCGTCGCACGCCTCATACGTATCGGTGGCCGGCCGACTACGTGAGTACGTGTCCTATATGTGACTCATAATACGTGGTAAAGTAAGTGTCAAGGCCGTATAAGATATACCAATACCTCATCAACAATGGGTGGTCACTAGGCTAAGTCGATGCAAGATAGATAAATAAAAGCAAGAAAATGACCGATAGAGTCGCTTGCACCTAAGTGTGACTTGGACACACAGTTTTATAATAACAAATAAGAAATGCTAAAAATAACAACTAAAAATAAAAATATGTAAATCACATAGTAAGGTGGCGAGGTATCTTGCCTGATGGTGCAAAGTAGCAAGTCCAAAAAATCACAATGTCAGCCAAGAAACGTCACAATCTCCAAACAACTTCGGACGCTGAAATAAACATCAAAAACGTACTCGGTGTATAAGATATACCTAGGAAATGCCTGTCCAAAAGTCTAATTCTGGAACAGGGGCAAAATCGTAATTTCGGGTCAAAACGATGTATGTCGTTGGACTCACTTTGCACCGAAACATGTGCCAAAGTCTATGGTCTCTAAAGTTGTCAAACTACATGTTTACGAATTCAGTTTGAGGAGAGGAACTCAATGGTATGTCTAGTTTTGGATTCCGATGAGCCGCGTACAAAATCGCCCGTTGAGTGGGTCACGGGCCCGCCAAAATGGGGTTCCGGTCGACCTTTCTCATAATCGAACCAAACTTGGCACACAGGACCAGAATTATGATTCGGACCTGTTGGCACAAGTTTCGTCTCGATTTGACGACTGTACACGAAGTTAGGGCAAAGTTTGCAAATTGGCGATACGGGGGTATCTCGACGGATACGGATTGATTTCGTCGCGTACACACGACGAAACTGAGTTTCGTCAGTTCCCACACGTCGGTAACGTCCATACGCACCTTTCGATGCATATAACGTGCGACCACGTCGCCCGGTTTGTTGGGGCGCATGCCGTACGGAGAAAATTTCAGAATTTTATATAAATTTACACAGGTTTTCCTCCAACTTCAATATCAATTTACTTTTTACACGTTAATCGAAACGATGATCTAGAAGATGCGTTGCGATCTCGGTTATGTTGTCTTTTAATGTTTTCAATTAGTTTCTACAAATCTTTAATGCACAGCAAGAAAATTGGCCGACAAGTTGTCATTTAGAATTAAATTTAACAGTCCAGAAAAATAGATTTTTTTGCTAACTTCGGTTCGATTTTTCGAACCAGCTAGATGGTTATGTCGAAATCCATCTGGAGGATCTCGAAGAGGGTCAAGTCTACTTTCCAGAAAATCTTACGGATCAAAAATCGGTGCTACGAGTAAAAAGTTACGTCGTCGGGAAGTAAGGTACCTTGAGTGGGAAAACTGCTCCGTGGATGACGAGGGGCTGACTTTCGACGCTCCGTTCGTCGCGCACACAACTTCGTCGCTGGTGAAACGAACTCGTAGGCGAAGAGGGTATGTTCTGCTACAGTTTTCGTTTTGGGGGTCTAAGGTTTTGAGGTCTATGGAGGAAGTTATATATATATATATATATATAAAAAAAAAAAAAAATATATATATATATATATATATATATATATATATATATATATATATATATATATATATAACAAGTGGGACAAAAATCCTTATACTAGTATTATTACCAATACGAATCCAATGGCCCACGGGTCCGAAATTTGCGTTCGATTGCTGCTGTACGCAGTAACCATGGAGAGGGGTGGGGCCCGCATGGGTGGGTTGACTTTTTTTTCTTTACTTTTTTTTCTTTTCCTTTTTCCTTTTCATTCTTTTTCATTTCTTTTTTTTTCATTTCTTTTTCATTCCCTTTTTTTTCTTATTCTTTTTTTAATAACTATTTTCTATTTTCTATTATTACTATATTTAATAACTATATTCTATTTTATTTATTATTTCTAATTAAAAATTCTTTTCAATAATACAATAATTAGATATATTTATATCCATATATTCCCACATATATGCATATATAAATATATACACCTTAATAAATCAACACATACACACATACATATATACATATATATAAGTATATTATATAAACTTATACCCATACTATGCATTACTGTCCTAATATTATGTATACATATATTTTAGCAAAAAAAAATTATAAAAAATTAATATTAAATAAATTAATAAATTAGGGGGTTTACATGTCCAAGTCTTAAAACACGCACAGACACGCTGCTCATAGACTGCATCGTACACGCGTGCACATGTGTCCAGCTCATGACACAGGCCACATGGAGACACGTGGCCGTACACACGTGTAGCCCACATGTAGGGCTACACGATCGACACCCTGTATCATATCCACTTCGTGTCCAGTGCAGACACGAAACGCGTATCAGGGTGCTATTCCCTGACTGTGCAGTACAGTGTCGAAACAGTGCAAGTGTCCATGCTCTCTCGATACGGCACGAGAAGGTGTCAAACTAGAGGGGTGTCGTATCAGACACTAGACCCACCTCTGTGTCGAGTCCCAAGCCACCTCGTGTCCTGTGCAGTGAGTACTAGGGCCCGAGTACCAGGACAGTGTCCCGCGGGTCAGCACAGTGTATTCGTGTCCCCGTGTGGACACGACACAACCCCAAATTCTCGAATCATGGACACGAATCAACAAGCAAACCCTACATCTAGGAATTCATTCAAAAACATTTACAAAAACAGCAAAACGAAATGGTTGTGGCATTTCAACAAACACCTAGCCTAGCAATTTGATACGTGTCCAATACGGACACGAAGCCTAATGCAAATGACACAAATCCTTCACTATAGGTAGGGGACACTTAGATCTAGGTTACCATGCAATAAAAATAGCAATTAAATAGAATTAGAAGGGTTTACCTATATATTGCAAGAATCAAGAAAAAGCCCCAAATCAAACAGTTTCCGTTGCTAGCCATATCCTCCAAATTGTTCTAAAACTGAAATTACTCCTCAAATCAGCAAGTAGAGGTTGATTAGAATCATATACAAAAGATTTGGGTCAAAAAGGATTAAAAATAGATTTACTATGAATTTAGGAAAGTGGGGATTTACTTTTCCTTCTAAAAACTTGGTTGAGCACAAAAGAGGCAAGAACAAGGAAGGGGGCATTAAATAGGGGTGGAAAAACTATTGTGGCCAGCCAATTAGGGTTTGGTTAGGGTTAGGGCTTCAAGTTATGGGCTATGGGCTTAAGTCACAAGTCATGGAATAAAAAATCATAAGTCATGAAATCAATGCACCTATTCTATTCCTCCTATTTGAAAACTTGATTCTAATGTCTAGAATGAGGTTAACTTAAGTTAGACTTGGGTCACACAATCTAACCAAGTCACCATAGCTAGGGTTAGCTTCTAGGCTAGTCTACAAAGTCTCAATAAGTCAAAGTCAATGGTATCAATCACCAATTCAATAAATCAATTTAAATTCAAAAATTTACCAAATGACCAAAATACCCTCAAGCTAAAATATGGTAGTGACAAATCTACCCTCCTTAGAATAATTTCGTCCTCAAAATTAAAAGGCAAAACTAAACTGATGAGAAGGATATACAATCATACCTCAAGGTCCAAACAGATATGGGTATCGCTCGCGCATCTCATCCTCCCGCTCCCAGGTAGACTCTCCTGGAGAATGATGCCTCCATGCGACGCGAACCAAAGGTATCACCTCGTTTCTCAGTACCTTCTTTCGGTGTTCCAGAATCTCCACTGGTTGCTCTAGATAACTGAGAGTAGGTTCCACGTCAATCTCTAAATGATCAAGTACATGGCTAGGGTCAGCCACGTACCGTCTCAACTGTGATACGTGGAATACGTTGTGGACACCCACTAGTGCAGGTGGCAAGTCTAGCCTGCATACCACGTCACCGACCCTCCCGCTGATCATGAAAGGTCCGATGAAGCGCGGGCTAAGCTTCCCACCTCCACCAAAACGTATGGTACCATGAGTCGGAGATATCCTCAGAAAAACTATGTCTCCAACCTAATCACAAACAAGGTCTCAAGTTACTAAATAGTCAAATACGATTAAACAAATAAAACAAATAACAACCTACTTCTAATCCTATCTCTAATCTGTACCTCAAACTCCAACGGCCTCCGGTGGCTATCGGCCCAGTGCCGATGTCTGTCCTGTGCCACGCGAAGTCTGTCCCTGATGAGCTTCACCTTCTCGGCTGCGTCAACAATCATCTTAGGTCCCAATAAAGCTCTCTCTCCAATATCATCCCAAGATAAGGTGTGCGACATCTACGCCTGTACAGAGCCTCGAAAGGTGACATCTCAATACTGGCCTGATAACTGTTGTTGTAAGCAAACTCTACCAAGTGTAGGTGATCCTTCCAGGAACCTCCAAAATCTAAGACGCACGTCCGCAGCATGTCCTCGAGCGTTTGAATAGTCCTCTCTAACTGTCCGTCCGTCTAGGGGTGGTATGCAGTACTAAACTTAAGCTGAGTGCCCAAACTAGTCTGCAGACTCCTCCAGAAATGGGAAGTAAAGCGACTATCCCTATCCGAGACAATGCTGACCGGAACCCCAGAAATCCTGACAATCTGTCGCATGTATATCTCTACAAGCCTCTCCGTAGACGTACCCACCTTAAATGGCAAAAAGTGGGCCGATTTGGTCACCCTGTCAATGATGACCCAAATCGCATCTTTCCCTCCTGGTGTACGCGGCAATCCAGATACAAAATCCATTATGATATGCTTCCACTTCCACTCTGTAATGGGCAATGGCTGTAACAAACTTCCTGGCCTCTGTCTCTCTGCCTTGACCTGCTGACAGACCAAGCATCTGGCTACAAAGCGAGCTACCTCCCGCTTCATCCCATACCACTAGACGTGCTCTCTCAGATTCCTGTATATCTTGTTGACACCAGGATGTACAGAGTACTTAGATCTGTGATCCTCATGCATGACCTGCTCCCTGAGCTCTCCACTAGGCACACACAGCCTTGAATCGTGACTCAAAGTGCCATCCTCTGCGATAGTGAACTCACCATCCACTAGCCCTGCTCGAACCTGCTCTCGGATACACTGCAGAGCAACATCCTCGAACTGCGTCGACTTGATCCTCTCCATCAAGTCCGACTGAATCTGAAGGCCCCACATCTGCATCTGCACTCCAGGCACAATCACCTTAATCCCCAGGCTCTCCAAGTCTGCTAGCAAGTGAAGATCCATAGTCAAACACATGGCTGTCGGATACCTACTCAAGGCATCGGTAACCACGTTAGCCTTCCCTGGATGATACTGTAGTGAGATGTCGAAGTCCTTTATCAGCTCTAACCACCTGCGCTGCCTCATGTTGAGCTCTTTCTGTGTAAACACATACTTCAAGCTCTTGTGATCTGTGAAGATCTCCACCCTCTCTCTATACAAGTAGTACTTCCACAACTTCAGAGCAAAAATCACTGCTGCCAACTCCAGGTCATGGGTAGGGTAGTTCTTCTTATGGAGATGTAATTGCCTGGAAGCATAGGCAATCACCTTCCCATGCTGCTGCAAGACACAACCCAACCCCTTTCCTGAAGCGTCACTATAGATAGTGAATCCTTCTGAACCCAATAGCAATGTCAGAATCGGAGCTGTCGTAAGCCGCTTCTTCAACTCATCAAAAGCATCCTGATACTCCTATGACCAAACAAACTCAGCATCCTTTCGGGTCAGCCTAGTCAACGGCTCTGCAATTCGGGAGAAATTATGCACGAACCTCCTGTAATATCCTGCCAGTCCTAAGAAGCTCCTGATCTCTGCTAATGAACTCGGCGCCGACCAAGCCTCAACTGCTGTTATCTTCTTCGGGTCTACTGAGATCCCATCTCCAGTTACTACATGACCCAAGAAGTCAACTCTGTCCAGAAAGAACTCGCACTTCGAGAGCTTGCCATACAGCCTCTTTCTCCTGAGTGTCTCTAGAACCACTCTCAAGTGCTCCTCGTGCTCCTCCTCAGTCTTCGAATACACCAGGATATCATCGATGAACACCACCACAAACTTGTCCAAGTACTGGTGGAACACCATGTTCATCAAGTTCATAAACACTGCTGGTGCATTGGTCAGCCCAAACGGCATAACCAAAAACTCAAACTGTCCATACTGTATCCTAAAAGCGGTTTACGGAATATCCTCCTTCTTCACCTTCACCTGATGATAACCTGACCTCAAATCAATCTTGAAGAAAACTCGAGCTCCGCTCAACTGATCAAAGAGATCATCGATCCGCGGTAGTGGGTATCTGTTCTTGATCGTCAGTTTGTTGAGTGCCCTGTAGTTGATACACATCCGTATCGGCCCATCCTTCTTGGGTACAAAGAGTACCGGTGCACCCCAAGGTGAAGAACTCGGTCGGATGAAGCCCTTGTCCTGTAGCTCATCCACCTGCTTCTTCAATTCTACCAACTCACTGTTGTTCACCCGATGGACATGCTGAGAAATCGATTTCGCGCCGGGAACCAAGTCTATCGAGAACTCAACATCTCTGTCTGGTGGAAGTCCCGGAAACTCCTCCGGAAAGACGTCCATGAACTCTGCAATCAAAGTATGTGGAGCCACCTGCTCCTCAACTGAAGCTCCGCCGAAAAGTCCGCTATCCTGCTCCACCTGCCGTCGGGTGTACTAGAACTCTGGCTCTCCTGGCGCTCCAAACAGAACTCTACCCCTCGGCAATCTATGCTGGCGTGATGCCTGTTCAACCAATCCATACCTAATATGATATCGTAGTTCGGTAGTGGCATGACGAGCAGACTCACCTCCAACTTTTGGCCTCCCAAAATAATGCTCCGCCCTTTGCAAACATCACTCACGAGGATAACACCACCCCCGGTCATGATCTTGCAGGTCCTAAGCAATGGTTCAGATACTAGGCAGTGTCTAATAGCAAATGATACCGACACAAAATTATGGGAAGCCCCGAAATCAAATAGAGCGAAAGCGGGAATGGAGTCGAGAAGAACCGAACCTGCAATCAACTCTCCAATGGCCTTTACATCCTCGGCCGCCATAGCGAAAGCTCACCCCTGCTGACCTGCCCGAGCCTGCTGCTGATGCTGGATGAACCTCTGCTGTTGAGTCTGCAGTGGTCCCCTCTGCTGGCCTGTTGGAGCCTTGGCTCCTCCACCTCCTCCTGGTGCTGGATGCATCGATGCTACTGGAAAGTCTCTCATTTGATGGTCCGATGATCCACACATCAGGTATCTCCCAAGCCTCTTCCTGCAGTCGTCCCACCTATTCTCTGGCTTCTTACAGAAGGTGCAACTGATAACCTACTGTCTCGGTGCCTGCTGCTGTACCCTCAGCTGCTGATACTGCACCTGCTGGAAAGGTGCCCGGCCCTGCTGCTGAAACTGTTGTTGATGCACTGGCCTCTGCGGCTGCTGGTACTAAAAATGAGGCCTCTTAGCCTGGCCCCTGCTGCTGCTAGCTCCTTGGAAGTCCCGACCTCTCTTCAGCTTCAACCCCAGGTCGTCCTCCGCTGCAATAGCTCCAGAAAAGATCTCCGCGAAGGTAGCGTTCCAGTCACTCTTAGTCAGTGACCAAACCTCCCTGATCAATCCTCGACGAAACTTCCTCGCCTTTGTCTTCTTAGTCAAATCATCAATAAATTAGGCCAACCGGCAAAACTCTCATGCGTACTCAGCAAATATTTGGTTCCCCTGAACCAGTCTCTCAGACCGTGCCTCAATGCCTCCTAGAGCCACATCTGGAAAGAAATATTCCTTGAACAGCTCTTTGAACTGACCCACTACTCCCACTCTGGGATCTGTCTGGTACCAGGTATGGGCTAAGTCCTGTATCTGACTGCCCGCTGCCTCAATATGGAGTCAAGCTGGTATCTCTGCGCCAGCCTGAAAATCTCCTCGATATGCTCAATCCAATCATTCACAAAGTGAATGCCTTCGGTGTCCAAGAAATCTCTAGGATGCATCTTCTGAAAGTCCTGGATATCCTTCTCCCTCCGGCGAGGCTGCTGGTGGCCCCCTGAGCAGTAACCATCTCTACAGTCGTACGGACCAGCTGATGCGCCTCGTCAATCCCCTGACGGAAGTCGGCAGCCTGACGCTGCTGCTGCTGCTGGTGAGACTCCAGAGTCCTCTCCACGAATGAGAACAGATGAGCAGCATCTACCATCCCCGCAGGTGGAGGCTGTTACGACGGAAGGATCTCAAGAATCATCAGGCTCTGCCTCCTAACTGCTGGAGGTGCTCCTCCAAAAGCTGTAGAAACACCCACCCCAGCTGGCATGACTGGGGCTGCGATACCGGATGCTGGCTACTGCTGCTGAGGATGAGAGGTGGCAGACCCCTCTGCAGCGTCCCTCGGTCTGGGGCGATGTGATCTCGTCTCAACCATCCTGGAGACACAGATCAAACAAGAAACAATTACTGAGAATGAGTCAAAATATCAAAGGAGGACAGTTTAAATTCAAAGGAAGATAATAAGCAGCAAAATGTAGATATACGAAATCTGATAAGGAGTTTTTCTAGTGTGATTGAGTACCTTCAAAATATCCTAATCCTACTGCAGGCTGCAGTGATACTCTCGTTCAAATACCACTGTATTTCTAAACTAGACCTGCATGGGCCACCACTAAAAATGAGTCACGACCCGCACCCTAGAGTAAGGGCACGAGAAGTGGGTACGTGCAGCCTACGCCACAGTGTCGGCGGTAGAACGCTGTCCTAGGTCAATCATCTAACAATATAAGGTACATGTACAGTATATACACTCCGAATGGAGGTGACATAGCATAATACAGTCTCAATCACATCTAAGGCAGAATACGATAAAAGATAGATAGATATGAAAAGAAATGAAATCTACAGAGATACAACCAGATAGAAGTCTAAGTGTCTAAGATAATACAAATCTAGATAACATCTCAAAATCCCAAATACAGTAATCCAGAGAATGTAAATACAATAAAAGATACCCTAGACTAAGGGAGTATCATCCACTGCTAAGGGGTCCTGCTGCTGGTCCAGGTCACATCAGTCCTCTAGGGTTGTCCCGTAATATATGGAACAGAATGCCTCAGCCTCGTCCTCTGTAATATTTTTAACAGGTCCAGTCAGGACAGGAGCGAGCATAATACATCTCAATAAATCATAACAGGTTAGAAAATATAAACATGCTAGAGAGTAAGACACAAGAAACTGAAAGAACAACATGATGTAAAGGAGAGACTGTAAGTAAATAGCTACAATATATAAGCGAACTATCAGTGCTAGCGATTCTGAATACAAGATGTTTATGTAAAGGGAACGATGTTGTACACAAGTAATCTACAGAAGTTGTACACAAGTAATCTACAAGATTGAATACATAACCACTTCTACTCCCCCGTTCCAATCAATACACAAGGATCCAGTCAAGTTATGTTATTGCACACGAAGTATAGTTGTACACGATGATCATGTGAGCACATGAGTATACACGATTTCACACGATTTGTACACGAATAATACAAACACAAAGAGTACACGATACTCATGATAAAGTACACGAACATGAAATACCTGATGTATCCGCTAAGGGGATAACATCGCATGATAAGATCCATATAGTACTAATCCGTGTTACCAACATGCAGCATCAAGTAAAGTAATCTAAAGCAGAAAATATAATCCTAAACAAGATATGAAATGATCAGAGAATGTACTCGCCTGATATCCTGAATATCTGAGAGAATATACTATCCGAGGAGTGGTGTCTGGCTCATATAGAACAGTACAAGTCACTACATGTCCAAAATAATATAACGGACTGCTACAATACATCTACATGATGTTTAGGGTCAATCTAGGCTAAAGTCAATCTTTGGTCAACTCTAGTCAACTACACTAGTCAAACTTGGTCAACTAGGTCAAGCCTAACCCAAACAAGTCTTACTAATCCTAACCATGTCTATCCTAGCATCCACACACAATACAAGGTCACACGAGTCATCAACACTCATCATTGATGTATACATGCCATACACATAGGCTATGTACCATATATATAGCCTATAGGCCATATGGTCTATATCACACATTCACATACATTATATATATATATACTAATTTAATATAATACCACATCAAGCATATAGACAAAATATATATTTATATATTTACATAGAGTGATATAGAGAGAGAAGGGTAAATGGCATGTGTGTGTGATAAAATGGTACATGTGAGGGTGTAGTATAATGGACATAGTGTTGTGTCCATATGTATTCAAAATTAGGCATAGGGAGTGTGTGTGTGTATGTGGCAAACATGTGTGTGTGATTTAGGGGATGAACTCATAAAACTGTACTGTGTGTCAAGGTGTGTGTGAGACAATGTGAAACAATATTGTGTGTGTCAATGGTGGGGGTGTATTGTAGATTAAGGTGTGTCCAAGACGGTGTGTGTAATATCAGATTTAGCTAACAGTGTGTGTACTGGAATAATGTGAGTGTACATGTGAATAAGTGTCAAAGTGACAGTAAAACTGTGTAATGTAGATTAAGGGGTGTGTGTGTGTGTTTACATTTATATGTGATACAATATGTTAGGAAATCAGTGATGTATAAACATAATGTAGTGAATAGGGAGACTGTTTGATAGGTTGTGCGAATCACATAATGTGATAACCAATATGTGCATATAAACTGACAGTAGAAAATCAGTAAAATAACTCAAAAAATTAAAGCATGTGTCAAGTGTGAGAGCCATATGAAAGTGTGTATAATCAAATCAATGTAATATGTAATCTCAGGAAAACTGATATCAGTGTAATAACTTAGGAATTTCCCAGTTCTCAGGAAATGGCAAAATAACAGTTCACATTCAAACCCATTTCGAAATCCGATCACCAAAATTCCTGTGTTAACATCAACCTAATCATGCAACTAATACTCAGTCATGTGTAGGTTAATAATATTGCAAATTAAACCATGGAAATTTAGTTTAGAGTCTCATTAAATTCAGAAATTCGAAAACAGGAACACATGTATCAGTAAATGGGGGAAATGCAAAATCGACAGCTAAAATCATGTTAATATCATAAATTAATGGTTGGTAATTAACCCCCTGTAGAAGCATGGAATTTCTGGCGCATCTACTATGCGTCCTAAAACAAACATGCGCCGAGAGTTCAATACATCAGAAAACAGCAAGGGATAGTCAACACAAAAAAGAGGCTCTTGACTAGAGACTATTTTTTTAACATAAAAGACCCTTTATAGAAAGTGAAAGCTAGTCTAAAAATAGTAAGGCACATTGAAAAAGCTGCTGCGCAGGCGCATCACTCCAGCGTCTCAATCAGGCATGTCGTCTCAGCATCTCTTTCAGGCGCATCACATTGATGTCTCGGTATAGGCGATTCACTTCGTCTCAACCAAGTGCCTCGACTAAAGGAAACAGTCCTTTGAACATAACGCGAGCGGGCAATCAACCCCACTCTAGCAGGAGGAAGAGTTCTCCAAAGCCCAAGGAAGATGGGAGCACAAAAATTTTGATCTGGGGCTCTTCCAGCATAACAAAGACGGGACGCGAATGTCCCGATCTTTGGATGCAACAGGCACCTTCGACCTGCGTCGGGACCCCGCGATCCCGACTTTTGGATGTAACAGTCACCTTCACGAGTGCTGTCACGCCCCAGAACCAGAATACTGGAGAGCGGGGGCAGACATAGCCAGCTACGTATATTGAAATAGAATACATCTCAACTATACGGTCACGGCTGTCTAGATATGAGGGTTTACTACAAGCCAGCAGTCTCTTAAGGTCAAGCCTATTGTCTCAATCTCAGGCAATTAACAGAGTTACAAGATATTAGAGCATCAAATATATATATAAGGCGTCCCAAATATTACATATTGGATGATCATGAAGCTAGTCATACAAAATGATAGGACTAGCAAGAGTTCAGTCATACATGATCAACCCTAGGATTTGTTAATCATGTTTACAGCCCGTAGGCAGACAGTAAGTAAATGTGCATCGAGCTAACAGGTGCTCGTCGGCTAAACGCCTCAAAAGAATAAATTTACATATAAGTGGGTGAAACAAAAAGGAAAACCCACTCTTGGCCCGGGTTCCGTCTAGTTGTCACCATTGGGCTGGAAGCTTGGTAGATCCTCGGGAGCTGCTCCGAAATCTGGCCACACAAAACCAGCTGGGTCAAACCCCAGAAAGAGCAAGTGCCACAAAGGAGGCCACAAATAAGAACAAAAGCCAGCATATCAGAACATAAAGAATAAAAGAAGTACAAGTAGTAAAGTACACAGGGCGATAAATGACTAGGGACGTGGAACCATTCCGGGAGCCAGGTTACAAGTGCGTACGAAGATAACTCGATTCATCTTCACCTTCGGGAGCATCTCGTCGACAGAACGTACTCGAGCAAAGGGGCGCATCTCTACACTGAGTAAATGGGAGAAAATGGGGAACAAAACCCTCTCCCTACTACTATTTATAGCTTGGACAAATCAGACCCATGCGCCAAGTGGCAGGCTCTCCGAAGTCCGTGCAACGAATGTTCATTTATGGAATGAATCTGTCTTTTTGAAATCAGCCCAGTCAACATGCACAATCAAAATATTAGGAACCTAACAGTCGGGCCTAGGTGGATGCGCCGTGTGGCAAATCCCTGCGCCTCCTTCTGATACGCCCATAACAGAGATCGAGCCTATGCGCTCACGATTCGAGCATTTAATACTGAGTGACATGCTGGACAGCGGCCCATGTGCCTGTCACATCGAGCATTTAATACCGCATGATAGAGGCGGCAACACGTCCCCCGAATAGTCTCCAATCCTTAATAGAAGACGAGGGGTCGATAACATCAGCACATTATTTCATTTGTTCGGTCGAACTTTCTTGCCACGTGGCCAACCAAAGTGCATACACCACCACAGCCATGCGCCCAAATATTTGCGTGTGCCCCAAAGCCATGCGCTTGGACTCGCTCTTGATCCCTAAAGACGACAGCTAAAGTCCTCTCCATACGCCCAATCCTAGGCGCATCCTGTCAGATCACTCTCCACCAAATCTGAGATATTTGAGCCACGGAGATACGCCACGTGTCCTTTGACTCAGTTCATTCCATGAAGGGGTGCTAACCACCCAAGATCTCAGCAACCGAAGAATCCTCTCAGCTACCATATGTCAGCTCTTCCGCAGCCTACAGGCGCAATATGAAGGATTTAATCCCCAAATCAGGGTGCATCAACCATGCGCCTCCACCAGCATCAGCCATATGGTGTTCCCACGTCCAGGTGCATCCGACATATGCGCGCATGAGCAGCCAGCCTGCAATTTACAAATAGAAGGATCATTCCTTCATCATACACACACAGACAAAGACAAACATACATACTCAGATAGAAGCACCTTCACAGAGGCTAGAAGAGACACTTAACGTCCGCTTCTCCTCGCAACGCTCCGGCATCCCAAGCAACCCAGACCTTCAGAGAATCTAAAATTGTCGTCAGATCGTCAACGGAGTCAACGTATTACTACTCGCTCCATCGACATAGTATCCAGATAAAAACAAAAGTGTACTCCTAGGACTACATCTGAGTCCTACATTATAACACTGTTCTATTTGTGATTGAAATTCCAATTCAAAGATTTTAATAGAAAACAAGCTGGCGACTCTGCTGGGGACTTCGTTCTCCTCCGATGAGAAAGTTGTGTCACAATCTGACGACGTGAAGGTGGGCTCCTCCCACAAGACATTAGTCGTACGCCTCAATCAACATTCGTATGAGGAATTCATCTCTGAAGGCAGAGCAAGTCCTTCGAAGCGGCTGCCGAAGCTGAAGAAGACTCACCAAGCCTGGGTACGCAAGGTCGAGGCCCCTGGCACCATCACTGAAGGGGATGCGCCGATGCAGCCTACCCTTCCCGCTGATGTCCTCAGCAGCCAAGATGCGTCCACGGGTACAGCACATCTCTCGGGGAAACGTAGGGCTGACCACATTCTCCAACTATCTCATTCTCAGTCAAGGAAGATGCGCCGATGGAGCAGAGGCACATCTAACGCCCTGTGCATTAACTCTGATGTGTCGCAAAAGGCTTCTGTCTTTGACAGAATCACTCGCTGTCATCGCGAGGATAAGTTAGACTCTGAGTACTATGCATCCCAACGGGCTGGTACGAAAAAGTCCAAGGCAGTACGGGCCACGCGCCTCAAACGTGCTATGCCGACAGTAAGTCAGAGGCATGCGCTCACAATCACGCGTACTGCCGATGGCAAGCTGTACAACGTTGACTTCGGGTGCTTCTATACCGTGAACGAGCCAACCTTCAAAGACTTCGTTTCACTTGGGAGCATCCGCTGCGCTTTCAACTAAGCCGTTTGAGGCAAACTCTGTGGTCTTGAACCCCTGCGCCTACATTGGTTGTGCATCTGAGGATGGTTCAAACCACCCTAATTGTTGTTCCCCTACTACTGATCTGGGCGCATCTTATGCGCTGGATCAGGGGGTGCAGCATTCACTTGATCACCCTGGCGCTTGGCCTTGCCATGTGCCTAATTGGGGTGTAAAGGTGGCACTCTCCTCTAACGATTTGTGTAATATAATCATTCACAAACTCCGATCAAGAGAGTCGGCCGATAAGCACAATACGCCCCTCACAGGGCACACCTGTGCTGTGGTCACCATCAACTATTGTTGTAAGACAGCAGTCCCACCATAAAGGCAGTTTGTGTTCTCGCGACTGCAATCGTCAATACCCCTCCGACGTCGCCTCAGAAAGAAGGTGCCAATTTAAGAGGAGTCGGAACTAAAGGTTGCTTCTTGCAACGTAGTCTCTAACCCCTCATCAATCCTAAAGGCGACTAGAAACTCCTCGACCTTGTCCTCATCCAAGAGCCAGCCGAGGAAGACCAAGGTGACTGTCCCGTCCTCAGGAGTGTTTGAAGGCGCCCGGGCGAGAAAGAAGATTTCAGAGGAAGTAATAGCTAGGGGTAGTCAAGGCCTTGTTGATCCATCCCGAAGACGAAGATATCCTCCCGAGCATAACTGGAGGTAGCCAGGATGAAACTCCAGGAGAAGTGACTCTTTTACCGGAGAGCGAGGCTAAAAGTGAAGCTTCAACCGATCCATCCACTTCCAATCACATCATGACAGTATACATGACAGGAGGTGGTGATACGGAGTCAGATGCTCCACCAGCAGACCTCGTTCAGTCGCATGGATACTTTGGAGGGGGACTCAAAACCCTCTCTGCCTCCATGCAAACACTGACTCAAGCAGTGTTTGAGATACAGCCAGCTTTGGCCAGGGCACCTTCCACCAATCCTGGCCCAGGAGAAAACGGGGAATCAAGTGTGTCCCTTCAACGGGCATCCTTGAATACCGATTGCTGTGAAGTACCTCGGGTATCAGAACCTTCGAATATACAACTCCAGACCATACCACCTTCTCCGACTCCCAGCTCCACGAAAGACATGGTTGAGATGATCAGGGACTTGCATGAACGATTCGAGTCAAAGAACAGACAGGAGGAGCGCCAGAAGATGGAGATCCCGTAACCATACCCCCTTGAATGGAACAAAGTGGTCTATCCTCCCAAGTATAAACCAAAAATGCTAACGCCATACGACAGAAAGGATGCTCCATACCGTTATCTGATGTACTTCTAGTCTCAAAAGGGACATCTCCCGACAGAAGACGCGCTACTCACCAGCCTGTTTGTCGGGGCATTGAAAGGAGTGGCTTACGACTGGTACTGCAGTCTCCCTGACAACTCCATATCCTCCTTTGATGACTTGCCACACCTCTTCCTCGATCGTTTCTATGACGGAGGGAAAGACATGACGATGGCGTCCCTTATAGAAGTACGCAGACAGAAAAAGAGACCGTTTGAGCATTCATCGAACGATTCCGACAAGCTTGCTTGAGACTGCCCCCGGGTATGCCAGAACATGCACTCCTCTCCTCCTGCAGCATGAACATGCTTTCTGCGGTTAAGCTCTGGCTCAACTCCACTCCTCCTCCAGACTGGAGCTCATTGATTATTGAGGTCGAAGCAGCTGAAAAAAAGGCATGCAATGCTCGCCTTCTGGGAATCAGTTTCCCTGCCTTTGAGGACAAAGGAAAATGGCCTGCTATCGGCAACCCTGGACGTGAGACGAAGGGAAAGCAGGCGTTGACTGTCAATGCTTCTAAAAGCGTATACGCACCTACTCAAAGGCCTTCGCCTGTACCGAGGCCAAAGGAGGTCTACTCCTTCAATGATGAAGACACCTTGCAACTCTTCGAGATGTTGAAGCAGGGTGATAAGATTAAATTACCGGCCCCGAAGCGTCCCGACGAGGTTGGAAGAGTTGACAACCCGAGGTACTGTCACTACCATCGGTTTGTCGGACATCCAACTCAGGACTGCTACGTCCTCAAGAATTACATCCAGCATATGATCAATGCGAATATCATCTCCGTCGATTACGAGGAGAAGACAGTCTCGGCCAACCTGGTGTCGCTCCAATTCGGCACCTTGCCACCAACCACAGCACAAAATGGCATCATCCCATCCCAAAGGCAACAATAGAGGTGGTCAACCTACCACCTAACCGTGACAACATGAGTGGACTCATCCCACTCACCATATCTTGGGAAGAGATCGTATGGGTTCACCCAGACCTCGTCTCCGAAGTTACTCAACCGGGGGTACGCTCTACTTCCAAAACCAAGGGCAAAAAGACCAAGTCTTACGCATGGTCTCTTCCTTCACGGAAGAGGCACTTCCTGTATAAATGCATTCGCAACAGAATGCCCAACCTGACGAAGCTGCCGTCGAGGTGGTGCTTCCCTGTACCAACCCTGCTGCCGCCCAGGAAGGGGGTCCATCCAGACCTCCAGCAGCTAATAAACAGAAGCACATAGAGGCCCGCTTCGACAAGCATTTGCGAAAAGAAAATGCTTCGGGGCTAGCCAAGCCCCACAACTTTAACATACTGGCTTAACTTGTCGGTACTCCTGTCCGCTTATCTCTGTTCGAGCTTCTTCGTCTTTCCAAAGACACCCGCGAAGCTCTCTATGAAGCCTTAAAGGATGTTGAGTCCTTCATCAGTCAGGTTAAGTAGCCTGAGGATATCCCAACAACATGTGCGCACTGCCATTGTGCGGAGGAGGTCATCCCCAAACAAGACATGATGCTCAAGCACAACCGGAACAACAGGCCGCTGTATTACACAGGGTATGTTGGTTCCATCAAGGTGAAGCAAATTCAGATTAATCCAGGGTCTTCCCTCAGCATCATCCCTAGGACTCTGCTCTCAACATTGGGAATCCCGAAGCACCGTCTGGCGCCTTCTAACACTACAATCAGCAGTTTCAATGCCATCTGAAGTGAACTGCTGGGCAAAATCCGACTGAAATGTCATATCGGTAATCTCTGAACTGAAGTGACTTGCTATGTCGTAGACGCCGTCGTCAACTACAACCTCATATTAGGTCGACCGTGGCTGCACAAGTACATGGTGGTTCCATCTACACTCCATCTATGCATAAAGTACGTGTCTACTAACGACATCATCCGAACAGAGTTTGCCGACATTGACCCCTTCAAAGGGGTCGAAGCCTACTTCACTGATACTAGCTTATATAAGTTGCTCAATGAAGGGGAAGCCAATGATGCTGATGATGAAGCAGAAACAGCGGCAAAGACGGACGTGGAGACAGAGATGATTCCCAACGCTCCTCTGAAAATATGACTCAAAGGAAAACTGCCTCAAACGCTGCCTCCCATGGCAATCAAGTTACCTGGAAAAGCACCGACTTCTCTAGGTAGAACATCCACCGAAGCTCCCTTGAAGATACTGCTCAAAGGAAAACCTCCTCAAATGTCGGCTTTCCTTGTGGCAAAACTACAGGGGAAGGCATCGGTCACCGAAGGCGCGGTTGAGGCACCCCTGAAGGTGCATCTTAGAGGCAATCCTCCGCAATCCTCAGCCTCACTCAAGCTGCAAGAGAAGGCCCATATAGCCCTTTCAGAGTCCAAGGTCAAGTCTGTGATGAGTTCTCCCAAACCAGCCCCAGTGCTCACGGATGAAGAGTTAAGAGAATACATATCTGCTGACATAGATGCACCTTCTCTTGACAATGTAATCTCACGAGACAAAATCTCGTGTTTTATCAATAATAGAGTGTCTTTCAATTATTCTAGTCTTCCATATTGGAATGTCATGTATACACTAGATAATGCTCTACGATCGTTACAAACAAAAATAATGACCGTCAATCATGTAAATCGAGTAGTCCCGTCCCAAGGAGTCTGTTTTATAGTCCCACCACGGAACCAGGAAGAAGAACCCATCATCTTCGACAAAGTCGAGCGTCATCAAGACCTCCTGCCACTCGAGCCAGAACTGGATACCGGCAGAATACAAGTCTATTGGTACACGGATAAGGCAAAGTACCTTATCCAAAAGATGGGTTACGATCTGAAAAGCAACAAGGGCCTGAACTACGGCAAAGGCCGGCGTCTTCTCCTCCGACTCCCAACACCTGAAGGAAAGCCGCAGGACTACTATCATTGTACTCGACGGGGGGTGGGCTATGTCTCGCCACTAGCAACTCCAGAGAGTTCGGAAGCAGAAGAAGTGGAACACTCACATTCATCTGAAGCATCAACTTGGAATTCCGATACCAGTATCGGCCCAATCTTCAGGAAGGTGCTATTAGTCAATATGGCATCTGCACAATCTCGAGAGGATGAAGGCGATGACCAAATGTTGGAATTCTTTTAGGAAGAACCTTGGGCTCAACGCCTAGGAGCGCAGTGGGAGTCTCGTTTTGAATTACGATAAACCCCCTACCGAAGATGAAGTCGAGTAGATCGACCTTGGGGATGGGTCTTCTTCCAAACCTATCTTCATCAACAAGAGTCTAAAAGGAAGAGACCGGAAGTCTTTAGTCCAATTGGACAAAAAATATATCGACGTCTTCGCCTGAAGCTACGAAGATATACTAGGACTTGATCTCCAGATCGCGAAGCATAGACTTAACATCTTACCTGATGCCAAGCCTATAAAGCAACAACAAGGACGTTTTTGTCCTGACATTATGAACTCTATCGATCAAGAGGTGGACAAACTCCTGAGCAGCGGGTTCATTCGTGAAGAACAACATCCAGATTGGGTGGCCAATGTCGTCCCTGTCACCAAGAAGAATGGGAAGATACGAGTCTGTATTGACTTCAGAGATCTCAATACTGCTTGCCCGAAAGATGAATTCCTGCTTCCAATCACTGACGTGATGATCGACAATACATGTGGCTTCGAATGCATGTCTTTTATGGATGGGTATTCTGGCTAAAACCAGATCAAAATGTTCCCTGATGACGCAAAACACACGTCATTCAGGACTCCAAAGGGGGTTTTCTGCTACACAATGATGCCCTTTGGTTTGAAGAACGCTGGTGCTACGTACCAACGAGCTATGAGTACCATCTTCCATCAACATCTATGCAAAACAGTTGAATGCTATGTTGATGATATCGCCGTCAAGAGCCGTCTCAAAGGTGATCACTTACAAGACCTAAAGACAGTCTTTGATCTTATGCGAGCGCATCAACTCAAGATGAACCCCGCTAAATCCTTCCTTGGGGTTTCTAGTGGAAAGTTCTTGGGCTTCATTATCACGGCGACAGGCATTCATGTCGACCCCTAAAAGACCAAAGCCATCCTTGACATGAACCCTCCAAAGAACCTCCGAGAACTTCGAGGCCTGCAAGGACGTCTTGCATACATCCGAAGGTTTATAGTAAACCTTTCCGGAAAATGTCAACCCTTCACCCAACTCATGAAGAAGGGAGTCTCCTACGTCTGGACAGAAGAATGCCAGAAAGCTTTCGATGATATCAAAGATTACCTGACGAGCCCGTCAGCCCTGGTGGCACCCGTCGCAGGCAAACCATTTATCCTCTATGTCCGTGCCATGGATCATTCCTTCGATGCTTTGTTGGCTCAGAACAGTGATGTAGGCTATGAGCAAGCTATCTACTACCTTAGTAGGATAATGATCGGGGCTGAACACCGGTACAACCCCATTGAAAAGGAATATTTGGCTTTGGTGTACGCCATCCAGAAGACTCGCCATTACGTTTCGGGCCAGATAGTTCATGTCATCTTCCGAGTCAATCCACTCAGGGTTCTCATGACGAAGCCGGGATCATTGAACTTCCGACTAGCTACATGGATAATCCTGTTGACACCGTATAACATGGTATTCGTCCCACAAAAAGCCGTCAAGGGCCAAGCTCTAGTCGACTTTTTAGCCGTGCACCCGATCCCAGAGTCCTCCAGACTCTATGAAGACATCCCGGATGAAGTCCAAGAATCAAACGTCGTCGAAGAAAACTCCGTCTGACGGGTTTTTTTTTATGGTGCTTCGAGAACAGACCACAAAGGCCAAATCATCGCAGAAGTGGGGGTGGTCTTAGTCTCCCCCGATCAGCTGGTCATCCAGCGTGCTTACTCCCTTTCAAAGCCGTGCTCCAACAATGTTGCCGAGTACAACGCTCTCATTATGGGACTCCAGCTGGCACAACAACTGGGGGTGGATCATCTGGAAGCTTATGCCGACTCAAAACTCATCGTTAATCAAATCCGAGGGCAGTACGAAGTTCGTCATGAAGATCTGGTTCCTTACCATGAAGTTGCATTGAATATTATCTCAACCATCACCAAGTTCTTCATAGAACACGTACCTCGTCTATAAAACCTGGAGGCTGACGCTCTGGCTGGCCTCGCAGCTTCATTAGCAGCACCCCTCGGGACTCAACACTACGTCACGGTAGTTGGTCGAGACTTGGTCTGTCCTAAAAACAACCTATGCACACAAATGGCCCATGCCATGACGACAAGTGCCGATTTTAATGTCCGAGATTGGAGGTTCCCATTCATCGACTTTGCTGTCTATGGAATTCTTCCAGAAGACCCGAAAGAAGCCATCTCGGTCAGAAGGCATTCCCTTCGATTTTATTATGATACAGCTACTAAAACGTTGTACCGACGTTCCTACGATGGACTTCTCCTTCGATGTCTATCCAACGAAGAAGCAGCCGAAGCCCTTCGGGAAGCTCATGATGGAACTTGTGGGGCTCATCAACCCGGGCCTAAGTTGCAGGATCGACTGCGACGTATGGGTTACTACTGGCCAACCATGGCAGCCGACGTCATCGCCTATGCTAAAAAGTGCCATGCTTGCCAGCTTCACGCCGACTTTATCCATACACCATCGGAACCACTATATCCTACGGTCGCCTCCTGGCCCTTTGAAGCTTGGGGCATGGACATTATGGGACCTATCACCCCTCCCTCATCGAGGGGATACCGCTTCATCCTAGCCATCACCGCTACTTCTCCAAATGGGCAGAAGCAGTTCTACTGACGGAAGTGAAAAGCTCTAGGGTGATCAGCTTCATCAAGCGTCATGTCATCTACCGTTTTGGGGTACCCCGTAGGATTATCCACGACAATGGTCCACAGTTCATCAGCTTTGCTTTCAGCAGATTCTGTGACAAGAATCGTATTCAGAACGTGGCATCAACCGCCAACAATCCGACAGCGAACGGATTGGCAGAGGCTTTTAACAAGACTATCATCAGGCTACTTAAAAAGGTCGTGTCATCCAATAAATACGACTGCGACAAAAAACTCGGCGAATGCCTGTGGGCCTACCGTACAACGGTACAGACTCCGACGGGCAACACACCGTTCTTTCTGGTTTATGGAAGTGAAGCAGTACTGTCTCTCAAAATCCAGATACCCTCACTCCGTGTTGTATTCACAAACCAGTTGACGGAGGAAGACAATCAACGCCACCGTCTGCGAAAGTTAGAAGCACTTGATGAGAAACGCCTCTTAGTTCGATAGCGCATTGAACTTTATCAATCCCGTGTATCACAAGCTTTCACCAAAAAGGTCAAACAGAGGACTTTCCAAATAGGCGACCTGGTTCTGACAGTCAGGAGGCCGATGGTGTTGACTCATAAAATGCCAGGAATGTTCGAACCCAAGTGGGAGGGACCTTTTATCATAGAGACGGTATACTCAAACGGTGCTTACCGCCTCACCCGACCCAACGGAGACTTGTTCATGATGCCCATCAACAGCAAGTTCCTAAAGAAGTGCAACTCTTAAGATAAACCCAGATATGTACTTCCACCTTTATACAGCAGGAGAGTCAGTGAACTTAATACTCAGAGTTCACACACTTCTCTTCTGCACAAATCCTGTGCTCCTGGAACCCAGCTGTTCCGTTGCATTCTATCTCCAGTAGAAGAACAACCATGTCCACATTACCTCCGAGTTGCTCCTCTACGCCCTACAAAGCAGAATCTTACACTCCGTAAGATTACGCTAACTATCATGTTTACCACGTCCACATTACCTCTGAGTAAACATCCCGTATAAACAACCCCTGCGTTGCTGTACATCTACCGCAGAACTTTCATGTCCACATTACCTCTGAGACACGTACCTCCCTCCAGAGTCGTTCCTACCACGTCCATAATACCTCTGAGTAGGAAAACTCCACCAAAGGAACCGCATATTTGCCACGTACACATTACCTCTGAGCAAATATATCGGTCCTCTCAAACTTATAATCTGTACCTCAAAACCAGGATACACAAAAGATAATAGGTCCAAACAAATCACAAACACACCAAAAAATTCTTTATTCTTATCAAGAAGTGAGGCGATCCCCAAACAGGAACTCAGGCTTCAAGAAAGTCATATTACCAGATTTTAAGCTGCCACGCTCCATCATCCGTTGAAGGAACACATACTGTTGTTCCCAGATTTGAGTCATTCTCTCGGGAGGCTGATCCATCATGATGGCAGTTCGGACAGGATTTATCACCTCCTCGTTATAGTCAACTCCCATCTGACAGAGAGCAGTATCTAGAAGTACTTCGTTCAAAAGCGGGACGGTCATCAAAACTGGCGGTCAGGAAAAGATGACAAAGACTCATATATATTAAAATAATAAAAATATTTGAACCGCGTTCTCGTCAGAAGCGCACACACTGAACCAACGCTTAGGCACATCTGAAAAGAAGCTTCAGCGCATCATCAGGACTTGAAGTCCAGGCGCATCAGCAAGAAGCTTCAGCGCATCATCAGGACTCGAAGTCCATGTACATCAGCAAGAAGCTTCAGCGCATCATCAGGACTCGAAGTCCATACGCATCAGTAAGAAGCTTCAGTGCACTATCAGGACTCGAAGTCCATGCGCGTCAGCAAGAAGCTTCATCGCATCATCAGGTCTCAAAGTCTATGCACATCAGCAAGAAGCTTCAGCGCATCATCAGGACTCGAAGTCCATGCGCATCAGCAAGAAGCTTCAGCACATCATCAAGACTCGAAGTCTATGCGCGTCAGCAAGAAGCTTCAGCGCATCATCAGGACTCGAGGTCCATGCACGTCGGCGTATATAAGTTCTAAAAAAATACTCAAGTACAGAAAGGTACAACAAAGAATGACAAACCCACCAATCACCGCCGGCCAAACGTCGGCGGGCGTCCTAGGGACATCGTCAATATCGACCTCCGCAGGCTCCTTTCCTTTGCTTTGCCCTCGGCCAGCACCACCGCGAGGAGTCTTAGGGCCATTCTTCAAAGTTTCGGAAGAATTTCTTAAAGACACAAAGAAGAAGAAGAAAACAAAGAAGAAAGACTCTCTCTCCATCAGACGCCTATTTATAGGCTTGGTCACACGCGTGAACCGATGAAGGGTGACGTCAGCCGCCGCTTGGGGTTCTGCAAAATGATAGCTACGGATATTCCAAAGATCATCATTAATAAACCAAGGCGTTATCATTTGCATTTAAAGGAAGCATGCGCCTCATCATATCATGCGCGAAGCAGTCATGCGCCCAGAACAGTCATGCGCTCCATCGAAGGCATGCGCCAACCATGCTTCTTATTCAAAGTATTCCAAAACTTGACGAAAAGTTTTGAAAACTTTGAAGGGGGTCTTATAGAAGTATGGAATTTCTGGCGCATCTACTATGCACCCTAAAACAAATATGCATCGAGAGTTCAATACATCAGAAAACAGCAAGGGATAGTCAACACAAAAAAGAGGCTCTTGACTAGAGACTATTTTTTTACATAAAAGACCATTTACAGAAAGTGAAAGAAAGTCTAAAAATAGTAAGACACCTTGAAAAGCTGCTGTACAGGCGCATCACGACAGCAGCTACGTAGGTGCATCACTCCAGCATCTCAATCAGGCGCATCGTCTTAGCGTCTTATTCAGGCGCATCACGTTGATGTCTCAATATAGGTAATTCACTTCGTCTCAACCAAGTGCCTCGGCTAAAGGAAGCAATCCTTTAAACATAACGCGAGTGGACGATCAACCCCACTCTAGCAGGAGGAAGAGCTCTCCAAAGCCCAAGGAAGATGGGAGCACCACAATTCCGATCTGGGGCTCTTCCAGCATAACAAAGACGGGACGCGAATGTACCAATCTTTGGATGCAACAGGCACCTTCGGCCTGCGTCGGGGCCCCGTGATCCCGACTTTTGGATGTAACAGTCACCTTCACGAGTGCGTACGAAGACAACTCGACGCATCTTCACCTTTGGGAGCATCTCGTCGACAGAACGTACTCGGGCAAAGAGGCGCATCTCTACACTGAGTAAACGGGAGAAATGGAAAACAAAACCCTCTCCCAGCTGCTATTTATAGCTTGGACAAATCAGACCCATGTACCAAGTGGCAGGCTCTCCGAAGTCCGTGCAACGAATGTACATTTATGGAATAAATCTGTCTTTTTGAAATCAGCCCAGTCAACATGCACAATCAAAACATTGGGAACCCAACAGTCGGGCCTAGGTGGATACGCCGTGTGGCAAATCCCTGTACCTCCTTCTGATGCTCCCAAAATAGAAATTGAGCCCATGCGCTCATGATCCGAGCATTTAATGCTGAATGACAGGCTGGACAGAAGCCCATGTGCCTGTCACATCGAGCATTTAATACCGCATGACAGAGGCGGCAACACGTCCCCCGAAGAGTCTCCAACCCTTAATAGAAGACGAGGGGTCGATGACATCAGCACATCATTTCGTTTCTTCGATTGAACTGCCTTGCCACGTGGCCAACCAAAGCGCATGCACTACCATAGCCATGTGCCCGATTCTTTCTGTGCGCCCCAAAGTCATGTGCTTGGACTCGCTCTTGATCCCTAAAGACAACAGCTAAAGTCCTCTCCATGTGCCCAATCCTAGGCGCATCCTGTCAGATCGCTCTCTACCAAATCCGAGATCTTTGAGCCACGGACATACGCCACGTGTCCTTTGACTCAGTTCAGGCCACGTGGATTTCCCACGTCCAGGCGTATCCAACATATACGCGCATGAGCAGCCAGCCTATAATTTATAAATAGAAGGATCATTCCTTCATCATACACACACAGACAAAGATAGACATACATACTCAGAGAGAAGCACCTCCACAGAGGCTAGAAGAGACACTTAACGTCCGCTTCTCCTCGCAACGCTCCGGCATACTGAGCAACCCAGACCTTTAAAGAATCTAAAATCGTCGTCAGATCATCAACGAAGTCAACGCATTGCCACTCGCTCCATCGATACAGTACCTAGATAAAAACAAAAGTGTACTCCTAGGACTACATCTGAGTCCTACATTGTAATACTATTCTGTTTGTGATTGAAATTCTAATTCAAAGATTTAAATGGCAAACACCCCCCCCCCCACCTGTGCTCGTGTCCCATGAGTCACATTGTGTCATCCTAGAGCCGGATACGGCGTGTCCAAGTCTTAAAACACGTACAGACACGCTGCTCACAGACTGTGTCGTACACGCGGGCACATGTATCCAGCTCACGACACAGGCCACGTGGAGACACGTGGCCGTACACACGTATAGCCCACATGTAGGGCTACACGATCGACACCCTATATTGTATCCATGTTGTAAAACCCCTAAATTTCTACTATTTTTTTTATTTATTAATTTGCATGGATTTAAAATTTTTGGTACTATATGACACGTAGTCGTATTGTACGTCGTATGCAAAATTTTCGTTTGCTCGACGAGTACGAATATGTGCGGGCGTACATATTTTATAAAAACATTTTCTTTTCTATTTTATTACACTTTCAAAATATTATATAGAATTATTATTCTTGCTATGAAAAGCCTATTGTTTTTAGCAGTTATTAATAATAAAATTCTTCGTACAAAAATATTTATTTCATTTATTTTAAATAATAATGTATTTTCGAAATTTCTTAATATTAATATTTTATTATTCCAAAAAGATTTATTATTCAAAAAGAATTATTATTTTCGAAATTAATTATTATGGTATTTTTGGAAAACATATTTTTGTAATATTTGTGACAACTTAAAATTTGATTTGATTCCATGGATACATTTAAAAATATATAGCTCATATCTATATTTGGAATTTGATTAATTGATTTGATTTAATTGGATTTAGATTTGATTTGGATTTGGAATTAGATTTAAATTTAGATTTTATTTGGATTTAGATTTATTAGTTTGATTTAAATTAGTAGATGATTTATCTACTTGGGTTTCAAATATTCCTAGTCCATATCTAAGTGGGAATTCCCACATCCTATAAATAGGCAGGTACTCCTCCACATTATTCATCTTCCACAAATTTCTCCACAAATTTTGCGTGCCTCGTGTCCGTGTTCCACGTCCCAAATTCTTATTCCATCTTTACACATACATTATTTCTACGTGTCGACAAACCCGACACTATATATCAATTCCTAATCTAGAGCCTATTCTAACTATATCCAGCCCCTCTCGGCCTCCGACCATCTCCACCACGCCTCCACACCCAGCACCACCCCCTCGACACCCGACTCCAGACTACACCACATTCCCCGTCACCACCGCCCACGGTAGCCACCACCTACGCTATTACCAGCCCCGACCAACACCCCACCACGACCATCAGCACACCCACCTCGCCACCACCACCGTACACCAGCACTCCCCTGTCACCACCACCTAAACCCCGACCAACCCTGCCACCGAGCACATCGCCACGCCGGCGATTCCCCAAAACTCACACCATAGTAAAGAAAAGAAAACATTCAGGGATAGAGCCTCACCTGACCCCGACCCGCGAGACCCCCGCACGCCACCACGGAGCTCGGCCACCGCCACCACTGTGGCAAGCCACTACCCGATCAGCCGCTCCCCTGCTTCCCGAACCCCTGCCTTGGACCGCCGCTGAACCCGATCCCTTTCCTCCGCGCTCCGGCCACCTCGCTGGAGCAGCCGCACCCGCAAAACCATCCGCCGAGCGCTCCCCGACCATCCGCCTCCGCCGCTGCTCGCGTGTGCGCCGCCTTCCTCTGTGCGCGCCACCGCGCGGAGCACGGTGGCGAGATCACCTCCGCCGCGGCGGAACCCCCTCCGCCGAAGACGCCCCGCCGCCGTCGCCGCGCAACCCTCGCCGCGCCTGAACCCGAGCAGCCCGACCGGAAACCCTCTCCGCTCATCCGCCCGGCCGAGCCGCCCTAGCCTCTGCCTTCCTCCTCCCACGAACGCCGCCGTCGACTTCTCCCAACCCCAGCTCCGCCGACTTCCTTTCCCCCTTCTTCCCTCATCTTCTCCGACTTCCCGGACCAGCCGTGCGCCCCCTTCCTCTCACCCCGCGCGAGCCACCGCCTCCGCCGTCCCGGCCTTCAGCTCCGCCTTCCGCTCCTCTCTCCCCCGATTTCTCACCGAGCCCACTCTCTCTCTCTCGCTCGATCATCTGCTCTCTCTCACCTCTGTTCTTTTTTTTTTTATTTTTTTTAGTTAGTCTTCCTTAGGAAGACAGCTGATTATTTTTTTTTACTTGTTTCTTAATTTTTTTTTGTTTGTTGTTATTTTTTTGTTAATTAAAATATATTGATATATTATTATTAGGATGTTATTATTATTATTATTATTGATTGTGATTACTATTTTAGTTTCTATTATTATTTAGTATTATTATTACTAATAATCATTTTTGTTATTTTGTGTTGCTGGTTTCTGTTGAGTCCTTTTAGCTCCTTTTATTATTATTATTATTACTATCATTATTAGATATTTGTGGTACTTGAACTAAGCTTTAGTATTAAGTTATCTGATGGCACCTTAAGATATGGCTTTCGACTTAAAATATTTTGTTAATTAAATTATGAGTTTTTGACATAAAATATGATTTCCTATATTTTCAAGTATTTCTTTATAAAATCTTGAATAAAAGAAATATATAGTTTTTAATTATAAATAAATTTCAAATATAGTTTCTTTATAATAAAGTACTTTATAAATGTAGTTATTAAATAATTTTGACTAAGTAAAGTTTGTCATATATATATTTTTAGAATTTTTATATATATTTATTATTACTCAATTTCTTCCATTACTGAATCTTGTCCCTGGCTAATCGTACTCATATCTTCCTGCCAATCTCGAGCCTATTTATATCGTCCCTAGCCAATTTGACCCCTCTGGACCCAATGGAACCGACCGTGTCACCATCCGAGGTCACCTTGCATAGTTGTTGCACCGAAGTTGCAGATCGTGCCACATTGATTATCGCAGCACACCAGGCGCTCTACCAGGTAAGACACCTTGCCATTAGCTGTTTAATTATTTTTAGCTCATATTTCATGCATGTCTATTATTTTCTTTATAAACTGTGATACATGGCATAACTGTTCTTTTATATTTCCTGCTATGTATTATTTTTCTTACAAATTAAACCTAGATTTAAGGGACCACCTTGTGTGTCGCATTCATTGGCCTTGACACGTTGTAAACACGAAGTTGTGTGTCGCATGTAGAACACGGAAGTACGTGATTAGCTGGCCACCAGTACGTACAAGCCGTGCGATAGGAATAACCGCTAATAGAGGTTGCATGCTAGTTTGACTTAGCGGTTATAGAGGTTTTGTGTTGTGGATACAACACAGTAGGCATTGGGCGGGGAGGACAATTCCTTAGCGTATGGGCTTCGATGCACTTTCCTTGTGACCCGGACTCTCCGCTGGAGATACGGGGTTGATGACACATGATTATTCATGCTCCTCCTGATGGGGCCTCTGGTGCCCAAAGAGGGGACTACGCCGATCCTATTCAGCCAGGGCTCATGCGCAGGAAGGATTGTTCTTAACTACATATCACATAGAACGGTAGGCTACCCTATCCGTTAGGTACGAGTACTTTTGGTTTGGGTACTTGTATCTGACCGTGGCTTGGAACAATAACTTGTCGCGGATTAGTTCGTCACATCTTGTCCTTGTTTGGTTGTATGTGTGACTTACTACTTCGATGAGAAGGTATTGAACCTTGCTGGGGTCCGGATACCATATTGGATTCATAGCATGGGAAGATACGTTACCGTGAATTAGTTTACCATCTCCTGTCCTTGTTTGGTTGGGGGGATGGTACACTCGTTCAGTAGGTGCGTATTGGACTATGTTATAAATTCGATTTACTTATTTATTGAGCAATATTTATTCAGTTTATATGGCATGCTATTATGTGTCTTGTTACGTCCCTCTGAGGACCTGGTTGTCTTGCCAGGTGTGTGCTATTGTCTTTCGCAGGTGCTTTCGCTCTAGCCGTGTTCGTTGCTATTTCTAGAAGATGATTGCATTTGGATCGTCTTCGCTTTGTTCGCCACTCATTTCATTTTCTATGTACTTTTTCTTATTTTGTTGGTAGTGGATTTGTCTCCGCCCAACATATTGTATCAAGACAAATTTATTCTCATTATATGATCTTTTATTCATTTATTCTGTGTGGATGAGATTAGTATTGGTTCTACTGCATTTTACAGCTTATGTATTTATACGAGGCTTCCATATATTGGAGTATACTTCGTATGAATACAGCTGGCATGTCTATGTTCCTAGTCCTACGTATTTTGGGACTGGGGCGTTACATGTTTTTGTGGTGGCCCATGCAGGTCAACATAAATTGTTTGGTTACTTTATCGTACCAAGCAAGCCTGCGTATAGAATTAGGAGTCTAGGATCTCATCCACATACTTGACCACTTTCTTCAATCTACCGTTTGACTCATCAATTGCATCTTGCTTGCTTCCTTCCATCCCTATTCTTATCTTCCCTTCGTGCTTGCTAGAGATTGACCCTACTAGCTAGTTGTCCCAAAACACCATTAGTTTAAATTAAGTTGGGTAGAATACCTTATGAACTAGCAACCCCTTTGACCTAGTGACCTATAGTAGCAAGCTTATTTAAATCCTAGAATCTAGAGGACCTAACCCGTCTAGCCAACCAAGGACTTGGACAAGAAGACTATAGGACGACTGTATGCCCTAGAATCATTCTACCTTCTTAAATCTTAATCTCTCGTGCCTATGTATTTACCATTTGACTAAATGATGCTAATGTAGCCTAGTTTTTGCAAGCTTATCTTTTATCGAGCTTGTTCACGACATATGTTATTGGAAGATATCCCACTAACATGTTGTCTAATCAGAACCGGTGCATAATGGTCTGATCAACCAAGTGCACTTTGGTTCGCTTTTAATTATTCGTTCTACGTGGATGGGAACATAGTTAAACTCGTCCTCTAGAATCCCATCCCCGACTGCCTTGACAATTCTTTTGAAATTCTTCGATCGCCTTTGAATCACGTATTCGTATTCGATAAACACCTCCTTCGAACTCTATATTACTTTTGCCTTCACCAATTTTCGAAGGACGAAGGCGTTATACTTAAAATCCCTCTAGCTGTCCTATCAATTAGGACCACTCTCACTCGATGTTGCTATAACTTCATCCTAAACTCCTCGTCCTTCTCCTCGACCCTACCATGACCCTCATTCAATGATCTAGATCATAACTTCTTATGACATGATCTTGTTGAGCCTTATTGATTGTTCCCCATTGATACCCCCTTGTCCTCTCACCCCCTACTAATTCTTAATTTCGAGGACGAAATTTCTTTTAAGTTGGGTAGGATGTAAAACCCCTAAATTTCTACTATTTTTTTTATTTATTAATTTGCATGGATTTAAAATTTTTGGTACTATATGACACGTAGTCGTATTGTACGTCGTATGCAAAATTTTCGTTTGCTCGACGAGTACGAATATGTGCGGGCGTACATATTTTATAAAAACATTTTCTTTTCTATTTTATTACACTTTCAAAATATTATATAGAATTATTATTCTTGCTATGAAAAGCCTATTGTTTTTAGCAGTTATTAATAATAAAATTCTTCGTACAAAAATATTTATTTCATTTATTTTAAATAATAATGTATTTTCGAAATTTCTTAATATTAATATTTTATTATTCCAAAAAGATTTATTATTCAAAAAGAATTATTATTTTCGAAATTAATTATTATGGTATTTTTGGAAAACATATTTTTGTAATATTTGTGACAACTTAAAATTTGATTTGATTCCATGGATACATTTAAAAATATATAGCTCATATCTATATTTGGAATTTGATTAATTGATTTGATTTAATTGGATTTAGATTTGATTTGGATTTGGAATTAGATTTAAATTTAGATTTTATTTGGATTTAGATTTATTAGTTTGATTTAAATTAGTAGATGATTTATCTACTTGGGTTTCAAATATTCCTAGTCCATATCTAAGTGGGAATTCCCACATCCTATAAATAGGCAGGTACTCCTCCACATTATTCATCTTCCACAAATTTCTCCACAAATTTTGCGTGCCTCGTGTCCGTGTTCCACGTCCCAAATTCTTATTCCATCTTTACACATACATTATTTCTACGTGTCGACAAACCCGACACTATATATCAATTCCTAATCTAGAGCCTATTCTAACTATATCCAGCCCCTCTCGGCCTCCGACCATCTCCACCACGCCTCCACACCCAGCACCACCCCCTCGACACCCGACTCCAGACTACACCACATTCCCCGTCACCACCGCCCACGGTAGCCACCACCTACGCTATTACCAGCCCCGACCAACACCCCACCACGACCATCAGCACACCCACCTCGCCACCACCACCGTACACCAGCACTCCCCTGTCACCACCACCTAAACCCCGACCAACCCTGCCACCGAGCACATCGCCACGCCGGCGATTCCCCAAAACTCACACCATAGTAAAGAAAAGAAAACATTCAGGGATAGAGCCTCACCTGACCCCGACCCGCGAGACCCCCGCACGCCACCACGGAGCTCGGCCACCGCCACCACTGTGGCAAGCCACTACCCGATCAGCCGCTCCCCTGCTTCCCGAACCCCTGCCTTGGACCGCCGCTGAACCCGATCCCTTTCCTCCGCGCTCCGGCCACCTCGCTGGAGCAGCCGCACCCGCAAAACCATCCGCCGAGCGCTCCCCGACCATCCGCCTCCGCCGCTGCTCGCGTGTGCGCCGCCTTCCTCTGTGCGCGCCACCGCGCGGAGCACGGTGGCGAGATCACCTCCGCCGCGGCGGAACCCCCTCCGCCGAAGACGCCCCGCCGCCGTCGCCGCGCAACCCTCGCCGCGCCTGAACCCGAGCAGCCCGACCGGAAACCCTCTCCGCTCATCCGCCCGGCCGAGCCGCCCTAGCCTCCGCCTTCCTCCTCCCACGAACGCCGCCGTCGACTTCTCCCAACCCCAGCTCCGCCGACTTCCTTTCCCCCTTCTTCCCTCATCTTCTCCGACTTCCCGGACCAGCCGTGCGCCCCCTTCCTCTCACCCCGCGCGAGCCACCGCCTCCGCCGTCCCGGCCTTCAGCTCCGCCTTCCGCTCCTCTCTCCCCCGATTTCTCACCGAGCCCACTCTCTCTCTCTCGCTCGATCATCTGCTCTCTCTCACCTCTGTTCTCTTTTTTTTTATTTTTTTTAGTTAGTCTTCCTTAGGAAGACAGCTGATTGTTTTTTTTTACTTGTTTCTTAATTTTTTTTTTGTTTGTTGTTATTTTTTTGTTAATTAAAATATATTGATATATTATTATTAGGATGTTATTATTATTATTATTATTGATTGTGATTACTATTTTAGTTTCTATTATTATTTAGTATTATTATTACTAATAATCATTTTTGTTATTTTGTGTTGCTGGTTTCTGTTGAGTCCTTTTAGCTCCTTTTATTATTATTATTATTACTATCATTATTAGATATTTGTGGTACTTGAACTAAGCTTTAGTATTAAGTTATCTGATGGCACCTTAAGATATGGCTTTCGACTTAAAATATTTTGTTAATTAAATTATGAGTTTTTGACATAAAATATGATTTCCTATATTTTCAAGTATTTCTTTATAAAATCTTGAATAAAAGAAATATATAGTTTTTAATTATAAATAAATTTCAAATATAGTTTCTTTATAATAAAGTACTTTATAAATGTAGTTATTAAATAATTTTGACTAAGTAAAGTTTGTCATATATATATTTTTAGAATTTTTATATATATTTATTACTCAATTTCTTCCATTACTGAATCTTGTCCCTGGCTAATCGTACTCATATCTTCCTGCCAATCTCGAGCCTATTTATATCGTCCCTAGCCAATTTGACCCCTCTGGACCCAATGGAACCGACCGTGTCACCATCCGAGGTCACCTTGCATAGTTGTTGCACCGAAGTTGCAGATCGTGCCACATTGATTATCGCAGCACACCAGGCGCTCTACCAGGCAAGACACCTTGCCATTAGCTGTTTAATTATTTTTAGCTCATATTTCATGCATGTCTATTATTTTCTTTATAAACTGTGATACATGGCATAACTGTTCTTTTATATTTCCTGCTATGTATTATTTTTCTTACAAATTAAACCTAGATTTAAGGGACCACCTTGTGTGTCGCATTCATTGGCCTTGACACGTTGTAAACACGAAGTTGTGTGTCGCATGTAGAACACGGAAGTACGTGATTGGCTGGCCACCAGTACGTACAAGCCGTGCGATAGGAATAACCGCTAATAGAGGTTGCATGCTAGTTTGACTTAGCGGTTATAGAGGTTTTGTGTTGTGGATACAACATAGTAGGCATTGGGCGGGGAGGACAATTCCTTAGCGTATGGGCTTCGATGCACTTTCCTTGTGACCCGGACTCTCCGCTGGAGATACGGGGTTGATGACACATGATTATTCATGCTCCTCCTGATGGGGCCTCTGGTGCCCAAAGAGGGGACTACGCCGATCCTATTCAGCCAGGGCTCATGCGCAGGAAGGATTGTTCTTAACTACATATCACATAGAACGGTAGGCTACCCTATCCGTTAGGTACGAGTACTTTTGGTTTGGGTACTTGTATCTGACCGTGGCTTGGAACAATAACTTGTCGCGGATTAGTTCGTCACATCTTGTCCTTGTTTGGTTGTATGTGTGACTTACTACTTCGATGAGAAGGTATTGAACCTTGCTGGGGTCCGGATACCATATTGGATTCATAGCATGGGAAGATACGTTACCGTGAATTAGTTTACCATCTCCTGTCCTTGTTTGGTTGGGGGGATGGTACACTCGTTCAGTAGGTGCGTATTGGACTATGTTATAAATTCGATTTACTTATTTATTGAGCAATATTTATTCAGTTTATATGGCATGCTATTATGTGTCTTGTTACGTCCCTCTGAGGACCTGGTTGTCTTGCCAGGTGTGTGCTATTGTCTTTCGCAGGTGCTTTCGCTCTAGCCGTGTTCGTTGCTATTTCTAGAAGATGATTGCATTTGGATCGTCTTCGCTTTGTTCGCCACTCATTTCATTTTCTATGTACTTTTTCTTATTTTGTTGGTAGTGGATTTGTCTCCGCCCAACATATTGTATCAAGACAAATTTATTCTCATTATATGATCTTTTATTCATTTATTCTGTGTGGATGAGATTAGTATTGGTTCTACTGCATTTTACAGCTTATGTATTTATACGAGGCTTCCATATATTGGAGTATACTTCGTATGAATACAGCTGGCATGTCTATGTTCCTAGTCCTACGTATTTTGGGACTGGGGCGTTACATGTTTTTGTGGTGGCCCATGCAGGTCAACATAAATTGTTTGGTTACTTTATCGTACCAAGCAAGCCTGCGTATAGAATTAGGAGTCTAGGATCTCATCCACATACTTGACCACTTTCTTCAATCTACCGTTTGACTCATCAATTGCATCTTGCTTGCTTCCTTCCATCCCTATTCTTATCTTCCCTTCGTGCTTGCTAGAGATTGACCCTACTAGCTAGTTGTCCCAAAACACCATTAGTTTAAATTAAGTTGGGTAGAATACCTTATGAACTAGCAACCCCTTTGACCTAGTGACCTATAGTAGCAAGCTTATTTAAATCCTAGAATCTAGAGGACCTAACCCGTCTAGCCAACCAAGGACTTGGACAAGAAGACTATAGGACGACTGTATGCCCTAGAATCATTCTACCTTCTTAAATCTTAATCTCTCGTGCCTATGTATTTACCATTTGACTAAATGATGCTAATGTAGCCTAGTTTTTGCAAGCTTATCTTTTATCGAGCTTGTTCACGACATATGTTATTGGAAGATATCCCACTAACATGTTGTCTAATCAGAACCGGTGCATAATGGTCTGATCAACCAAGTGCACTTTGGTTCGCTTTTAATTATTCGTTCTACGTGGATGGGAACATAGTTAAACTCGTCCTCTAGAATCCCATCCCCGACTGCCTTGACAATTCTTTTGAAATTCTTCGATCGCCTTTGAATCACGTATTCGTATTCGATAAACACCTCCTTCGAACTCTATATTACTTTTGCCTTCACCAATTTTCGAAGGACGAAGGCGTTATACTTAAAATCCCTCTAGCTGTCCTATCAATTAGGACCACTCTCACTCGATGTTGCTATAACTTCATCCTAAACTCCTCGTCCTTCTCCTCGACCCTACCATGACCCTCATTCAATGATCTAGATCATAACTTCTTATGACATGATCTTGTTGAGCCTTATTGATTGTTCCCCATTGATACCCCCTTGTCCTCTCACCCCCTACTAATTCTTAATTTCGAGGACGAAATTTCTTTTAAGTTGGGTAGGATGTAAAACCCCTAAATTTCTACTATTTTTTTTATTTATTAATTTGCATGGATTTAAAATTTTTGGTACTATATGACACGTAGTCGTATTGTACGTCGTATGCAAAATTTTCGTTTGCTCGACGAGTACGAATATGTGCGGGCGTACATATTTTATAAAAACATTTTCTTTTCTATTTTATTACACTTTCAAAATATTATATAGAATTATTATTCTTGCTATGAAAAGCCTATTGTTTTTAGCAGTTATTAATAATAAAATTCTTCGTACAAAAATATTTATTTCATTTATTTTAAATAATAATGTATTTTCGAAATTTCTTAATATTAATATTTTATTATTCCAAAAAGATTTATTATTCAAAAAGAATTATTATTTTCGAAATTAATTATTATGGTATTTTTGGAAAACATATTTTTGTAATATTTGTGACAACTTAAAATTTGATTTGATTCCATGGATACATTTAAAAATATATAGCTCATATCTATATTTGGAATTTGATTAATTGATTTGATTTAATTGGATTTAGATTTGATTTGGATTTGGAATTAGATTTAAATTTAGATTTTATTTGGATTTAGATTTATTAGTTTGATTTAAATTAGTAGATGATTTATCTACTTGGGTTTCAAATATTCCTAGTCCATATCTAAGTGGGAATTCCCACATCCTATAAATAGGCAGGTACTCCTCCACATTATTCATCTTCCACAAATTTCTCCACAAATTTTGCGTGCCTCGTGTCCGTGTTCCACGTCCCAAATTCTTATTCCATCTTTACACATACATTATTTCTACGTGTCGACAAACCCGACACTATATATCAATTCCTAATCTAGAGCCTATTCTAACTATATCCAGCCCCTCTCGGCCTCCGACCATCTCCACCACGCCTCCACACCCAGCACCACCCCCTCGACACCCGACTCCAGACTACACCACATTCCCCGTCACCACCGCCCACGGTAGCCACCACCTACGCTATTACCAGCCCCGACCAACACCCCACCACGACCATCAGCACACCCACCTCGCCACCACCACCGTAGACCAGCACTCCCCTGTCACCACCACCTAAACCCCGACCAACCCTGCCACCGAGCACATCGCCACGCCGGCGATTCCCCAAAACTCACACCATAGTAAAGAAAAGAAAACATTCAGGGATAGAGCCTCACCTGACCCCGACCCGCGAGACCCCCGCACGCCACCACGGAGCTCGGCCACCGCCACCACTGTGGCAAGCCACTACCCGATCAGCCGCTCCCCTGCTTCCCGAACCCCTGCCTTGGACCGCCGCTGAACCCGATCCCTTTCCTCCGCGCTCCGGCCACCTCGCTGGAGCAGCCGCACCCGCAAAACCATCCGCCGAGCGCTCCCCGACCATCCGCCTCCGCCGCTGCTCGCGTGTGCGCCGCCTTCCTCTGTGCGCGCCACCGCGCGGAGCACGGTGGCGAGATCACCTCCGCCGCGGCGGAACCCCCTCCGCCGAAGACGCCCCGCCGCCGTCGCCGCGCAACCCTCGCCGCGCCTGAACCCGAGCAGCCCGACCGGAAACCCTCTCCGCTCATCCGCCCGGCCGAGCCGCCCTAGCCTCCGCCTTCCTCCTCCCACGAACGCCGCCGTCGACTTCTCCCAACCCCAGCTCCGCCGACTTCCTTTCCCCCTTCTTCCCTCATCTTCTCCGACTTCCCGGACCAGCCGTGCGCCCCCTTCCTCTCACCCCGCGCGAGCCACCGCCTCCGCCGTCCCGGCCTTCAGCTCCGCCTTCCGCTCCTCTCTCCCCCGATTTCTCACCGAGCCCACTCTCTCTCTCTCGCTCGATCATCTGCTCTCTCTCACCTCTGTTCTCTTTTTTTTTATTTTTTTTAGTTAGTCTTCCTTAGGAAGACAGCTGATTGTTTTTTTTTACTTGTTTCTTAATTTTTTTTGTTTGTTGTTATTTTTTTGTTAATTAAAATATATTGATATATTATTATTAGGATGTTATTATTATTATTATTATTGATTGTGATTACTATTTTAGTTTCTATTATTATTTAGTATTATTATTACTAATAATCATTTTTGTTATTTTGTGTTGCTGGTTTCTGTTGAGTCCTTTTAGCTCCTTTTATTATTATTATTATTACTATCATTATTAGATATTTGTGGTACTTGAACTAAGCTTTAGTATTAAGTTATCTGATGGCACCTTAAGATATGGCTTTCGACTTAAAATATTTTGTTAATTAAATTATGAGTTTTTGACATAAAATATGATTTCCTATATTTTCAAGTATTTCTTTATAAAATCTTGAATAAAAGAAATATATAGTTTTTAATTATAAATAAATTTCAAATATAGTTTCTTTATAATAAAGTACTTTATAAATGTAGTTATTAAATAATTTTGACTAAGTAAAGTTTGTCATATATATATTTTTAGAATTTTTATATATATTTATTATTACTCAATTTCTTCCATTACTGAATCTTGTCCCTGGCTAATCGTACTCATATCTTCCTGCCAATCTCGAGCCTATTTATATCGTCCCTAGCCAATTTGACCCCTCTGGACCCAATGGAACCGACCGTGTCACCATCCGAGGTCACCTTGCATAGTTGTTGCACCGAAGTTGCAGATCGTGCCACATTGATTATCGCAGCACACCAGGCGCTCTACCAGGCAAGACACCTTGCCATTAGCTGTTTAATTATTTTTAGCTCATATTTTATGCATGTCTATTATTTTATTTATAAACTGTGATACATGGCATAACTGTTCTTTTATATTTCCTGCTATGTATTATTTTTCTTACAAATTAAACCTAGATTTAAGGGACCACCTTGTGTGTCGCATTCATTGGCCTTGACACGTTGTAAACACGAAGTTGTGTGTCGCATGTAGAACACGGAAGTACGTGATTGGCTGGCCACCAGTACGTACAAGCCGTGCGATAGGAATAACCGCTAATAGAGGTTGCATGCTAGTTTGACTTAGCGGTTATAGAGGTTTTGTGTTGTGGATACAACACAGTAGGCATTGGGCGGGGAGGACAATTCCTTAGCGTATGGGCTTCGATGCACTTTCCTTGTGACCCGGACTCTCCGCTGGAGATACGGGGTTGATGACACATGATTATTCATGCTCCTCCTGATGGGGCCTCTGGTGCCCAAAGAGGGGACTACGCCGATCCTATTCAGCCAGGGCTCATGCGCAGGAAGGATTGTTCTTAACTACATATCACATAGAACGGTAGGCTACCCTATCCGTTAGGTACGAGTACTTTTGGTTTGGGTACTTGTATCTGACCGTGGCTTGGAACAATAACTTGTCGCGGATTAGTTCGTCACATCTTGTCCTTGTTTGGTTGTATGTGTGACTTACTACTTCGATGAGAAGGTATTGAACCTTGCTGGGGTCCGGATACCATATTGGATTCATAGCATGGGAAGATACGTTACCGTGAATTAGTTTACCATCTCCTGTCCTTGTTTGGTTGGGGGGATGGTACACTCGTTCAGTAGGTGCGTATTGGACTATGTTATAAATTCGATTTACTTATTTATTGAGCAATATTTATTCAGTTTATATGGCATGCTATTATGTGTCTTGTTACGTCCCTCTGAGGACCTGGTTGTCTTGCCAGGTGTGTGCTATTGTCTTTCGCAGGTGCTTTCGCTCTAGCCGTGTTCGTTGCTATTTCTAGAAGATGATTGCATTTGGATCGTCTTCGCTTTGTTCGCCACTCATTTCATTTTCTATGTACTTTTTCTTATTTTGTTGGTAGTGGATTTGTCTCCGCCCAACATATTGTATCAAGACAAATTTATTCTCATTATATGATCTTTTATTCATTTATTCTGTGTGGATGAGATTAGTATTGGTTCTACTGCATTTTACAGCTTATGTATTTATACGAGGCTTCCATATATTGGAGTATACTTCGTATGAATACAGCTGGCATGTCTATGTTCCTAGTCCTACGTATTTTGGGACTGGGGCGTTACACATGTCGTGTCCAGTACGAACACAAGACACGTATCAGGGAGCTATTTCCTGACTGTGCAGTACAGTGTCGAAATAGTACACGTATCCGTGCTCTCTCGGTACGGTATAAGAATGTGTCAAAGTAGAGGGGTGTCGGTGTCAGACATTAGACCCACCTCTGTGTCGAGTCCCAAGCCATCTCGTATCCTGTGCAGTAAGCACAAGGGCCCGAATAGCAGGACAGTGTCCCACGGGTCAACACAGTGTGTTCGTATCCCTGTGTGGACACGACATGACCCCAAATTCTCGAATCATGGACACGAATCGACAAGCAAACCCTAGATCTAGGAATTCATTCAAAAACATTTGCAAAAAAAAGCAAAACAAAATGGTTGTGGCATTTCAACAAACACATAGCCTATCAATTTGATACGTGTCCGATACGGACATGAAACCTAATACAAATGACAAAATCCTTCACTACAGCTAGAGGACACTTAGATGTAGGTTACCATGCAATAAAAATAGAAATTAAATAGAATTAGGAGGATTTACCTATAGGTTGCAAGAATCAAAAAAAAGCCCCAAATCAAACGGTTCTCGTTGCTAGCCAAATCCTCTAAATTGCTCTAAAACTGAAATTACTCCTTAAAATCAGCAAGTAGAGGTTGATTAGAATCATATGCAAAAGATTTGGGTCAAAAAGGATTAAAAATAGATTTACTATGAATTTAGGAAAGTGGGAATTTACCTTTCCTTCTAAAAACTTGGTTGAGCACAAAAGAGGCAAGAACAAGGAAGGGGACATTAAATAGGGGTAGGAAAACTATTATGGCCGGCCAATTAGGGTTTGGTTAGGGTTAGGGCTTCAAGTTATGGGCCATGGGCTTAAGTCACAAGTCATGGAATGAAAAATCAAAAGTCATGAAATCAATGCACCTATTCTATTCCTCCTATTCGAAAACTAGATTCTAATAGCTAGAATGAGGTTAACTTAAGTTAGACTAGGGTCACACAATCTAACCAAGTCACCATAGCTAGGGTTAGCTTCTAGGCTAGTCTACAAAGTCTCAATAAGTCAAAGTCAAGGATATCAATCACCAATTCAATAAATCAATTAAAATTCAAAAATTCACCAAATGACCAAAATACCCTCAAGCTAAAATGTGGTAGTGACAGAGGCGAAGGACGAGTGGCGCAATCCGAGTGGGGATGGAGGAGTGGCACAATTTGAATGGGTCTCGGGACGAGTGGCACAATACGGAGGGAGCTCGGGGCGAGTGGCGCAACCCGTGGGTTGCGCTAGGGAGTATCCAGGTGGCTGACTTAGCGGGGGCCCTGGCCTATCGTGCCAGGTTGTGCCAAAGGGCACAGCCTCCTGAAGTGCGCCTAAAGGCACAAGGCCATGGGCCTATCGTGCTTGGTTGCGCCAAGGGACACAGCCCCCGATACCGAAACTGCGCCAAGGGGCACAGCCTCCTGAAGTGCGCCAAAGGACACAGTTTCCAAAAGAAAAGACGAGAGGTACTGGCCACGTGGGGTCTGGGTCTCGGGACCAGCTCCTTGCTCAAGTGCCTGGGCGCCACCCGAAGGGCGTTGGCAGGAAACAGCTGAGCCCACACGCGACCGGAGCAGCGGCGCGTTACTCGATGTCGGGAGCGACGAGACGGCTGGGACTCCAACAATAGCCGTGCCGGCAGGAGAAGGGTCGTGCTCTTCAATACCGGTCGATGAGAGGCTGGCGCTGCCCGGAATAGACGCCAGGGTGAAACCAGGAGACGCCCGAGGCCCGAGATGGGGTGGCGCCAGCGCGACGCCTGGGGGGAGAAGAGGCCACGAGGGGCAGTTGGTCCTCGGAGGGAGGGAAGTGGGGAGGACAGCTGGTGGTTGGTTCTTCCGCCAGTCACACTGGTTTGCTCGACTCTCGAGGGGCGCTCTCGGGTGCCGATCTGCTGCACGGAACCCGGGGCTAGGGCTTGGGAGACTTCTGGGCCGTCGTAGCCGACCATAACGACGGCGGGAGGGAAGACCTCGTCCGCCTCAGACGAGAGAACCGGCCGAGGCTCGAGCACCGAGACCTGCGTCGGCGGGAGATCGACAGGGCATAGAGGAAACTCTGGTGGGTGACTAGCTGTGCGTTCGCCCAACGACGCCGGCCGGAGGACTACGGACGGGAGGGACCGGACTCACCAGCGGCCGATTAGGGCCAGCTGCTGCTCCATCCAGTCGAGAGAGGGTGGAGTACCGAGGATGGAAGGGGAGGACGCTGGGGAGGTGGCTGTCGTATCATCCTCGGCCGGAGGAGATAAGGATGGCGGAGAGGACGTCTCCTTCTGCTATTTTACTTAACAAAATGCCTAAAATTGGCTTTTGAAAGAAAACGAGAAAAAGTACAAAAGTACAAATTATTTCTGGGAAGTATTGCTATGGAAGTCTGATCTGAGAATGATCACTTTGTTCCTTGGACCACACGATGATGATGAAGAAAACTGCTTGAGGAAGATGAACAATCGGAAGAACTAAGTCACCAGAAAGGTATCGACACAACGGCACTGATGGCATAGTCGAATGCTTTCCTGCTTTGCTTCATCCTGTTCTTGAGAAAAAGTTGAAGAAATACTTCTGGAAATATCACTCTGAAAGTATGAGTTTTCTCAGAATCTCCTTCTCTGTCTCTCTTGATGATTTCTTATGTTAAAAATAAGTCTATTTATAGACTAGACCCTCTGTGCGTAAAAAGTAACATAATTGGGTCTCTACGCAAGTAACTGTCACCCACGATTGAAAATCAACCTCTACGCGTGATAACACGTATCCCATGTAGAGTTTTGGTCTCTACGCATGGTGACACGTGTCCCACAACTTCAGCAATATGGAGAGCACACGTACACACGTTCCTCGATAAGTGTGGCATGAAAGCCACGTATGCAGACCACGTTCTCACATAGCCAGAAAAGATTGGGCATAAAATAACCCAAAATAGACTTCCTGCGTAAAGTAGCAGACTGGGCGTAAAATAACCCAAAATAGACTTCCTGCATAAAGTGGCGAAAAAGTAGCCTTGAGCGTATAATTTGCTCAAATAAACTCTACGCGCACGAAAGCCTTGAGCGTAAAAACTCGAATAGCTTTCATGCGTAAAAGAAGCAGTCTCTTGAGCATAAAGTAGCCCATCTACATACTAAACGACAAGTATTGGGTTTGGTGTAAAAAATCTTCTCAGCTTCTGTGCAATTTGTTGTCAGAAAATCATTCTGTCAGAATTGTATCACGCGTATTAAATGCGATGCGGACAGCATGTCTCTCGCGTAAAGGTTTGAGGATGGCTCTCGCATAAAGTAGTTCGCGTAGAGTTTACTCTGTTTGATCTCTGCGTAAAGTTTGAATCTGACTCAGTTTGGCCTGCGTAAAGCTCTCAACTTCTTTGACTTGGTCTATGAAATTTATTTATGCTTCTACAAGACCCCCTTCAAAGTTTTTTAATTTTTTCTATGATTTGAAATACTTTAAACAGAAGCGTAAAATCTAAGATAGTCCGCTAAAATTCGGGATACCCAACAGTTCGCGTAGAATTCGGGATACCCAACAGTCAGCGTAAATTTTAGAAATTTGAACCGATTTCAAAATTCTCTATAAATAGAGTTCAACTGTTAGAGAGAGAACTTGACTCATTCTCACGATTCTCAATCTTAGAATACTCTTTTCTTCTTCGAAACCTTAGTTCAAATGGCCCCCAAGAGCAAGACCACCGTCGGCGCCAAGGGCAAGAAGCCCGTCGCTGCTTCGTCGAGGAATGAGCGTACGGATGCCGTCGTCGCATCATCGGAAACAACCCAAAGGACAAACCCCGCTGTGGCTCCGGCCATGATAGGTAGAATTCTACCTAATTTGGCTCTGGGTTCGTCGGAGAAGAAGAAGAATCCGAACCCTAAACTTCACGCCCACGTTTATACGTGTCAGCGTAGAATAAAAATTAACAAATACACCCACGTTTATACGTTCCAGCATAAAAAACAGAATACGCCCACGTCTATACGTGTTAGCGTAAAATTTTGAACACAGAATACGCCCACGTCTATACGTGCTAGCGTAAAATACGCTCACGTCTATACGTGCCATCATAAAATATTAATAATAATAAAATATGCTCACGTCAATACGTGCCAGCGTAAAATATAAACAACAAAAATACGCACACGTCAATACGTGCCAGCGTAAAATGTTAAGCGCAAATTTCATTTGTGCCAGCGTAAAAGACTATATGTTTTCATGCGTATAACTTTTACTCTTTTAAATAGAGAAAAGTACGCGTAAAACATTTAGTCAGACACCTTTAAGCACAAATTATTATTTGCGTAAAATAGCTCTTGCATAGAGATGAACCAATTTAGGATTTTTCCAATCTTTTTGAAACAAAGAATGAAAAATTTTAAGATCTTTACGCACAATCCTTCACTTGCATAGAAACATTTGCGTATAAAGATTAATTCTGAATTCTATTAACTTGATTTTTGTTTGATCTTCTTTTTGCAGTGGACTTGCATATTCATCCTCTATCTAAGATTTTTCGTTCTCCAACTTGCATCTTGGGTTCCAACTACTTGGAGAATCTGTCTCATGTTGAGTTCCCACAATCAGACAAACAATATCCTGAGTAGAGACAACAGCTGATAGCTGCTCAGTGAGATAGGATGCTGTTGACTTTGATAAATGGAGAGCTGCTAACATCACTGGATGGCCAACAATTCTTGAAGCCTGCCTTCATATTTGGAGACGCCATCAACTTCAACTCTCAGACAAATCCTAAAAATGAATCGTAAGTATTTAGATTTGGGGAGAGAGCGATGTACCTCCCTTCAATGTCAAAGGATTATCCTCTGTCTTCGTTTGTTCATGCTACCCACACGAGACATATGATCTGGAACCTGACTCCCAACAGTCATGGTAGACCAAGAAGAATCATATTCAAGATAGATGAGTCCCACCAAATGGGCTATCATACAGTGCTCCCAGTGGTGGTATTGTCCCTTTCTACGATTTACTGCCTGGATTTACACCAAGCGAAGATTCAGCTCTGATCCAACCAGTGCAGATACCGATGTTCATAAACAAGCTTATGAATGCCTCAGTACTATATCCTCTGGTTAACCCTAGGCTTCCAGGGTGGATGACCCCACATAATAAGAACTGGATTCAACTCAGTGTTTGGGTTATGAATCACTTTGCAACAGAGCTGCGAGCTATTGGGCTTTTTGAAGCAGTGACCTCTACCAGTCAGGGCATACCAATGAATAACAACCTGTTCTTAGCTTTGATAGAATTGTACATCAGCTCAACAGGGACTTTTACAACCCCAATAGGAGAAATGGGTTTTGCACTACATGAAATACAATTCATCTCTAAGCTGCCACTGGGGGAGCTCCATATGAAGAGTATGTTCCCTCCAAACGGGAACTAGCAGAGATCAGGAAGAAAAATCCTCAGTTAGTTGAGTTCTACCAAGAATTGATGTGCCATTACCTGATTTGCACCACTATGTATAAAAGTGGGTCGCATTTGGTATATATCAATAAATGGACAACCTATTTATTCTACTACGAGAATAGGATATCCAAGACCGACAAGGGAAGATTCCAAGATAACAAGGCTCAAACCATCAACCCTTGTTCAATAATTCCTTCAGACTTGATCCATGGTTGGATGATCACACATAAGTCTTCGGACCAGTATCTGACCACCAAGACTGGAGACATCCCTGCGGGGACTGAACTTTGAGCTATCTGAAGCATGGCAGTCAGAAGATCTCAAAGGAAGCCTTGCTGGCGGGCTTTTTTTCCCTGTGGCTACGGAGATGGATCGTACCAGGGACAGGTACGATCGACAGAATTCACCGAAATATACTATGGCCAGCAGTACGTTTGGTGTTTAAAGACAGACTTAGCCTATTACCAGCAATGGTATGTAGGATAAATGCCGATCTGCAAACATTTGGTGAGGAGTTAATTAATAATGCTCCTTACCATAAAGACTTCCCCCTAGTGGAGATGCCCTACACCTATCTAATGGGCTGGTTGCTGCATCACAACTGCAGCTTATTGCCACCAGGCCCTACAGATCAAGCGGAGGTGCTCCTCCAGAAGTTCTGTAAAGCCTCACGGGTTTCAACTTCCGTGGTAGATACCCAAGCAGCATTAAACTACTCTCATGGGTGGAACTTCTTCTGCACACGACCGTCAGTTCCAGCTGACTGCTTCGGTGTGCAATTTGAAGATATAGGTGAAGAGAGGACGGGGCTCCCTGGGCCTGTCTTTAATTGGCTAATATGCATCAGACCATCACATCTGATGTATAGAACTGATGATGACTGCGCCTTCGAACTTTACCTATCCAGTCGGTTCGCTCGTCAAGTCGGGTATGACCAACTTCACGTTGGTAATCCCTCCACCTTCTTCAACCATTATGGGAAGTTAGTTGATGGTGCAAGGGCATGGAGGTATTTCAGCGCTAGATGTACCGATGCTAAATTTTGTGTGCCAACTGCCAACAGTACCACTGAGCTACGAATGCTGCATTCGTATGCTCGCATCTATGCATCCATCCGCTCCTTCGCAACTAACTATAATATGAAGGGGAGTCTTCGAGGAGTCAAGGAAGGAAATGTCGAAGAACCAGTCATGGTACCTTCAGACGTACCTGATGATGTTGTTGTTCCAGATGAATATCTGGAAGTGATTCCTTCGGGAGTTGGAGAGGGACCAACAGGACCCATTAAAATTTCTACCTCTAAGAAGCGTAAATCCAACACAGCAGTTGCTCCTAAAGAGAAGAAGAAAAAGGTCACTGTTAAAGGGCCTTCCAGGCAGAGGGCTACTACTCCGGACAGAGAGATTCCAGTTGAGGAGCCTCAGAACATTGCATCTTGTTTAGCTCATCCTGGAGAAGGGTCTTCAGCATCTCAGCCCACAGCATCAACAGAAGTTATGGGGTTCCTATCTCCTGGACGTCTTAGCACCTCTACACATCTGACTTCTCCACAGAAGGTGCAAGCTATTGAGGACACTGCCACCACTCGTGCTAATGATACGGAGCCCATCCCCTCAGATGAACCGGATCTTAACTTCGACGATGATGATTGGGATCAGGATTATGACTCGCTCTTGGCACGTCCTGCACCTACACCAGGTAAATATAATTTACAAAAAATCTATACAAAATTATGTATTATGATTTTGTATATTAACTTATTTTGCTTAATTTTTGTAGGCGTCATCGTTGCAGCAAAGCCTGTTGCTACTCCTCCTCGTGAGAGATTATTTACGAAGAAAACATAGAGTCTAAAGAAGAGAGTTCTTCTTCAAAAGAAGATCCTGCTTCAAAAGAAGACTCTCAATCCATGGAGGTACAACAAGAGCCTGAAGTAGAGGCCCAGCAAGAATTGCCTTATCTTGCTGAAGACAGAGAAGAAGAACCAACTGCAGATGAAGAAGTAGCTGCAGAAGAAGAACCAGCTGTAGATAAAGAAACAGCTGCAAAAGAAAAACCAGTTGCAGAAAAACCAACTGCAACTGAAGTACTCCCAGGACTTGAAGGGCCTGCAGCTGTCACGCCCCGACCTGCAGAGTCCTTTCGTCCTCGCTTCGGACTCTTTTGGGACTGATCGTTCTCGCTAAGGCGTGATGCCGTACAAGTCTAAGCTGCGCTTGCACAAGGCCAAGACTTGTAATAAGACAAAATAGACAAGGTTGACAATATACAGTAGAACATATCGCAGATAATTGAAGCAGCAGCGGACATATTTTAGAATACATGCATTGAACATAATGGTAACAAGAACATTTCTCTTTATTGATTTCATTTGAACAGATTACAAGCTCTCGATTCTCTCTGATACAATGTTACATTCTCTCAGAACTTTACAGATTACAATGATCCCGTTCCCATATATTACATCCCTTTATACATAAAACCAACTCTTGTAACAGATGTCATCTCTTGGCATCTTTTTCGATTTCTGGCTCCTAGGATGAGGCACGGGCTATCGCTTCGGACTATTCTTCTCGATGCATATTGTACCTACATGCAGACTGATGGTGGGTCAGTATATCAGCATACTGGTGAATTGTGGACAAAGGGGCTACATTCTTCTGAAATGATCACTGTTCATTTAGTGAGAAAATATTTTCTTATGATGTGATCTTGCTACTTTTACCTATGTTCATTCCATGCATATAGAGTCAGTTTACATCTCTTTTGAAAACATCTTTGAAAAGCCACAGTTCATTTCTTTTTTTTATTGTCAAGCATACAAGGGATTATTCATTTCTATGGAGTGTGCAGCATGTTTCATGAGCATAATTATTTCTTTATTGAATTAACTCTTAGGGACAATTATAAGCACGATGTCATATCTTTTCTAAAAAAGGGGCATAGCATTTCATTGTATAGATTAATCTCTACAAATAATTTATGTCAAAGACTTAAGCAGTACATATGCATCACTTTTAAGTGATTCCTACCATAGGCGACCGTAAATCCCTGCACAAGATAAGGATTAGCATAAACATGATAAAAACCAACATTTTCTCTGTTCGTCTCTGCGTCGTTAGCCCTCAACAAAATATTCTTCTGTCGACTCATGCAACTTGATTGGCAACTGTGACGCAAGGCCCAGCTCTGCACTAATATATACGTAGACCAGTAGTTGTGACGCTTCGGGTCAGCTTGTACTGATAACGCACATACTAGCAACTGTACGCATGGTTCAGCTCTTCACCAACCGACACTTATCTATATGATGGTCCATGGGAAACCCATGATTTCGCCGCTGTGACTCTTGGGTTCAGCTCATCACTAAGTGGACACTCTATACACCCCTTGGTCTCTTTACCGCAGGGCGTTACTCTATCCCCCCTAGGCCGAACGGCTCCGGTGTCCCAGAACCGGTCGTGAGGATCTATACTTGTGCACAAGTTGTCCAAGACCAATACAAATACAACTATCAGATAAAACTATCAAGCATCAATCTAGCAACTTGTAAACATTTACTTCTTCTGTTTCATGTATTGAGCCAATGGCTCTACTCTTTTCTCTATACGGACAAGCCGTATCATCTCTTTTAACAGCACAATGTGCCTTCTCTATACATCTCTGTCGTTTATAGCAACAATCAAGGGACAATAAACAATCTTTATTTGAGCAATCACAAAATCAACAAGCATGAACTCTACTCTTGATAGTCGTACTCAATTCAGGGACATGTAAACATTCTATTTTCTTTTCTATTTAAGCATGACAAAAGTTCATTCATTCGAGGCACATCTCTAATTTAGCACAGCATCAACTCATTGATTTAATAAGGTAACATTCATTTCTTAGCAAGACATCATGTTGTTTCTTATTAGCACACAACAATTCCTTTTCTTAGCATAAAAGTTAACTCTTTTCTTGTTCTTAGCATAGCAACATATGAAATCTCTTACAAGCATACTCAATGATTATCATCTTGTTATTAGCGACAATATTTATTCAAAAACTGCACAAGCGAATCATAAAATGAGTCTTTGTCCACTCACCCAGATTAATCGTCTTTTGTTGCAGAACCAGCAATCCGATCTCTCTATTTATCTAGTGCCTTCGCGGAGCGGGGCACTACATAATTACCCACCGAGAAAAAGTTTCGTCCTCGAAACTTAAGAAGAAACTTACGATATCCGTAGCAGCGATAGTCCTCATCCTTCGCCATCATAAATCGATAAAACTCTCAATTCAGATCATATCAAAACTCTTGTTCAATAAAGCATCTCAATCTCAATCCATTAAATCGATAAACATATGTCGGCATCATAAAAATATTTACGGACTTATTGTATGGAACGTTCATCTCATTGATGATATCAAGCAGGCAAGGAAATTTTCGATGAGGAGAACATCTTTGAATTTAATCGAATCAATTGGCCAGAGGATCGTGTTGCTCTGATACCATTCTGTCATGCCCCGATCCCGCAGAGTCCTTTCGTCCTTGCTTCGGACTCTTTTGGGACCGATCGTCCTCGCTAAGGCATGATGCCGTGCAAGCCTAAGTTGCGCTTGCACAAGGCCAAGACCTGTAACAAGACAAAATAGACAAGGTTGACAATACGCAGCAGAACATATCGCAGATAATTGAAGCAGTAGCGGACATATTTCAGAATACATGTATTGAATACAATGGTAACAAGAACATTTTTCTTTATTGATTTTATTTGAACAGATTACAAGCCCTCGATTCTCTCTGATACAATGTTACATTCTCTCAGAACTTTACAGATTACAATGATCCCGTTCCCATATATTACATCCGTTTATATATAAAACCAACTCTTGTAACGGATGTCATCTCTTGGCATCTCTTCTGATTTCTGGCTCCTAAGGATGAGGCACGGGCTATTGCTTCGGACTATCCTTCTCGATGCATATTGCACCTGCATGCAGACTGATGGTGGGTTAGTATATCAGCATATGGTGAATGGTAGACAACGGGGCTACATTCTTCTGAAACGATCACTGTTTATTTAGTGAGAAAATATTTTCTTGTGATGTGATCTTGCTACTTTTATCTATGTTCATTCCATGCATACAGAGTCAGTTTACATCTCTTTTGAAAATATCTTTAAAAAGCCACAGTTCATTTCTTTTCTTTTCATGTCAAGCATACAAGGGATTATTCATTTCTGTGGAGTGCACAGCGTGTTTCATGAGCACAATCATTTCTTTATTGAAGCAACTCTTAGGGACAATTATAAGCACGATGTCATATCTTTTCTGAAAAAGGGGCATAGCATTTCATTGTATAGATTAATCTCTACAAACAATTCATGTCAAAGACTTAAGCAGTACATATGCATCATTTTTAAGTGATTCCTACCATAGGCGACCGTCCATCCCTGCACAAGACAAGGATTAGCATAAATATGATAAAAACCAACATTTTCTCTGTTCGTCTCTGCATCGTTAGCCCTCAACAAAATATTCTTCTGCCGACTCATGCAACTCGATTGGCAGCTGTGACGTAAGGCCCAGCTCTGCACTAATATATACGTAGACCAGTAGTTGTGACGCTCCGGGTCAGCTTGTACTGATAACGCACATACTAGCAACTGTGCGCATGGTTCAGCTCTTCACCAACCGACACTTATCTATATGATGGTCCATGGAAAACCCATGATATAGCCGCTGTGACTCTTGGGTTCAGCTTGTCGCTAAGTGGACACTCTATACACCCCTTGGTCTCTTTACCGTAGGACGTTACTCTATCCCCCCCAGGCCGAACGGCTCCGGTGCCCCAGAATCGGTCGTGAGGATCTATACTTGTGCACAAGTTGTCCAAGACCAATGCAAGTGCAACTATCAGATAAAACTATCAAGCATCAATCTAGCAACTTGTAAATATTTACTTCTTTTGTTTCATGTGTCGAGCCAATGGCTCTACTCTTTTCTCTATACGGACAAGCCATATCATCTCTTTTAACAGCACAATGTGCCTTCTCTATACATCTCTATCGTTTATAGCAATAATCAAGGGACAATGAACAATCTTTATTTGAGCAAGCACAAAATCAACAAGCATGAACTCTACTCTTGATAGTTGTACTTTATTCAGGGACATGTAAACATTCTCTTTTTTTCTATTTAAGCATGGCAAAAGTTCATTCATTCAAGGCACATCTCTAATTTAGTACAGTATTAACTCATTGATACAAGGCAACATTCATTTCTTAGCAAGGCATCATGTCGTTTCTTATTAGCACACAACAATTCCTTTTCTTAGCATACAAGTTAACTCTTTTCTTGTTCTTAGCATAGCAACATGTGAAATCTCTTACAAGCATACTCAATGATTATCATCTTGTTATTAGCGACAATATTTATTCAAAAACTCTGATTCTTATTAGGCGCAAGCGAATCATAAAATGAGTCTTTGTCCATTCACCCAGATTAATCGTCTTCTGTTGTAGAGCCAGCAATTCGATCTCTCTGTTTATCTAGTGCCTTCGCGGATCAGGGCACTACAGCAGCCAACGAAGGTGATGAAGATATTGTCAACCCATCAACTGAAGTCGGAGACGTAGTAATAACATCCTCAGTTGTTGCTACTGATCCGGCACAAGTTCTTGAGAAGATAGTATCTGAACCTGAATCAGTTACAACGATCACCATTCCTCCCACAACAATCATCGCCACCGAAACTCAAGTAGTTTCAGCTCCAGAAACGGCTGGAGGAATAATTCATACACATGCTGAAGACATTGTCTCTGGAGCTTCTGTGAATCAATCAGCCATGGTAGCAACATCAACAATGGCTTTTACTCAACTTGCTACCAAGGCAACAACAACATCTGCTCCCCGTCTTCAGAAGAGGGATTTGGTTGACCTTGCTGCCACGCCGAGCTCTAATGTCGAAATGAATCTCTTAGTCAAGATCCATACTGAAACTTTCTATAAAACCTTAGCAGCCTTAATCAAGAAGGCCCTGAAGAAGGGCCTAAATTATGAAAGTTTGAAGGCTACAATTGCTCTCACGATCAGGAATGTTGCCATGTTCAATGACACTGGGAGAGAAGCGGCGCTAGAGAAGGTAGTAGAGGGACTTGAACAGCCTATTAAAGAATATCTAAGGCTGTCAAGTGAAACTCTTGAAAGTCTCATTCAAAGCGAGTATGACGCTTTATCAGCTGAATACATCACTCGGGAGACTATTTTTAATGAATCTTTCCAGAAGTATAGCAGCAAAGTCGCTAAAGAGAAAGCTTTATTGAATGAAAATAAACCCCTTCTGGAGATGCATAAAGAAGCCTATGAGACTTCAAACATGAGAATTCATCAACAAGATGATAGAATTTGTGAAGTTGAGGCGGAGTTGGTTCGCTTGAAGGCAGAAAGAGAGCAGATGATTGCAGCTAGAGACCAACATCTGACACAGAGCTCAATTTTGGAAGAGAAAGTTTTTGGTGCTGAAGCTATCATTAAAATCCTTGATGATGCCAAGGATAAAATGATAGCTACCTTCGCCGAACTCTCCCATCTCTGTACTCCAGAAGCCCGACGATCTATAGATACTACTACTATATTGAATTCTCGTGAGAAGCGTCTAGTAAAGCTGCAAAAACTGCTCGAAGATGTATCTGCTCCGCCTTAGGTATTTTTGTATTTAATACAGAATTTTGTATTCTTCTGTATTTTTCATTCTGTAATATTTTCAAGAAATGAATGAAATATTTGTTTTATGACCCTATCATTTATTTTGAGTTTAAACAATAGGTATGAGATAGAAAAAACTTATCAGAGGTAATATGGACATGATAAGTCTTCTAAACTCAATAAAGTAAATTATATCTATCTAGAGGTAATGTGGACATGATAGATAATGAATCTTATTTACTTTTTAGAGCATACAATACTATCAGAGGTAATATGAACGTGACAGATCGTAACAACTCAAAAAAATAGATTAATATCTATTCAGAGGCCATATGGACATGATAGATAAGAGAAGAAATAAACTTAATATCTATTCAGAGGTCATGAGGACATGATAGATAATGAATCTTCTTCTTTCTAAAATCAGCTGGTAAAACAGAAGATCAAAATTCTCTTTTAGGAGAACAAATAATCAGCTTAACCAAACCTTGGTAGCTGGAGAATAAAAAAGAAATTCAGACATAATATTTCTTCAAGAATTTGCCATTAATTGGCATCATGAGCAAATCTCCATTAGGTTTAGATAACCTATAGGCACCATTAGAGAATACTGCCTCGACTACATAAGGACCTTCCCATTTTGCTTGGAATTTCCTTTTGCTCTTATGAGTTATCACCATCGGTCTTCGGACAGCTAGAACTAGCTCACTGACTTTGAATACCCTCTCTTTAACTTTACGATTGAAAACTCGAGATATGCGGGCTTGATATAACTCGATATGCTGTTGTGCTTGAAGACGCTTCTCATCCAATCCTTCAAGTTCTTAGAGTCGTAAGCGATCATTATTCTCTGTAGTTAGCTCATTAGCAATGGCTATTCTAAGAGATGGAATCTGGATTTCCAGTGGAAGAACAGCCTCATATCCGTAAACCAGTAAGAATGGTGTAAAACAAGTAGAAGTTCGGACTGTCGTTCGGTAAGCCTATAAACATTCTCTAAGTTTCTTATTCCAATCACGTTTATTAGAAGAGACAAACGTTTTGAGAAGTTTAATAATTATCTTGTTGAAAGCTTCGGCCAAACCATTAGCAGCTAGATTATAAGCCGTAGAAGCCAGATTTTGGATCCGATTCTTGTCACAAAATCTATAAAATGCCTGACTGGCAAATTGGGATCCATTATCACGGATTATCCTTCGGGTAATCCCAAAACAATAAATGACATTGTGTTTGATGAAGCTAACCACATTAGATGTTTTTACTTCAGCAAGGGGAACCGCTTCCGCCCATTTAGAGAAATAATCCGTTATAGCCAGGATAAACCGATGTCCTTTAATAGAAGGAGGATTAATCGGACCAATAATATCCATGCCCCAAGCTTCGAAAGGCCAAGAAGCTGTCGTAGGATGTAAAAATTCTGATGGTTGGTGAATAAAGTCAGCATGAATCTGATATGCTTTACACCGTCTGGCATAATCCACAGCATCTGCTATCATGGAAGGCCAATAATTCCCCATTCTTCAAATACGGTCCTGTAATTTTGGACCCGGTTGATGAGCACCGCAAACTAGGACTGTGCACAATTAAGTCAAACCGACCAAATCGAACCAAGCTAAACCGAATCGATTGGTTTTAAACCGAATCGATGGTTCAGTTGGTTTGGTTCGGCTTCAATTTTTTTAAAACCGACCGATTCGGTTCAGTTCACGGTTTGGTTATGCCAAAACCGACTAAACCGAACCGAACCAAATTCTTGTTAAATAATTAGGGTTGGCCGGTTGGGTATGGGTTCATTGGGTTGTATTATACCGGTTTGGTTTATTTATTCATATCACAACCATTTATCAAGTTGAAGTTGAAAGAGCTCTCTCTCTCTAGTCTCAAAGAGGAGTGCTTGCAGCTCCTATTTTTTTCTAATTGCTCCTGTGCACATGGAAGGGACTTTTGGTTGAATGTATATAATTTTTTTTATATGTATAATTGGCATTTTTCTCCACCTGTAAAGCGTAAGTTAAATTGAAGCTGCTGAATTGAATTTACTGTTACAAAGTACAAGTTGACTGAGGTTTCATAAAAAAAGAAGAAGCATACAGTCCATTTTTTTATGTGATCAAAATCGACCAAGTCGAACCAATCCAAACCGAACCAAGTCGGTCGGTTTCAAAACCGAACCGACCATTTGGTTGGTTTGGTTCAGTTTTGTTTATTTTCAAACCGATTAACTTCGGTTCGACTTCGGTTGGGACCAAATAGGTCGACCATCGACCGATGCACACCCCTACCGCAAACACCATCATGAGCTTCACGGAGTGTTTACTTAGCTTCACTCTCAGAAAGACAACGCAGCAAAAGTCCGTCATAAGAACGATGATATAACATATGCAAAAAAGAATCGTAGTAGAATCGAAATAATCGTCTTTTGATTGATGCAGCTTCTTTTGGATCTTCAGGTAAAATCCCATGAACCGCATAATCAATAAATGGACTTCTCCAATCCCTTTGCTAAGAATTTGATTCTGTAGTATAACTTTGTTCGATATGCAAATTATTCTTGACACAGAATAGATCTCTATCCAACAAAGAAATGGTATTTTGTCTTCTGATTAGAACAGCTAAGTCTGCAGCTAAACTAGCAAGAGCATCAGCTTCCAAATTTTGAGAACGTGGTACGAATTCAATGAAGAATCCTTTCAATGAAAGGACCAATTCGATTACCACTTGATGATAGGGAATGAGGTCAGGATTTCTGACTTCATATGTCCCTCTGACCTGATTAACAATCAGTTGAGAATCTCCATAAGCTTCTAGGAACTCAATGTCCAATTGTTTTGCTACTTGAAGACCAATTAGAAGAGTATTATATTCTGCCACATTATTAGAACATGGTTCATTAAGAGAATAAGCACAGTATATGACCATTTTATCGGGAGAGACCAAGACAATGCCTACTCCGGAGACAATATTGCCTTTAGGTCCAACCCGTGATGCTCCATCAAAGTATAGTTGCCAAATGTCATCCCTCAAAGACATGTTGCAATCCACGACTTCATCTGGAATGTCCTCATATAGCTTAGAGGTTTCAGGTATAGGGTGAGCTGCTAAGAAATCAACTAATGCTTGACCCTCCACTGATTTTTGAGGTACATAGACCATATCATAAGGAGTAAGCAACATTGCCCAGGTGGCTAACCTGGTGTTAAGAATGCTTGGCTTTCTCATTAATACCCGAATAGGATTTATTTTGGATATGACATGAATAGTTTGTCCTGACATGTAATGTCGTGTCTTTTGGACAGGAAAAACCAAGGCCAGACATTCTTTCTCCACAGGAGTATACCTATGTTTAGCTCCAACCATCATTCGGCTAAGATAAAAAATTGCTTGTTCATGACCCTTATCACTTTTTTGTGCATGAAGAGCACCAAGAGAATGATCTAAGGCTCAAACATATAGAAAAAATAGTCTTTTTACTACTGGAGGTACCAGAACAGGTGGATTTGTAAGGTATTGCTTGATGTCATTGAAGGCTTTTTGACATGCTTCATTCCAAACAAATGATACACCTTTCTTTAATATAAGAGAGAACGGTTGACATCTTCCAGAAAGATTAGATATAAATCTCCTGATATAAGCAATGCAACCTTGGAAGCCATGGAGTTCTTTCAGATTACGTGGAGGACGTATTTCAAGAATTGCTTTGATTTTATCAGGATCAACATGGATACCTTGAGAAGTGATGACAAATCCCAAAAATTTGCCACTAGAAATCCCTAAGAAAGACTTAGTGGGATTCATCTTCAGTTGATGTTGATGCATCAACTCAAACACTGTCTTTAAATCTTGAATGTGATCATCCTTTAATCGACTTTTGACAGTGATATCATCTACATAACATTCAATTGTTTTCCATAGATGTTCTTGAAAGATATTGCTCATGGCCCGTTGATACGTAGCACCGGCATTTTTCAGACCAAACGGCATAACCGTATAGCAGTAAACTCCAAGGGGTGTACGGAAAGCGGTATGCTTTTCATCTTCTGGATGCATCTTAATTTGGTTGTATCCTAAAAATCCGTCCATGAAAGACATGCGTTCATAACTACATGTATTGTCTATCATGATATCGATAATCAGAAGTAAAAATTCGTCTTTTGGACAAGCTGCATTAAGATCTCAAAAATCTATACAAACTTGGACTTTTCCATTCTTTTTCATGACAGGAACAATGTTGGCAACCCAGTCTGGGTGTTGTTCTTCACGAATAAAGCCACATGTGATCAGCTTTTTGACTTATGCTTCAATTGCATCCATCATATCTGGTCGAAGATGTCGCTGTTGTTATTTTACAAGCTTGGCATTAGGAAGAATATTGAGTTTATGAGTAGCTTCTTTAGGATCTAAACCCGACATATCCTCATAACTCTATGCAAAGATATCAATATATTCTTTAATCAGCTTTATCAACTCTTCATTTTCATCTTCAGAAAGGTTTTTACTGATGAATATCGGCTTGGATATAGTTCCATCTCCAACGTCAATCTGGACAATTTCATCTTCTGTAGGTGGCTGTCGCTGTTCAAAACGAAGCTCCCATTGAGTGTCTATTTGTTGTGCCGAAGGGTCATTTTCAAATGGCTCAGATTCACCATCAGTTTGAACCATGTTGACTGAAAAGATGCACTCAGATTCAACATACTGGTTTCTTCTAGAATCTGAGGATTGTAAAAAACTGGAAGAAAATTCTTCTTCCATATCTTCTTTACACATGTGGGATGTATCAGATTCAATGAACTGGATTTCTTCAGAATCTGAAGATTGTGAAGAACTGGAAGAAAATTCTTCTTGTATATCTTCATTAAACATGTGGGATGGATCGTATCCCAACCTATGATGAGTTTTCTGGTCAAATGGATCACCACATAATGGTAACCTTCTACCTTTGCCTTGATTGAGACCTAGCATAGTTTTTAAATCATATCCCATATTCTGGATAATCTTAAGAGATTGTTGACTATATTTGTCAATCCGGATTTTTCCTTTATCTTTCTCTATGAGATCATATGTCTGAGTAACAGGGATATTTCTAGCAAAGCCAAACACAATTTGGCACTTATTTTTCTTATTAGACGGAATCACGAAATAAGATTCTTTGTGACGTCTATAAGTTACACTAGCTTGTGATGATGAAGCAATAGGTAGAAGATAAGGAGAAGATGTTAGGAACCTTTGAGCATAGGGTCCAATATTGTCATGAGGAGGAAAAGAATTTTCCTTATGATTAATATATAAGGTTCCTTCTGTATTTATGTCTTTTTTATGTTGATGAATTTGATTATCAGCAGATAAAGTCATTCTTTCAATAAATTTGACAACCATATACTCCAAAAGGAAATCTTCATTAATATAAGAAAGTACAGAATGATCAATATTTACATCATTTACAAACTGACTACTACGCTTTGGATTGATCTTTAACGGACCGTCATCTGTCTTCTGCGTAGACTTGCCAAGGTTGATAATCAGTGATTCTGGATCATTTGTACGAGAAGTACGTCCCTTGACCTTGATCATGAGAGGCTGAACTTGGCTCTTAACTGGAATTCTCACAGATTCCTCAGATGAAGCTCGGGTTCTTCCTTTAACCTTAATCATCAAAGGTTCGTCATTGACAGGTTGGTGTTGGATTCGACCTTTGACTTTAATCTTCAAAGGTTGATCTTCTGGAGGATCCTCTAAGACAGATTGATCTTCTGCAGGCGACCGATCTTCAGCCATATCAGATATTTCTTTCACATGCTCCTGTTTGTAGAGTATTGATTCAGAGAAATAGGCTTCAACACCCTTAAAAGGATTGATATCTGCAAATTCAGTCTTCATAATCCCTTGAGAATCTATATACTTGAAGCATTGCTGGAGAGTTGAAGACACAATGTTATGCTCATGTATCCACGGTCTTCCAAAAAGGATGTTGTAAGATACAGCTGAGTTGATAACATAAAAGGTCGCCATAGTTCGAAGATCACCTATTTGAATCTTCAGACGAATCTTTCCCAATGGTTTACTCTTTCCAGAGTTGAAATCAACTATTGTTGTACTAGTGTAAGTCAAATCACTAGTAGGAATCCTCAAGGGTCGTAGCATAATCTGAAGAATAATGTTAATAAAAAACCCAGGATCAATGTAAATACTGTCAATTTTAGTAGAGTCAATATACCCTGTATAACACAGAGGCCTGTCGTATTTATTACGCTTCAACAGCATATCTTCTTGTGTGAAGGTGATGTTAGGAATCGATTCCATCACACTATGACAATGGGGACACGAGACCGGTATATTGTCAGGACTTTTGAGTTGAGCTAAGCATGAATCTGCTTGTAGCAAAGCTTCGCTCAAAGTTTTTCGACTTTCTTTAGAAAGATGAAGCAAGTCAAAGATAGAGAGTCTAGCCGGAGTATTACCTAATCGGGCTAGAATATCGAACTTGTATGGCTTTATCACCACCCCTTGATTTGAAGAAGACTTCAACGGGACGTCAAAGCGTACTGCTTTCTGTTTCTCTTTTTCAACCACAGATGGTTTGGAAGATCTTGCCTCAGTAGGAACAGGAGATGGTTGAGCTGGTAGTGTTTCAGCAACGTCCTTCGCTTCTTTGGAAGTTCCCTAATAATCTTTGTGGTAATCTTTACCAGATCTCGTACCAGCAAAGGTTTCTTCTTCAGACTCAGAAGAATGAAGTACCATATTACAGGTTTTAGTCTTCTTTTCCTTAGTCTTCTTCTTGCGAGGATTTTTATGAGGGACCTCAAGTCCCAATCCAACAGTAGATTTTTGACCTTGAATTTGTAAAGGAAGTCGCATTCCTTTATCATAGTTCAAGCCTTCCGCCTTTTGAAAGTCATAGCCCATCTTTTTCATGAGATGGACTGATTGATGACTGTACATGTGAGTGGGTAACGGACTTTCAATAGATGATTCAACAGAGGAAGGAGGAACAGAGACCTCTGTAGCCACAAGAGTAGGGATATTCGGGACAGGAGGAAAAATCCCTACAGGAGCTTTCTCATAAGCAGCAAAGACTTATTGTACCCTATATAAGGGGACACTATTCATTGCTAACCATTTTCGATGAGTAAGTTCGAGTTTGGTATGTGTAACGCCCCAATCCCAAAATATGTAGGACTAGGTACATATCTATGCCAGATGTATTCATACGAAGTACACCCCAATATATGAAAACTTCATATGAATACATAAGCTGTAAAATGCAGTAGAACCATGACTAATCTCATCCACAAGAAAATAAATGAATAAAAGAAATTATATAATGATAATGAATTGTCTTGATACAATATGTTGGACGGAGACAAATCCACTACCAACAAGTAAAGGAAAAATACATAAGAAAAGATATAAATTTGGCGAGCGAAGCGAAGACGATCCAAATGCAATCATCCTCGAAGAAATAGTAATGATCACGGCTAGAGCTAGAACACCTGCGAAAGATAAGAGCACACACCTGGAGAGATAACCAGGTCCTCAGAAGGACGTAACAAGACACATAATATCATGACATATAAACTGAATAAATATTGCTCAAATAAATAAGTAAATCGAATTATAACATGGTCCAACACGCACCTACTGAACGAGCGTACCATCCTCCCAACCAAACAAGGACAGGAGATGGTAAACTAATTCACGGTGACGTATCTTTCCATGCTATGAATCCAATATGGTATCCAGACCCCAACAAGGTTCAATACCTTCTCATCGAAGTAGTAAGTCACACCTACAACCAAACAAGGACAAGATGTGATGAACTAATCCGCGACAAGTTATTGTTCCAAGCCGCGGTCAGATACAAGTACCCAAATCGAAAGTACTCGTACCTAACGGATAAAGGTAGCCTACCTTTCTAAGTGAAATGTAGTTAAGAACAATCCTTCCTACGTATGGGCCCTGGCTGAATAGGATCGGCATGGTCCCTCCTTGGGCACCAGAGGCCCCATCAGTAAGAGCATGACGTTCTGCAGAATCGTCAGTGGCCGTCAGTAATCATGGGTCATCAACCCCGTATCTCTCCGGGTCATATGGAAAGTGCATCGAAGTCCATACGCTAAGGAATTGTCCTTCCCGTCTAATGCCTACTCTGTTGTATCCACAACAGTAAACCTCTATAACCGCTAAGTCAAACTAAGCATGCAACCTCTATTAGCGGTTATTCCTATCGCACGGCTTGTACGTACTGGTGGCCAGCCAACCACGCACTTCCGTGTCCTACATGCGACACACAACTTCGTGTTACAATGTGTCAAGGCCATGAATGCAACTGTAACACCCACTTTTCTAAAATAAGGATAATTTTGAACTTTTGTAAAAGTTTATTATTTAATAATTGGATTTATGATTTATGGAAATTTTTAATTAATTTAATATTATTTAAAATTGGTAAATTATAATTTTGATGTGTTCGCTAGTGAACCCTAGAACTGTTGAGCCTAGAGATTAACCATGACCATGGGAACGTAACCATGTGATTAGAATGACTATTTACAACTTTTTAGGCTAAGGATATTTTGGTCATTTTATGACTTTTGAATAATTTAGGATTTTGATTAATTAGTGAATTTTAGATTATTTTAATAATATTTAAATTGATGTATTATGATTTTGGTCATTTTTCATATTTTAATATTTTGGGAAAATTTTATATTTTTAATATTGTTTTATTGGATTTGTTTAGTCGGGTTTGAGTTTCGTCTAGTTTCGACTTGTATTGTGACCCGGGTAGCTTAAACTCTAGATGGGACCCAATATTAAGTTAAGCATGGCCTACAAAACCCAACATTTAAGTTAGTTAATTAAACTAATTTTTATCATGTTATAATGGTTAAGTTAGAGACTCAAAACTAGATTATTTTGACCCCAAACTTGAACCTAGTCTAGACTTAACCATATGAGATTAGAGAGGGGCAATTAGGATATTTCCCATTAGCCCTAATGGACACATTACGGTAGCCACCTTTAGGAGAGAATGATTCATTTCATTCATTACAATCTTGCATCTTTTATTTTTCTTTTGTTCTTCTCCAATTTTAGAGAGCCTTCCCATTGATTTGATCTCCAAATCAAATCATTCCTTTACCAAATCTTTCCTCAATCATTCCCATTCTCCAAGGGAAGGGTACTACCAAGGATTGGAAGAGGAGTGCAAGAAGGAGTGTCCACTTTGAGGGATCTTCGTATCGGAGCCGTGTCCTGAAGGATTTCATTGGGATTCCACTTCTAACAGGTAAAATCCATCATCTAAATCGATTTTCTTTGCATATAAATTAGTTTTGAATCCGTATGATCCATCCTCATGCATGTGTCCCATTTAGATTCAAATTTAAGGCCATTTGGAGCTCTCTTGAGGATTTTAGATATGTGTCTTATGTCCTACTTGATAGATCCCAAATTAGGACACCCCATGTGTATGTATGTATGATAATAGTTTAAATAGATATTTAAATTCAGTTTTATAATGGTTAGAGAGTGGATTGATCTTAGTTAGGATGGTTAGAATAAGTTTCATTTGGATACCTATGTTTGTATCCAAGTATCTTGGCCTATATGTGTTCTTTTGTCAAATTCGTCATAATATTTATCCACGTTTTTTATTAACCAAAGCAACTTAGAAATGTCATAACTTTTAGCTTAGAACTCCGATTTATCTTCCGTTTTTTTTAAAAGAACCATATCGAAGTTAGCTTTCCAAATATTTATTTTAATAAGCCAAATTATTTATGTAACTTTTTGTAGAATTATTTGAGTGTCAGTTGTACGAAAGACGAACGTGTTTCGGTATTTTTGCGATTCCGGGAGCTTCCGGACACGAAAATGTGATCCGTTCAAAGTTTTGAAAAGCTAACACAAAGGGCTACGACATACTTTAATCTTCGAATTTATTAAATGCCCAATTGGTACAGTATTGGTTTTAAGTAGAAGAGTGACTATACGATATATGCATTTTGTGTAACCTATGAGCCTATGTAGTATGGATATTAAATAAATATAGAGTATGTAATACATGATATATTAGATGAATGAAATGATATATATATGATATATATCCTCTTTACATTAATGTATATATATGGTTGAATGCAGGCATGTAGGAATGCAATTAATATAATATATGTAAGCAATGCATAAATACATGAATGAAAGAATGATATACAATGTATGCATGAAAGTATATAGTGAATGCTAGATATGAGTACAAGGTATACATGTAATAATAGATATGAATGCATAATATATAAATAATATAATGTAATATATAATGATAGTATGTATGGTAATGTAGAATATATGATGCAAGCATGTATATGTCCACTGTTTTCCCTTTTCTTTACATTTTCCTTCCTTTCCCTTTCCATTTCAGTTTTTCCTTTTTTTTTCCCTTCTATTTTTACATGTTATATACAATGTATATAATGTATAGATGCATGTAAGTATGTAATATGCATGAATGAATGTCATATATGAATGAATGAATCAATCAAAAGTATAAGTAAAATATAATGCATTGTAATGAATGTTAACATATATAATGTATAAAAATATGTATGTAAATGTGCATGAATGAATATATCTATGTAACTATGTAAATATGTATGATGTAACATATGCCTATATATATAAATATGTATGTAATATGGATATACATGTATGTATGAAGGTATGTATTTATATATATTATCTATTTTATATTATGCATTGTTGTGGTTCACATTATCTTGTGATTGTGTGAGTGCTAGCCTAGGCTTGGTTAGGCCTAGTGAGACTTGTTAGACTTGTTTGGGCTAGGACTTGACCTAGTTGACCAAATTTGACTAGTGTGGTTGACTAGAGTTGACCAAGTGTTGACTTTAGTCTAGTTTGACCTAGACAGTATGCAGATGCATTGTACATTTCATTTATCATCTCTCGTATACATCTTGACCTGTGTTGCTCTAAATAGGACTTTGTAGCTTCAGTTTGGACCTCTATACCTATCAGCTGTTCAGGTTATCAGGCGAGTACATTCTCTGACCGTTTTATACTTGTCTGGATTTACATTCTTGCTCTAGATTACTGTACTTGATGCTGACACGATTGTTATCACGGATTGGTACTATATGGATCTTCTTTTGAGATGTTATCCCCTTGTATTCACTAAATACATATTGTGATGTGCGTTTCACTTACATATTATATTTATTGAATACCCATATCCTTGTATACTCATTGTGCATATTGTACTCTCATTATCACCTGAGTACCAGGGATAGACCATTGTACAACTATTGTATAACATTGTACATCTATTGTATAACATTGTACATCTATTGTATAACATTGTACATCTATTGTATAATATTTTATACTATTGTACAAGATAACGTAACTGGAGTGGATCCTTGTGTATTGATTGGGGAGGGGAGTAGAATTGGTTATGTACTCAAATCCTATTGTACAACATTGTATAACTATTATATATGTCTATTGTACACTCACGTACAATGGAGTTACCATTGTATTGTCCTAGATCGTTTACATAATCGTATTGTACTCTAAATCACACATTGCTTACAGTTCTTACGTATCATATATAGATATTTCTTATTATCAAATCTCTGTTGTTTTTTATATACATTCTCTTTCAGCGTTTCCTGTACCTTACTCTATTGCATGCTTTATATTTCCTAACTTGATATAAACTGTGTGAGATAATTTATGCTCGCTCCTGTCCTGACTGGACCTGTTGATTAATTTTACAAATAGCCTGGAGGTTGCCTGCTAGCCTAGAGGAGACACATTAGAGGTTGTTTAGATAGTTATTTCAGTTGTCTGGAGTTGTATTTACTTTATGGATCACTGTATTTGAGTTTTGAGATATATTTCTGGGTTGTGTATCTTAGACACTTAGACTTCTATCTGATGTATCTCTTTTGGATTTTATGTTTTATCTATCTTCTATTGTGCTCTACCTTAGATGTGATTGAGTTTACATTCTGCTATGTCACCCCCATCCGGGGAGTATAAACTGCTTAGCCTTATACTGTTAGATGCATGAGACCTAGGACAGCGTTCTACCGCCGACACTGCAGCGTAGGCTGGACGTACTCACTTCTCGTGCCCTTACTTTAGGGTGCGGATCGTAACACATTTTTAGTGGTGGCCCATGCAGGTCAAGTTTATGTAGTTGTATTCGAACTAGAGTATCACTACAGCCTGCAGTAGGATTAGGATAGATTTTTAAAGGTACTCAATCAAAGTTTGGCCTCCTTGAGAGATTCCTGGGACGACCCTTGAGAATCTTATTTTAACTTCGATTTAAAATCTATTTTTCTTCTGATTTGATTTACCTTTACTTCCTGTTATTGAACTTGATTTTGATGGATTATTGTTGAATTTTGAATCTTGATGTTAGTGGTTGAATTTGAGTCTGTATTTATATGATTTTTGATGGATTATTGTTGAATTTTGAATCTTGATGTTAGTGGTTGAATTTGAGTCTATATTTATATGATTTTTGATGGATTATTGTTGAATTTTGAATCTTGATGTTAGTTGTTGAATTTGAGTTTGTATTTATATGTATATATATATTTTTTTTGGAATTAAGGTATAACCTGATAACATGCTTGATAAGGACAGTGAGAAAGGTAAATGTCTACTTTATTATGGAATTTAGAATTTATTGCAGTCATATTTGCTAGCATGACAAGGACGTAGAGCCTGATATAGCTATACTTATCTTAGTTATGAAATCTAGATTTTTTTGCAGCCATACCGGGTGGCGTGGTAAGAATTCTAAATAACATGATTATAGGGTGTATGCCTTATTATGGACTCTATCGTTTATTGGCGTGGCAGAATTCTGACAACGTAATTTCAGGAAGACGCATATGATTATCAGATTATATCTCTAAAGCTTTTTTTTTAAAAAACAATCATCTCTACCTTGTATTTCAGCCTTAAAAAAATTGTTTCTTCATCACTTAACTTAGGAGTAAAAAACAGTTTTAATTGTTGATATAATCCCTTGTATAACTTTATTGGATATAATTCCTTCCTAATATAATGAATTGACGAATTGTCTTAGGCCTTATCTTAGACTTGTTTGTATAGCTCTGATCTCAAATGGTCCCTTTTTTTTAACAGATTGAGCAAGAAAGGATTTTATCATTATTTTTTTCTTGCCATTATTACTTGTATTAGTTTAAAAAAAAGAATTATTGTTTGTTTTGTTTGTTTTGCTTCTCATTATTTAACTTAGGAGTAGCTTTAGCTGTATTATAAACCTTGTGTAACTTCTTACTATGAATTTCTTCTTAATACAATGAATCAATGATTTTGCTACACCTTATCTTGGATTTGATATTATAGCTCTGGTTTCAAAATGGTTCTTCTTTTAAACAGATAAGCAGAACAGATTTTATCATTATTTTCTTCTTGCTATTATTCTTGTATTAAATAATAATAATAATAAAACTGTCTTGATTACATCAATCACCTACTTTGTAATCTTGGTAGGAATCTAAATGTTGGTCTTGATATAGAATTTGATTTTTATATTGGGATATGAGAATATATAGTGGACACAGACACTTTGCCTGACACGTATACATGCTACACTTTGATTACCAACCTATCTAAATACATATTAATATGTTGTTGATGTTTAAATTCTCAAAACCCCAATATTTCTGATACAATACAGTATCAGAGAATAGTTCTCTATTTTTTTCCAATTTAAGTTCATAATTTAAATATAAATTTCATATTATTAGTTGTTGTTTACATCACTGCACATGTATGTTATATACAGGATTTCAATTCTTAAAGAAATTGGTTAAGTTTTGTGTTTGAATTTGTCAAATCTGAGACCGTGTGCATATTAACCCTTTAACACTGGATTCTAAGTGATTAGTTCAATTTGCAGTTTTTAAATATAATGTTTTGAGCCATATACATTATTGTATGTAGGGATATAATTTTAGGTTTCATACTCTTACATGTTAGGTTGTGGTTGTGGTGAACATTGGGTTGGTTTTGATGTTCGAATTTCACCAAAATCCTGAAACTGAATACATGTTAACATTTTTCACATTGATTTTAAATGTTTAGTTCAATTTCAGATTTAATATGTAATGTTAAACTGAAATGAATGATTGAACCCTTCATTTTAAGTTATAACCCATGTACTCTTGACACTCTACACTAATGTACACTAATGTTCACAACTGCCATATAAACCTAACCCTTCATCTCTATGTTATGTTCATATATCTATAGATACATAACTAAATCTCTACCTCTCTATACATATAGATACATGTATATATATGGTTAGCCATGCATGTTATGAGTAAATAGGTTGTGCATTGTAGATTGTTTAACCAATATGCCATGAGTAGTGTAACTTGATAGCTATTATTTTGAAACCCAAATTCTCCTACACACTTTCATGTATATTTCACACACACACACATGTCTACTATCTAACCCTATGAACATGTCCACATATACCCATACACACACTAACCACATAACCTTTACATAATGCTAGCTTTTCCCCTTCTAACACTCTCTATATATATATATATATATTGTGATTGGATTTTAATGCTCGACATTTGTACTTTAAATTTTGATTTTGATTATGCCTTAAAGCCTTGATGATTTGTTATTTTTGTATCTTTTCCAGTTTAACACCCCTGATTGCTTGTAAGTTTTGATACCCTATGATTGTTTTGGTCTAGTGTAACTAGTATACCTAGATGAGACTTACACTACCACCGTGTGCCATGACCTTGTATGCCATTCTTCTAAATTGTATGATTTAGGTCAGTTTTGAGACTTTGATTGTTGGGGACGAGACTCTAGAAGAAGTACGACTATCTTAATTTCGAGGACGACATTTTCTAAGAAGGGTAGACTTGTAACACCCACTTTTCTAAAATGAGGATAATTTTAAACTTTTGTAAAAGTTTATTATTTAATAATAGGATTTATGATTTATGAGAATTTTTAATTAATTTAATATTATTTAAAATTGGTGAATTATAATTTTGATGTGTTCGCTAGTGAACCCTAGAACTGTTGAGCCTAGAGATTAACCATGACCATGGGAACGTAACCATGTGATTAGAATGACTCTTTACAACTTTTTAGGCTAAGGGTATTTTGGTCATTTTGTGACTTTTGAATTATTTAGGATTTTGATTAATTGGTGAATTTTAGATTATTTTAATAATATTTAAATTGATATATTATGATTTTGGTCATTTTTTATATTTTAATATTTTGGGAAAATTTTATATTTTTAATATTGTTTTATTGGATTTGTTTAGTCGGGTTTGAGTTTCGTCTCGTTCCGACTTGTATTGTGACCCGGGTAGCTTAAACTCTAGATGGGACCCAATATTAAGTTAAGCATGGCCTACAAAACCCAACATTTAAGTTAGTTAATTAAACTAATTTTTATCATGTTATAATGGTTAAGTTAGAGACTCAAAACTAGATTATTTTGACCCCAAACTTGAAACTAGTCTAGACTTAACCATATGAGACTAGAGAGGGGCAATTAGGACATTTCCCATTAGCCCTAATGGAAACTTTATGGCAGCCACCTTTAGGAGAGAATGATTCATTTCATTCATTACAATCTTGCCTCTTTTATTTTCCTTTTGTTCTTCCCCAATTTTAGAGAGCCTTCCCATTGATTTGATCTCCAAATCAAATCATTCCTTCACCAAACCTTCCCTCAATCATTCCTATTCTCCAGGGGAAGGGTGCTACCAAGGATTGCAAGAGGAGTGCAAGGAGGAGTGTCCACTTTGATGGATCTTCATATCGGAGCCGTATCCTAAAGGATTTCATTGGGATTCCATTTCCAATAGGTAAAACTCATCATCTAAATCGATTTTCTTTGTATATAAATTAGTTTTGAATCCGTAGGATCCATCCTCATGCATGTGTCCCATTTAGATTCAAATTTGAGGCCATTTGGAGCTCTCTTGAGGATTTTAGATATGTGTCTTGTGTCCTACTTGATAGATCCCAAATTAGGACACCCCATGTGTATGTATGTATGATAATAGTTTAAATAGATATTTAAATTCAGTTTTATAATGGTTAAAGAGTGGATTGATCTTAGTTAGGATGGTTAGAATAAGTTTCATTTGGATACCTATGTTTGTATCCAAGTATCTTGGCCTATATATGTTCTTTTGTCAAATTTGTCATAATATTTATCCACGTTTTTATTAACCAAAGCAACTTAGAAATGTCATAACTTTTAGCTTAGAACTCCCATTTTTTTTTAAAAGAACCGTATCGAAGTTAGCTTTCCAAATATATATTTTAATAAGCCAAATTCTTTATGTAACTTTTTGTAGAATTATTTGAGTGTCAGCTGTACGAAAGACAAACGTGTTTCGGTATTTTCGCGATTTCGGGAGCTTCCGGACACGAAAATGCGATCCATTTAAATTTCGAAAAGCTAACACAAAGGGCTACGACATACTTTAATCTTAGAATTTAGTGAATTCCCAATTGGTACAGTATTGGTTTTAAGTAGAAGAGTGACTATACGATATATGCATTTTGTGTAACCTATGAGCCTATATAGTATGGGTATTAAATGAATATAGAGTATGTAATACATGATATGTTTGATGAATGAAATGATATATATATGATATATATCCACTTTACATTAATGTATATATATGGTTGAATGCAAGCATGTAGGAATGCAATTAATATAATATATGTAAGCAATGCATAAATACATGAATGAAAGAATGATATACAATGTATGCATAAAAGTATATAGTGAATGCTAGATATGAGTGCAAGGTATACATGTAATAATAGATATGAATGCATAATATATAAATAATATAATGTAATATATAATGATAGTATGTTTGGTAATGTAGAATATATGATGCAAGCATCTATATGTCTACTGTTTTCCCTTTTCTTTACATTTTCCTTCCCTTCCCTTTCTATTTCAGTTTTTCCCGTTTTTTTCCCCTTCTATTTTTACATGTTATATACAATGTATATAATGTTTAGATGCATGTAAGTATGTAACATGCATGAAAGAATGTGATATATGAATGAATCAATCAATCAAAGGTATAAGTAAAATATAATGCATTGTAATGAATGTTAACGTATATAATGTATAAAAGTATGTATGTAAATGTGCATGAATGTATATATCTATGTAACTATGTAAATATGCATGATGTAACATATGCCTATATATATAAATATGTATGTAATGTGAATATACATGTATGTATGAAGGTATGTATTTATATATATTATCTATTTTATATTATGCATTGTTGTGGTTCACATTATCTTGTGATTGTGTGAGTGCTAGCCTAGGCTTGGTTAGGCCTAGTGAGACTTGTTAGACTTGTTTGGGCTAGGACTTGACCTAGTTGACCAAATTTGACTAGTGTGGTTGACTAGAGTTGACCAAGTGTTGACTTTAGTCTAGTTTGACCTAGACAGCATGCAGATACATTGTACATTTCATTTATCATCTCTCGTATACATCTTGACCTGTGTTGCTCTAAATAGGACTCTATGGCTTCAGTTTGGACCTCTATACCTATCAGCTGTTAAGGTTATCAGGTGAGTACATTCTCTGACCATTTTATACTTGTCTGGATTTATATTCTTGCTCTAGATTACTGTACTTGATGCTGACACGATTGTTATCATGGATTGGTACTATATGGATCTTCTTTTGAGATGTTATCCCCTTGTATTCACTAAATATATATTGTGATGTGCGTTTCACTTACATATTGTATTTATTGAATACCCATATCCTTGTATACTCATTGTGCATATTGTACTCTCATTATCACCTGAGTACCAGGGATAGACCATTGTACAACTATTGTATAACATTGTACATCTATTGTATAACATTGTACATCTATTGTATAACATTGTACACTATTGTACAAGATAACGTAACTAGAGTGGATCCTTGTGTATTGATTGGGGAGGGGGATTAGAATTGGTTATGTACTCAAATCCTATTGTACAACATTGTATAACTATTGTATATATCTATTGTACACTCACGTACAATGGAGTTACCATTGCATTGTCCTAGACCGTTTACATAACCGTATTGTACTCTAAATCACATATTGCTTACAGTTCTTACGTATCATATATAGATATTTTCTATTATCAAATCTCTGTTGTTTTTTATATACATTCTCTTTCAGCGTTTCCTGTACCTTACTCTATTGTATGCTTTATATTTCCTAACTTGATATGAACTGCGTGAGATATTTTGTGCTTGCTCCTGTCCTGACTGGACCTGTTGATAAATTTTACAGATAGCCTGGAGGTTGCCTGCTAGCCTAGAGGAGACACATTAGAGATTGTTTAGATAGTTATTTCAGTTGTCTGGAGTTGTATTTACTTTATGGATTACTGTATTCGAGTTTTGAGATGTATTTCTGGGTTGTGTATCTTAGACACTTAGACTTCTATCTGTTGTATCTCTTTTGGATTTTATGTTTTATCTATCTTCCATTATGCTCTACCTTAGATATGATTGAGTTTACATTCTGCTATGTCACCCCCATTCGGGGAGTATAAACAGCTTAGCCTTATACTGTTAGATGCATGAGACCTAGGACAGCGTTCTACCGCCGACACTGCGGCGTAGGCTGGACGTACCCACTTCTCGTGCCCTTACTTTAGGGTGCGGGTCGTGACAGCAACACACAAAGGTGGTCCCTTAAATCTAGATTTATGGCGTAAGAAAAATAATACATAGCAGGAAATATAAATGAACAGTAAGTTCTAACAGGTTAAGCCATGTATCACAGTTTATTTTGCATAAAGAAAATAATACTAATGCATGAAATATGAGCTAAAATAAATAAACAGCAAATGGCAAGGTGTCTTGCCTGGTATGACGCCTGGTGTGCTGCGATAATCAATGTAGCACGAACTGCACTTCATTGCAACAACTATGCAAGGTAACCTCGGATAGTGGCACGGATGGTTCCATTGGGTCCAGAAGGGTCAAATTGGTTAGGGTGGACATATGGTAGGACAGAATTGGTGAGGGATTGGGAGTAATGGGCTTAGTCGCGGACAAAAGGATAATCGAAAGGAAATTTTGATAAATAATATATATATACGATTTTGGAAAACCATTTATAATACTAAAATATTGTTAGTCAAAATATGCTCTTAAATAAATTTCGGAAAATCGAAAGTCTAAGTTTTGTCAAAGTAGTATTTTTAGTTTGAAATCTTCTATAAAAATACTATAAGAAAACAAAATAATAAAACTAGTTAAGACTAAACCCATATTTTGTAAAAATAAAATTTTGGGAAAAGCTATGCTTTTTATTGACTATTTTGAAAATCAAGAAATATTTATAAACATTTTAAAACTATATTATATTATATGTATATATATGACTCTTCAAAAACAATAGTAGTGTTAGCAATCATCCTAATAATATTAAAACCAAAATACTAATAATAATTTCACAAAAATTATAATAATCATTATACACCATGTAAATCCTATATATAACTAGTTTTCTTAAAACAATACTATAATAGAAAGTAAACAATAAAAATTTTATAAAAATGACATTAATAATAATAATATTAAAATAACTCAACTAGGGAAACAAAAATATAACAACAGAATAAAAATGATGATAATAATAATAATATTATTATTATTAAAAATAATACTAATATTAGTATAAGCTTTTTAAGAGACATATAAAGTAAATGAAAACAAAACAAAACTATTATACTAATATTAATAATATCAATAAACCAGCAGTATTTCACTGATGTTGCTCTTCAATCTTGAAACACCCAAATTATATAGAAATGTACTTAGAAGACAACTATCTAAACCTAGCTACAGTTGTCTTTTCAAAAAAATAATAATAATAATAATAATAATAATAATAATAATAATAATAATAATAATAATAATAATAATGATAGATACTTAAAAGAAGAAGAACCAAACTAACTAAAACACAAACTAAACAAAATCACAAAAAAATATAAAATAAAATAAAACAGCAATAAAAAAAAATTAAATCAAAATAAAAAAAAAAACCTACAGCAGTCGAATGACTGCTGCTACTCTTTCCAAAAAAACAAAAAGGAAAAGAAGGGAAAGAGAGAGAAAAGAAGAGTCGAGTGAAGAACGGGAGGTTGGGGAAGACGACGAGCGCGAAGGGTGGCCGGCGGTGCGGGATCTCCGACGCTAGGGAGCGGAGGCGGAGATGGGGTTTGGCGGCGCTCCTGTCGCCGGAGCAGGAGGGAGCCGGCCGCGGGGTGCTCATGGCGGCGCGATCTTGCGAAGGGCGTCTCACCTGGGGTGGCTCGACCGAGATCCGCGGCGGAGCGGGCGAGAGGGAACGGCGAAGAGGGGTTTGGGTGTTCAGCGGAGATCGGGAGGTGGTCGGATCTGGAGAGAGGGCGGTAGGCGGAGGAGAAGAGTTCCGGCGGTCGGAGGCGGTTCGCTTGCCGACGCGGCGGTGAGGTGCGGCTAGGTTCGGTCCGGCGACGGAGATGGCTTAGTCGAAAGCTCGAGGGGAACCTCCGACATAGTGGAGCCACGAAGGCGCCCGACTCGGCTGTTGTGGATCTGGACGATAGCACAGATGCGCGACGGCCTGTTGGGGAGTGGCGCCAAACCTGTGATGTTGGCTCCGGCCGGAGGGAGCACGTCTCAGGCGGGGCACGGAAGAGTGACTGGAGCTAGACCTCAGGGCGGCTGGAGCCCACGGCGGCGCAGCCATGGTGCTCCGGCGATGTACGTTTTAGGGTTAGGGTTTGGTTTTCTTAATTCTGGTATTGGTTTGGGGCGGGATGTCGACGGTGGTGGTGGTGTTACTGATTGGTGGTGGCGGGCCTGCCGCGGCAGTGGCCGCGATGGTGGTGTCGGTCGATGGTGAGGGTGGTGGCTGTGATATAGACGACGATGGGGGTGGTAATGGTGGTGGCTTGGATGGCTGACCGGAGACGAGGGATCGGGGTCGGGTGTGCTGGTCGAAGTCGGGATGGTGGTCGCGACGGGATTGGCTTTGGTGGCCAGGGAGTCAGACGGTCCGGGTCGAACGGGACAGTAGGAGACGAGGTGGCGACGGCTGGGTTAGGTTAGGGGTTAGGAATTGGTGTTGGTTGTCCTGCGAGACATAGCCTTGGGGTCGAGTTCGTGTCCGGCGTATGGACACGACGAAGAAGATGAAATGTAAATGTATTACAAATATTGGAAGGAAAAAATAGGGACACAGTTACGAAGCACGCACGATGAGATGTTGGTCACGGACACGATGCACTTATTTTTGGTTGTGGAATTGTGGAAGATGATTGTGGAGAAATAATGGAGGAGTACCTGCCTATTTATATGATGTGGGAATTTCCATTAAGATAAAGTTTAGGATTTGTTTAAACCCAAAATAGATCATTCATGTATTAATTTAAAATCAATCAAATCAAATCCAAATCCAAATCCAAATCCAATTAAATCTAATTTAATCCCCTTAGTTTAAAATCAAATTTCAATTATTTAACTATTTAAATAAATACATAAATTCAAATCAAGATTTAAATGGCCACAATATCTTCCAAATATATTTTCAAAATACCAATAATAATTATTTCAAAAATAATAAATAGTTTTAAATATCTTTTTGAATAATAAAATATTAATATTAATAAATCTCAAAAATTATATTTTTATTAAAAATAGACTAATAAATAATTTCGAAATATATGTATGCACGAATAATGCATACATGATTATATTTTTCCTAGTATACAATAAAATATTATTTATGATTAATAACTGCTAAAAATAAAAGGCTTTTTATAGAAAGAATAATTATATAATATTTTGGAAGTGTATAATAAAATAGAGAAAAATATTTTTCTAAAATATGTACGCTCGCATATATTCGCACTCGACGAGCAACTACGAAAAATAAAATTTCGTGCGCGACGTACAATACGACTATGCGACGTACAATACAAAATTTTAAATCAGTACTAAATTTAATAAATAAAAAAATAGTAGAAATTTAGGGATTTTACATCCTACCTAACTTAAAAGAATTTCGTCCCCGAAATTAAGAATTAGTAGGGGGTAAGAAGACACAAGGGGGTATCGATGGAGAACAATCGATAAGAAAATTATGCCGTAATGTCACTCCCCAATCCTGGAATACGTATTTTAATACGTAAACCGATAAACCGTATCTACCTTGTATTTATACTGTATTTATATGCTGTATTTCTTCATGTATTTTCCAAAAATATTTAAAAAATATTATTTCGTAATTTATTATCGGCATTTGGGCCTACAGTTTTGGCTCATTTGGGGAACCTATTCTTGGTTCACCTTGGTTCATCATGAACCCACGGGTTCAAGATTCTATATAATAACTCAACTCATTCTCTCTCCTCTCATTTATTTTCTCTCATTTACTTTCCTCCACCAACCAAGGCAAGTACCAACTTGCTCAAGAGATGGATCCATAAATATTGTTGATGATTTCTTACAAAATTATTTGTCAAAATATGTTCTTCTCCTTATTCTATACTAGTTTAGAACTTGAAGTTTCAATTTTGAAGCTTTAATCTTTGTAGATCTAGGTTTTAGCCATTTTCGGATTTTCTTGGTTTTGATCTAGCAAACTTCATTATTTTCAAGTTTTGATGGTTCCATGTTGTAGAGAATTTTGTTCTACCCCATTTTGACCTAAGGAAGTTCCGATTTGGGCTCCGGATGAAGGTTTTGTGTAGTTTGGAAGCCATGGTTGCTTGGCTCCTCTTCTCGGACAAGTGGAGAAGAAGAGCAGTACTTGACCGCATGAATCTTCATGCGGCAAGTCTCTGGCCGTATGGCCTATCCAGCCGCATGAGACTCGTTCGAGCTCAGCCGCATGGAAAGTCCTTCCTAGCCGCATAAGACTTGCTTGAGTACTTGACCGCATGAATCTTCATGCGGCAAGTAATTGAGCCGCATAGCCTTGTTCAGACCCAGCCGCATGAGCCCCTGTCGCATGGACTTCATGCGGCTAGCCTTCGCAGCCGCATGAGTTCTTTTGCACCCAGCCGCATATACGCCACTGTTTTGGGCCGCATAAAGCTCATCCGTCATCCAGCCGCATATGTATCGCCCATGCTCAGCCGCATAAGGCTTCGTCTGATCCTAGCCGCATATGCTGTTGAACCCCGGCCGCCTGGCGATTGCTCCCTTCGCAGCCGCATACGCTGACACCCCTTCGTCCGCATGAACCCGACCTTCCAGCCGCATGCGCCTTGGGGCTCTCTGAGCCGCATGAGCGTGTAGTCCCAGCCGCATGAACCAGTATTGACCCGGCCGCATGGACTCACTCCCCTTGGGCCGCATAGACTTTTGTGCCCCATATTGTTACTTTATTATTATTATTATTATTATTATTATATATATATATATATATTATATGCCCATTTTATATCCTTACGCCTTTTATCCCGAGCATGATATGAGCACTAATGTGACCCCGGAGAACAAAGTGTTCCTACCTGATACATGTACATGAATGTCCCAGTTCTTGTTCATGCTCGACAAAAGACTCGTAACTCCACGTGGCGTATTTGCAATGATGCATTACACTAAGGAGGGTAGAACATGTTGACATACTGATTGACATGGATCCTCTTTAGGGTACTCGTACTAAAGTACGACCTTAGGAGGATAATCATGCAGGCCACAGCATGTGAGTCCAAGATTTCACCTAGGGTTAAACTAGGCAACTAAATATACTAGATGCATGGGGAGGGCAAAATCCCGAGATCGTGTTACACCAGCCGCCTTGAGATGCTGTCTTGACGCGCCGGCTGGTCTCCACGGATACTGTGTCATCTGCAACGAGTGGATGACTGTATCCGATTAATTCCTGCTACATAATATATGTTTTAGCAAGGTGGCCTTGCGAGGGACCTGTGCTCAATCATACCTGTCACGCGAACCCCTGGGTTGGCTAGCCTTGCTGGAAAGATACGATCTGAGGATTTTCTAATAACATGACGCGAGGATAACCTCGTTCCACTAGAAACGCGTAGACTTGATTGGCCGTGAAAACGACTTGCTTGTATCCTATTACCTTCCGTGAGTAACTGAGGAAAGCGGACTGTCATGGTACGTGATCCAACCCATGTTCTTGTTTGATTGTTGGGTTGGTTATCGTACTATGATAGGCTGTGGACCGAAGTTATGAACGGAAGACTTATTCTGGTTGTGAAGTGCTACTTCTGTGAATGACCGAGGAACATGGTTTATCGTGGTACATGATCCAATCCATATTCTTGTTTGATTGTTGGGTTGGTTATTGTGCTGCGATAGGCTATCGACCGAAGTCACGATCAGGAGATTTTATTGTTTATACCCTTTAACTTATGCGAAAGTTATAGAGTACGACGCGTCCCGACTCCATGCGGCACCTTTTGTCCTTGTTTGGTTGTAAGGGTGCCATATGGGTTCGAGGATGTGGCGCCACCCTATAATGGTAGCATAAGTATTACTATTATCATTCTTTCTATTAACTGGGTTTAGTCTTAACTCTTGTGCCCCCTTGGCGGTACTTGCTATTCGGGGCTGACCCCGCTGGTTTTGTTTGGCCAGATCCCGTAGCAGAGCCAGAGGACACGATCTTTCTCCCTGACATCCATGGTGCATACTAGGAGCATGGCAGTTCGGGGACTCGAGTGGGTTTCTTCTCTACCACTCCTGCTTATACTTTTGCGGCATTTAGCCACCGGCACCTGTTAGCCGAATTACTTGATATTTCGTGTCAGTACATAATTGTAATTAAACAGACTACAGCTGTGTATAATTTTGTACTCCTGACTCTCCGAGATAGCTAAGTTATGAAGCTAGTCTCTCATGATCATTTTGATACAGCGTCGGGGACGCCTTACTGCTTTATCTTTAATGCTCATCTTTTGCTGATGTGATTTGATTGATTGAGACATAGAACTCTGTGGGACCATAGGAGACTTGATTGTAGCATGTACCCCCTAGTCTCTCGACAGCCACGATCGCCGTATGACGTTACGTACCTCATATGGTGTAGCTGGCCTAGTCCGTCTCCGTATTTCGGTACTGGGGCGTGACAAGGTTTTAGTGGTGGCCCATGCAGGTCTGATTTTCAGACTTGTGGGGTATTGCGAATTATTAGGAGTCTTAATCAAAACTTGTTCCCCTTGAAATTCTGTTTCGAATTCTCTGTCCTTGCCTTGATCTCTAACCTGACTTGCATCCTCGAAATCTTCCTCGTCCGAACTTGATAATCTTATATTCTTCTCTATAGGGGTGCTTCATTCTCAGTAGCGGGTGAGGCCCATGAGGAAGAGCAGCAAGAGCATGGCTCGACTGGGCAGCAACAGGGAAGAGAACCTTTTCCAGTGCAGGCACGAGCAGAAATGGAGCCAGAGGCAGTGCAGCCGCAGGTTATTGAAACTCCAGCAGCACCAGCAGCAACAGTAGTACCAGACGCCGTAGCACTCCTGGAGATCATCCGGGGGTTTCTTGTCACTAACCAACAGCAACAGACTCGGCAGCAGGAGCCGAACGTGTTGCTGAACCAAGGGATTCAGTTAGCTCTTGAGAGGAGTGCCAGGGTTGACTCGGGAGCATCAGGAAGGTTCCGTCGCTTGAACCCGAAGTATTTTGATGGCACGGAGGATGCCATCACTGCGGATGCATGGATTCAAGACATCGAAGCCATTCTTGTGGCAGCCAAGGTTCCAGATGATGAGAAGGTTGATCAGGTCAAACTGGTACTTCAGGATCTTGCCCGCGACTGGTGGGCATCAGAAGAAGTTGGTACAAGACGCCCTGTTCGTTGGACCACCTTCAGTGACAGATTCAAGGCCAAGTATTTTGGCGTAGTAGCTCGATATGAGCTCCAGCAGAAGTTCATCAGTCTCAAGCAAGCAGGCAAGACCGTAGATGGGTATGCAGCAGAGTTCTGCAGATTGTGCCGTTTCGCGCCAGCAATGGTGGCAACGGAGCCAGAGAAAGCTATGAGGTTCCAGCAGGGACTTCATTTGGAATTATTGCAGCTTGTGGAAGGACACGACTACCAGACATTTGACGCTGTCTTGACGGCAGCCCGGAGGCACGAGCTTACCCAGCAGAGGTTGGCATCGAGGGCAGAAGGTCAGAAGAGATCTCATTCCCAGGTTGGAGGAGGAGCAATGCAGCGAACATCGGCACCAGCACCCGGTGTACGTATTCATGATGCAGGAGCGCCGCGGAGGACGGCCGTGTCAACTAATACAGCGCCAGTTCGGCATCAGCAGCCGAGGAACCAACAACAGCGTCAGGGAGCACCCCAGGGCTGTACATTCTGTGGGAAGGCAGGGCACACGAGGGAGGTGTGCCGGTCAGCGAATGGCTTATGCTTGAGGTGTGGTAGTTCAGACCACCGTATTTCTACTTGTCCTATGATGCAGAGGCCAGGTGGGCCAGCTCAGCAGTTTCCAGCATTGCCAGCTCCGGCGGCAACCCCGAGTGGAGGGCCAGTATTAGCAGTAAGGCCCCTAGCCCAGCGTCTACCAACGCAGGCTCAGATGTTCCGCCAGGCACAGGAGGCCGAAGGCCCTCAGAGGCAGCAACAGCATGGTCGAGGAAGGCCGCAACAAGGGGCTCCGCGGGGCCAGGCTCTCACATTGACCTTGGGAGAGGCTCTAGCGTCTAGTGACGTGGTGGCAGATAAAATTCTCATCACATCATTTCCCGCTGTAGCATTATTTGATTCAGGCGCTACTCATTCATTCATCTCTGCACAATATGCTACACGGATTGGACTAGTGTTTGAGGCATTGCCGGAGAGGATGGATATACTCACCGGCAATGGGCTCGTAGAAGTGAGCAGAGTGCGCTTTTCATGTCCGGTAGTGGTGTGTGGGCATTTATTGCCCGCATCATTGATTGAATTCCCTATGGGGAATTTTGATGTTGTTCTTGGCATGGACTGGTTGAGAGACAGTCATGCAACCATTGATTGTAGAAGAGGTAGGGTCATATTCAGCATTCCTGGGATGGAGCAGTTCATCTTTACTCGAACCTTAAAGAATCAGGCCGGAGGCGTCATCTCAGCAGCAGTGTCAGAGCCAGGACAGATTCCGAGAGTGGTCGAAGATTTTCTCGACGTCTTCCCTGATGAGCTCCCAGGGATACCCCCAGTCAGAGAGGTAGAATTTAGCATTGAGTTGAACCCTGGAACGAGGCCTATTGCAGACAGAGTTTATAGAATGTCACCGTCAGAACAGGATAAGTTGTATCAACATGAAGAAGAGTTGAAGTCTAAGGGATTCATCCGAGACAGTAAATCGCCCTGGGCCGCACCAGTGATTCTAGTTCCCAAGAAGGATGGGTCGACGAGGATGTGCATCGACTACCGCAAGCTGAATGCAGTAACAGTAAAGAATAAGTACCCGCTACCAAGGATTGATGACCTGTTTGACCAGTTGAGCAAGGCCAGCGTCTTTTCCAAGATCGATCTTCGGTCGGGATACTATCAAGTAAGAGTCCGGGAGCAAGACATACCGAAGACAGCATTCAGATCTAGATACGGGCATTATGAGTTTTTAGTAATGCCCTTTGGACTAACTAACGCACCCGCAGTATTCATGGATTTAATGAACCGCATCTTTCTGCCGTACTTGGATAAATTTGTGGTGGTGTTCATAGATGACATTCTTGTCTATTCCAGCAGTGAAGAGGAGCATGAGAAACATCTTAGGACTGTCTTGCAGACATTGAGGGAGCATCAACTTTATGCGAAGCTCGACAAGTGCGAATTCTGGTTAGATCACATTTCGTTCCTTGGGCATGTAATTTCAGGGGCAGGAGTGTCAGTGGATCCGAAGAAGATTGAGGCCGTAGAGCATTGGCCAGTCCCGAGAACGGTTGCAGAAGTACGAAGTTTCTTGGGATTAGCTGGTTACTATAGAAGGTTCGTGGCGGACTTTGCCAAGATCTCTGCGCCCTTAACGCGTTTGACGCACAAGGACGTGGAGTTTGTTTGGTCAGCTAGCTGTCAGGCATCATTTGAAGAATTGAAGAAGAGGTTGATCTCAGCCCCGATCTTGACGCTTCCGGTAGGAGCGGGAGGCTTTATCGTATATTGTGACGCATCTGGGAAGGGTCTTGGATGTGTATTGATGCAGCATGGAAAGGTGATAGCATATGCGTCTCGGCAGCTTCGAGACCATGAGAAGAATTACCCGACTCACGATTTGGAGTTAGCAGCTGTGGTGTTTTCACTCAAGTTGTGGAGGCATTATTTGTACGGGGATCGGGTAGAGATTTATACTGATCATAAGAGTTTGAAATACGTATTCACGCAACGAGATTTGAATATGAGGCAAAGAAGATGGTTAGAACTGCTGAAGGATTTTGATTTAGATCTTCAGTATCATCCAGGCAAGGCGAATATAGTTGCAGATGCACTGAGTAGGAGAAACAGTGCCTTTATCCTGACCTCGCAGAAGCATATTTTAGAAGACCTTCAGAGTATGGGAATCGAAGTAGTTTTGCCAGGGGATATAGGAAGAATGACCAGTATGCAGATTCAGTCAACCTTAGTAGAGAGGATAAGGGCAGCACAAGCAGGAGATCCACAGATTCAGAAGTTGCGGTCGGAGTGTGAATCAGGCCGTAGGAAGGAGTTAGTGATTCATGAAGATGGTACGCTCAGGTTTGGAAACAGACTCTGTGTACCGAGTGGAGACCTTCGGCAAGAAGTTATGTCCGAAGCTCATAGTTCCATTTACTCCATTCATCCAGGAGGAACGAAGATGTATCGAGATATCAGGCAGTTCTTTTGGTGGAATGGCATGAAAAGAGAGATAGCGAGATTTGTATCCAAGTGTCTGGTCTGTCAGCAGGTGAAAGCCGAGCAGCAGAGACCAGCAGGGTTGCTCCAGCCGCTTCCTATCCCAGAATGAAAATGGGAGCACATCACGATGGATTTTGTGACCGGTTTACCTAGATCTCCGGCTGGCAAGAATGCAGTCTGGGTAATAGTAGATCGACTCACGAAGGTCGCTCATTTCCTTCCCTTCCGAGTTGGACAGACTACTGAGCAGTTAGCAGAAATGTACATGAAGCAGATAGTAAGGCAGCACGGTGTTCCAGTTAGTATAGTATCAGATCGGGATACGCGGTTTACTTCCCATTTTTGGCGGAGCTTACACCAAAGTTTGGGAACCAAGTTGAGATTCAGTACTGCTTATCATCCACAAACTGACGGGCAATCAGAAAGAACCATTCAGACGTTAGAAGATATGCTACGGGCATGTACCTTGGATTTTGGCGGATCTTGGGAGGATCACCTTCATCTAGTGGAGTTCTCCTATAACAACAGCTATCAGGCTAGCATTCAGATGGCCCCGTTCGAAGCATTGTACGGAAGGAAGTGCAGGTCCCCTTTGGCATAGGACGACGTTGGAGAACGAAAGTTGTTGGGACCAGAGATGATCACACAGACTGTGGAGATAGTTAAGTTGGTCAGAGAGCGCCTTCGAGTTACACAGGACCGACATCGTCATTGGGCAGATCAGCATCGTAGGCCTCTAGAGTTCAGAGCGGGCGACCAAGTATTTCTACGGATTTCACCTACTCGGGGTATCATCAGATTTGGAACCCGGGGAAAGCTTAGTCCAAGATACGTTGGTCCTTTTAAGATTCTCGCTCGGGTAGGCGATGTGGCTTATCGACTTGCCCTTCCGCCTTCGTTAACTGGCATACATGATGTGTTTCATGTATCCCAGTTACGTGGGTATGTCCCGGATCCGAGTCATGTCCTCGATCATTCTGAGTTAGTCGTTGGTACCGACCTAACTTACGAGGAACAACCCGTATCTATTTTAGACCGGCGAGAGAAGGTACTCAAGAGTCAGACGATCAGCCTTGTCCGTGTTTCTTGGAACCATCACTCTCCGGGAGAGTCAACCTGGGAGCGCGAGGACGAGATCAGATCTCGGTATCCGCATTTGTTTGACTGATAAGGTATATTTTTGCACCTTATTGACACGATTCCATGCTTATCTGCACCTGCTTGTTTTGCACCTTGTGATGTATGATAATAACTGCTATGATAGTTAACTTGTATACGATTGTGCCTTGCTTGCCCTGATTTCACTATCCTGTCTTGGCTGGAATTCCGAGGACGGAATTTTTCTAAGAAGGGTAGAGATGTCACTCCCCAATCCTGGAATACGTATTTTAATACGTAAATCGATAAACCGTATCTACCTTGTATTTATACTGTATTTATATGCTGTATTTCTTCATATATTTTCCAAAAATATTCAAAAAATATTATTTCGTAATTTATTATCGGCATTTGGGCCTACAGTTTTGGCTCATTTGGGGAACCTATTCTTGGTTCACCTTGGTTCATCATGAACCCACGGGTTCAAGATTCTATATAATAACTCAACTCATTCTCTCTCCTCTCATTTATTTTCTCTCATTTACTTTCCTCCACCAACCAAGGCAAGTACCAACTTGCTCAAGAGATGGATCCATAAATATTGTTGATGATTTCTTACAAAATTATTTGTCAAAATATGTTCTTCTCCTTATTCTATACTAGTTTAGAACTTGAAGTTTCCATTTTGAAGCTTTAATCTTTGTAGATCTAGGTTTTAGCCATTTTTGGATTTTCTTGGTTTTGATCTAGCAAACTTCATTATTTTCAAGTTTTGATGGTTCTATGTTGTAGAGAATTTTGTTCTACCCCATTTTGACCTAAGGAAGTTCCGATTTGGGCTCCGGATGAAGGTTTTGTGTAGTTTGGAAGCCATGGTTGCTTGGCTCCTCTTCTCGGACAAGTGGAGAAGAAGAGCAGTACTTGACCGCATGAATATTCATGCGGCAAGTCTCTGGCCGCATGGCCTATCCAGCCGCATGAGACTCGTTCGAGCTCAGCCGCATGGAAAGTCCTTCCTAGCCGCATAAGACTTGCTTGAGTACTTGACCGCATGAATCTTCATGCGGCAAGTAATTGAGCCGCATAGCCTTGTTCAGACCCAGCCGCATGAGCCCCTGTCGCATGGACTTCATGCGGCTAGCCTTCGCAGCCGCATGAGTTCTTTTGCACCTAGCCGCATATGCGCCACTGTTTTGGGCGGCATAAAGCTCATCCGTCATCCAGCCGCATATGTATCGCCCATGCTCAGCCGCATAAGGCTTCGTCTGATCCTAGCCGCATATGCTGTTGAACCCCGGCCGCCTGGCGATTGCTCCCTTCGCAGCCGCATACGCTGACACCCCTTCATCCGCATGAACCCGACCTTCCAGCCGCATGCGCCTTGGGGCTCTCTGAGCCGCATGAGCGTGTAGTCCCAGCCGCATGAACCAGTATTGACCCGGCCGCATGGACTCACTCCCCTTGGGCCGCATGGACTTTTGTGCCCCATATTGTTACTTTATTATTATTATTATATATATATATATATATATTATATGCCCATTTTATATCCTTACGCCTTTTGTCCCGAGCATGATATGAGCACTAATGTGACCCCGGAGAACAAAGTGTTCCTACCTGATACATGTACATGAATGTCCCAGTTCTTGTTCATGCTCGACAAAAGACTCGTAACTCCACGTGGCGTATTTGCAATGATGCATTACACTAAGGAGGGTAGAACATGTTGACATACTGATTGACATGGATCCTCTTTAGGGTACTCATACTAAAGTACGACCTTAGGAGGATAATCATGCAGGCCACAGCATGTGAGTCCAAGATTTCACCTAGGGTTAAACTAGGCAACTAAATATACTAGATGCATGGGGAGGGCAAAATCCCGAGATCGTGTTACACCAGCCGCCTTGAGATGCTGTCTTGACGCGCCGGCTGGTCTCCACGGATACTGTGTCATCTGCAACGAGTGGATGACTGTATCCGATTAATTTCTGCTACATAATATATGTTTTAGCAAGGTGGCCTTGCGAGGGACCTGTGCTCAATCATACCTGTCTACGCGAACCCCTGGGTTGGCTAGCCTTGCTGGAAAGATACGATCTGAGGATTTTCTAATAACATGACGCGAGGATAACCTCGTTCCACTAGAAACGCGTAGACTTGATTGGCCGTGAAAACGACTTGCTTGTATCCTATTACCTTCCGTGAGTAACTGAGGGAAGCGGACTGTCATGGTACGTGATCCAACCCATGTTCTTGTTTGATTGTTGGGTTGGTTATCGTACTATGATAGGCTGTGGACCGAAGTTATGAACGGAAGATTTATTCTGGTTGTGAAGTGCTACTTCTGTGAATGACCGAGGAACATGGTTTATCGTGGTACATGATCCAACCCATGTTCTTGTTTGATTGTTGGGTTGGTTATTGTGCTGTGATAGGCTATCAACCGAAGTCACGATCAGGAGATTTTATTGTTTATACCCTTTAACTTATGCGAAAGTTATAGAGTACGACGCGTTCCGACTCCATGCGGCACCTTTTGTCCTTGTTTGGTTGTAAGGGTGCCATATGGGTTCGAGGATGTGGCGCCACCCTATAATGGTAGCATAAGTATTACTATTATCATTCTTTCTATTAACTGGGTTTAGTCTTAACTCTTGTGCCCCCTTGGCGGTACTTGCTATTCGGGGCTGCCCGCTGGTTTTGTTTGGCCAGATCCCGTAGCAGAGCCAGAGGACACGATCTTCCTCCCTGACATCCATGGTGCATACTAGGAGCATGGCAGTTCGGGGACTCGAGTGGGTTTCTTCTCCACCACTCCTGCTTATACTTTTGCGGCGTTTAGCCACCGGCACCTGTTAGCCGGATTACTTGATATTTCGTGTCAGTACATAATTGTAATTAAACAGACTGCAGCTGTGTATAATTTTGTACTCCTGACTCTCCGAGATAGCTAAATTATGAAGCTAGTCTCTCATGATCATTTTGATACAGCGTCGGGGACGCCTTACTGCTTTATCTTTAATGCTCATCTTTTGCTGATGTGATTTGATTGATTGAGACATAGAACTTTGTGGGACCATAGGAGACTTGATTGTAGCATGTACCCCCTAGTCTCTCGACAGCCACGATCGCCGTATGACGTTACGTACCTCATATGGTGTAGCTGGCCTAGTCCGTCTCCGTATTTCGGTACTGGGGCGTGACACGTAAGAATCGCGATCTAGATTATAGAAAAATAATACGGTACGGTCACGGGTAATGAATGAGGGTCACGATTAAGAGAACGAAATAGATTTGCTTTAATTAAGCGATTAGAGGGTCTTGATAGGGCCGAGTAGTTTAGGATGAAGATATAGCAACATCGAGTGAGAATGGTCATAGCCGATAGGAAGGCTAGAGGAAGTTCTAGCACAACGCCTTCGTCCTTCTAAAATAGGTGAAGGCGAAAGCAATATAGAGTTCGAAGGAGGCGTTATCGAATACGAATACGTGATTCAAAGACGACCGAAAAATTTCAAAGGAGTTGCCAAGGCAGTCGTGGATGGGACTCTAGAGGACAAGTTTAACTATGTCCCAATCCACGTAGAATAATAGGCAAAAGCAAACCAAATTGTACTTGGTTGATCAGACCATTATGCACCGGTTCTGATTAGACAATATGTTAGTGGGAGCTCTTCCAATAACATATGTCTTGAATAAGCTCGATAAAAAGATAAGCTTCCAAAAACTAGGCTACCTTAGCATCATTAGTCAAAATGGTAAATACATAGGCACGAGGGATTAAGATTTAAAGAAGGTAGAATGATTCTAAGTCATACAGTCGTCCTATAGTCTTCTTGTCCAAGTCCTTGGTTGGCTAGACGGGTTAGGTCCTCTAGATTCTAGAATCTAAATAAGCTTGCTAATATAGGTCACTAGGTCAAAGGGGTTGCTAGTTCATAAGGTATTCTACCCAACTTAAAAGAATTAAACTAATGGTGTTTTGGGACAACTAACTAGTATGGTCAATCTCTAGCAAGCACGAAGGAAAGATAAGAATAGGGATGGAAGGAAGCAAGCAAGATGCAATTGATGAGTCAAACGGTAGATAAAATCAAGGAAAGAGGTCAAGTATGTGAATGAGATCCTAGACTTCTAATCCTATACGCAGACTTGCTTGGTACGGTAAAGTAACCAAACAAATTATCTTGACCTGCATGGGCCACCACAAAAACATGTAACGCCCCAGTCCCAAAATATGTAGGACTAGGTACGTATCCATGCCAGTTGTATTCATACGAAGTACAGCCCAATATATGGAAACTTCATATGAATACATAAGCTGTAAAATGCAGTAGAACCATAACTAATCTCATCCACAAGAAAATAAATGAATAAAAGAAATCATATAATGATAATGAATTGTCTTGATACAATATGTTAGACGGAGACAAATCTACTACCAACAAGTAAAGGAAAAATACATAAGAAAAGATATGAATTTGGCGAGCGAAGCGAAGACGATCCAAATACAATCATCCTCGAAGAAATAGCAATGATCACGGCTAGAGCTAGAACACCTGCGAAAGATAAGAGCACACACCTGGAGAGATAACCAGGTCCTCAGAGGGACGTAATAAGACATATAATATCATGCCATATAAACTGAATAAATATTGCTCAAATAAATAAGTAAATCGAATTATAACATGGTCCAACACGCACCTACTGAACGAGCGTACCATCCCCCCAACAAAACAAGGACAGGAGATGGTAAACTAATTCACGGTAACGTATCTTTCCATGCTATGAATCCAATATGGTATCCGGACCCCAACAAGGTTCAATACCTTCTCATCGAAGTAGTAAGTCACACCTACAACCAAACAAAGACAAGATGTGACGAACTAATCCGCGACAAGTTATTGTTCCAAGCCGCGGTCAGATACAAGTACCCAAACCAAAAGTACTCGTACCTAACGGATAAAGGTAGCCTACCGTTCTAAGTGAAATGTAGTTAAGAACAATCCTTCCTACGTATGGGCCCTGGCTGAATAGGATCGACATGGTCCCCCCTTGGGCACCAGAGGCCCCATCAGTAAGAGCATGACGTTCCGCAGAATCGTCAGTGGCCGTCAGTAATCATGGGTCATCAACCCCGTATCTCCAGCGGAGAGTCCGGGTCACAAGGGAAGTGCATCGAAGCCCATACGCTAAGGAATTGTCCTCTCCGCCCAATGCCTACTCTGTTGTATCCACAACAGTAAACCTCTATAACCGCTAATTCAAACTAAGCATGCAACCTCTATTAGCGGTTGTTCCTATCGCATGGCTTGTATGTACTGGTGGCCAGCCAATTACGAACTTCCGTGTCCTACATGCGACACACAATTTCGTGTTACAACGTGTCAAGGCCATGAATGCAACACACAAAGGTGGTCCCTTAAATCTAGGTTTAAGGTGTAAGAAAAATAATACATAGCAGGAAATATAAATGAACAGTAAGTTCTAACAGGTTAAGCCATGTATCACAGTTTATTTTGCATAAAGAAAATAATACTAATGCATGAAATATGAGCTAAAATAAATAAACAGCAAATGGCAAGGTATCTTGCCTAGTAGGACGCCTGGTGTGCTGCGATAATCAATATGGCACGAACTGCACTTCATTGTAACAACTATGCAAGGTGACCTCGGATGGTGGCATGGATGGTTCCATTGGGTCCAGAAGGGTCAAATTGATTAGGGTGGACATATGGTAGGAAAGAATTGGTGAGGGATTGGGAGTAATGGGCTTAGTCGCGGACAAAAGGATAATCGAAAGGAAATTTTGATAAATAATATATATATACGATTTTGGAAAACTATTTATAATACTAAAATATTATTAGTCAAAATATGCTCTTAAATAAATTTCGGAAAATCGAAAGTCTAAGTTTTGTCAAAGTAGTATTTTTAGTTTGAAATCTTCTATAAAAATACTATAAGGAAACAAAATAATAAAACTAGTTAAGACAAAACCCATATTTTGTAAAAAATAAAATTTTGGTAAAAGCTATGCTTTTTATTGACTATTTTGAAAATCAAGAAATATTTATAAACATTTTAAAACTATATTATATTATATGTATATATATGACTCTTCAAAAACAATAGTAGTGTTAGCAATCATCCTAATAATATTAAAACCAAAATACTAATAATAATTTCACAAAAATTATAATAATCATTATACACCATGTAAATCCTATATATAACTAGTTTTCTAAAAACAATACTATAATAGAAAGTAAACAATAAAAATTTCGTAAAAATAACATTAATAATAATAATAATAATATTAAAATAACTCAACTAGGGAAACAAAAATATAACAACAGAATAAAAATTATGATGATAATAATAATAATAATAATAATAATAATAATAATAATATTAAAAATAATACTAATATTAGTATAAGCTTTGTAAGAGACATATAAAGTAAATGAAAACAAAACAAAACTATTATACTAATATTAATAATATCAATAAACCAGCAGTATTTCACTGATGTTGCTCTTCAATCTTGAAACACCCAAATTCTATAGAAATGTACTTAGAAGACAGCTATCTAAACCTGGCTACAGTTGTCTTTTCAAAATAATAATAATAATAATAATAATAATAATGATAGATACTTAAAAGAAAAAGAACCAAACTAACCAAAACACAAACTAAACAAAATCACAAAAAAATATAAAATAAAATAAAATAACAATAAAAAACAATTAAATAAAAATAAAAAAAACCTGCAGCAGTCGAATGACTGCTGCTACTCTTTCCAAAAAAACAAAAGGAAAAGAAGGGAAAGAGAGAGAGAAGAAGAGTCGAGTGAAGAACGGGAGGTTGGGGAAGACGACGAGCGCGAAGGGTGGCCGGCGGTACGAGATCTCCGGCGCTAGGGAGCGGAGGCAGAGATGGGGTTTGGCGGTGCTCCTGTCGCCGGAGCAGGAGGGAGCCGGCCGCGGGGTGCTCATGGCAGCGCGATCTCGCGGAGGGCGGCTCACCTGGGGTGGCTCGGCCGAGATCTGCGGCGGAGCGGGCGAGAGGGAACGGCGGAGAGGGGTTTGGGTGTTCAGCGGAGATCGGAAGGTGGTCGAATCTGGAGAGAGGGCGGTAGACGGAGGAGAAGAGTTCCGGCGGTCGGAGGCGGTTCGCTTGTCGACGCGGCGGTGAGGTGCGGCTAGGTTCGGTCCGGCGACGGAGATGGCTTAGTCGGAAGCTCGAGGGGAACCTCCGACATAGTGGAGCCGCGAAGGCGCCCGACTCGGCTGCTATGGATCTGGACGACGGCACAGATGCACGGCAGCCTGCTGGGGAGTGGCGCCAGACCTGTGATGTTGGCTCCGGCCGGAGGGAGCACGTCTCAGGCGGGGCACGGAAGGGTGACCGGAGCTGGACCTCAGGGCGGCGGGAGCCCACGGCGGCGCAACCATGGTGCTCTGGCGAGGTATGTTTTAGGGTTAGGGTTTGGTTTTCTTAATTTTGGTATTGGTTTGGGGCAGGATACCGACGGTGGTGGTGGTGTTACTGATTGGTGGTGGCGGGCCTGCCGCGGCAGTGGCCGCGGTGGTGGTGTCGGTCGATGGTGAGGGTGGTGGCTGTGATGTAGACGGCGTTGGGGGTGGTAATGGTGGTGGCTTGGGTGGCTGACCGGAGACGAGGGATCAGGGTCGGGTGTGCTGGTCGAAGTCGGGATGGTGGTCGCGACGGGGTTGGCTTTGGTGGCCAGGAAGTCGAGCGGTCCGGGTCGAACGGGACAGTAGGAGGCGAGGTGGCGACGGCTGGGTTAGGTTAGGGTTAGGAATTGGTGTTGGTTGTCCTGCGAGACATAGCCTTGGGGTCGAGTTCGTGTCCGGCGTGTGGACACGACGAAGAAGATGAAATGTAAATGTATTACAAATATTGGAAGGAAAAAATACGGACACAGTCACGAAGCACGACACGATGCACTTATTTTTGGTTGTGGAATTGTGGAAGATGATTGTGGAGAAATAATGGAGGAGTACCTGCCTATTTATTGGATGTGGAAATTTTCATTAAGATAAAGTTTAGGATTTGTTTAAACCCAAAATAGATAATTCATGTATTAATTTAAAATCAATCAAATCAAATCCAAATCCAAATCCAATTAAATCTAATTTAATCCCCTTTGTTTAAAATCAAATCAATAAATCAAATTTCAATTATTTAACTATTTAAATAAATACATAAATTCAAATCAAGATTTAAATGGCTACAATATCTTCCAAATATATTTTCAAAATACCAATAATAATTATTTCGAAAATAATAAATATTTTTAAATATCTTTTTGAATAATAAAATATTAATATTAATAAATCTCAAAAATTACATTTTTATTAAAAATAGACTAATAAATAATTATGAAAAATATGTATGCACGAATAATGCATACATGATTATGTTTTTCCTAGTATACAATAAAATATTATTTATGATTAATAACTGCTAAAAACAAAAGGCTTTTTATAGCAAGAATAATTATATAATATTTTGGAAGTGTATAATAAAATAGAGAAAAATATTTTTCTAAAATATGTATGCCCGCACATATTCGCTCTCGACGAGCAACTACGAAAAATAAAATTTCGTGCGCGACGTACAATACGACTATGCGACGTACAATACAAAATTTTAAATCAGAACTAAATTTAATAAATAAAAAAATATAGTAGAAATTTAGGGGTTTTACAATATGAGGAGCCAAACTTGGAGGGCATATATTCAAACCCCTCAGCCTATCCTCCAAAGGAATGTTGTCCCAAAGATGATCCAAATCATCATGATCTGGAGTAACAACATGAGAAATCATATTACAGGTTTTGACTTTTCGACCTTTCTTGGATTTTGAAGTTTTACTTTCATCCTCCATTTCAGGTACTAAATCAGAGTGTACCCACATGATTTCATCATTTTTCAATGTGAGAGGCAATAGTCCTTCACTTTGCTCTCTAGCAGGCGGGAGATTCACAATCTTCATTGTTGCCTTAGGAATTGGGACAATCCCATTTGGAACTTGCTGTGGAGGAAAACCTCCAAATTGAAGAGAAATCATATTAGTTGTGGTTGTATGCTCATCATTGGTTAAAGCGATGGCATTAGCATTTATCAACTCTTGGATTTTTTTCTTTAAGACATAGCAAGCCTTGGTAGGATGATTTATGTATCTCTGATAGATACAATACTTGGGATTATCAGTCAGATTCACCTCATTAGGTCTTTTTGGCTCTGGAATCTGGAGTTTACCACTCTTAATAAGATATTAGAATATCCCTGGGATATCACTGTCATCAAAAGAGTACACTTATTTTGGTTTGGAAGACTCTTGATTATTTGGCATCGTTTTGGGTTTAGCAAGATTAACCACTAGGGTTTCCTTCCCTTTCCCATTGCGATTGCCAGAATTATTACCTGAAGAGGCTTTTTTTCCTTTGTCTTCTGAGGCAAAGATTATCCCATGTTCACGAGCCAATCTCCCATTGGTCTCGGCTGAAATTGCTGCTATAATGAACGCCCAATCTGTGAATTGAGAGCCTGTAAAGACAGTAATGGTTGGTCGCAGATTCATTTTGCATGTATCAATCAATGCTGAATCTAGCATACCAGGAGGCATCTTCAAAGTTGCCTGTCGGAAACGTTCAATAAACGTCCGAGTATCCTCTGTCTCTTTCTGTTTAATCTCTATTAAGGAGGACATATTCATGTCCATGCCTCCTTCATAGAAACGGGAGAGAAATATTGCTTTAAACTCGTCAAAAGATGATATACAATTGTCGGGTAGACTGCGATACCAGTCGTATTCTGAACCCATCAAACACCCAATAAAAACTCGGATGAGAAGAGCATCATTCTTTTGTAAATGTACAGTCATAATATCAAAATAATTGATATATTGACTTGGAGAAGCCTTTCCATCAAATAACACCATAGATTGTGGCTTAAATTTTAGAGAAAAAAGTACATCATTCCAGTGAGGAGGATAAGGTTGTTTGATCTCTAACCTCTGGAGTTGATCTTTGTGCTTAAGAACCTCAAAATGTGCTCTTAGCTCACGCACTGCTTGAATAGCTTCACTAGTTTGGGGAAGCACATTTGATTGGATAGTAGTTGGATGTACCGTAACCCCCACCGAAGGTGGTACATCTTCTAGAATGAGAGGATCTGGAGCTGCAGAGTTTTGATTGATAGCAAGCTCTTGACTAAGATTGTTCAAAGGTGTATCAACCCCTTGACTATCTTGAGTTTGTGCTGCTACCTGCATTGGTGTTACCACTGCTGGCTGAACAGTTTACTGAGTCATCATTATTTGATGCATATTTTGTATCATGGCAAGCATGTCTTTCAGTGATTGTTCCACTGCTGAGAGACGTTGCTCTGTATTAGAAGTTGACGTCTCCGGTTCATCTCCGATAGCATAGGATTCAACCTTCCTTGAACATACAGAGGGATTGGTGTAGAGGTATGAATCAACGCTATCAGTTTCTGACTCCAAAGACTAGGTACCCCCAGCTTCTGAATCTGAAGATTGCAACGATCTTTGACTTCTTGACCGGGTATGCTGATATACCCCTTCAAAAGTGTCAAGGAGTCGATTGAATTGTTGTTGGCTTGGAGTCTGGAACGAATTGTGTCTTGGACGTCGTCCTCTATTGATATGAGATGCCATGTTGACTGATGCATAGGACAACTCATGTTCTTGATCATCAACTTGTTGCTGAGGCACATTGTAGCTTAATCGATCAAAAACTGACCGTTTAGAAGCCGAACAGCAACATTTGATTACAATCTGGTGACACTCACAATGATAATTTTCTTTGGGGAGTATCACAGGAGATTTTCTGTTTTTACGCTTTTGTACAAGTAACTCGCGTAAATTAGAAGGAGTGGAAGGAGTCGTCTTCTTTATTATATTTGGGACAGAAAAACGTTTAGTCCCTTGCGTATAAAGAAGATTACTTGCTGCATTAGCAGAATTAAACTCTATATTTTTACGCGCTTGGAGTTGCGCGCTTAAATCCTGAGACTTTTGTGCACAAAGAACTCCATCAGCATTACGCATAATCTGAAGGTTTCGTACTTTGCGTAAAGCAGTATAAGAAGGTTGTTGGTGAAAACTGAAGTTTTACCAATAATAGAATTCTTGTTTTTATGCTGCATGCGTGTAGGTAAATTCACTTTAGATGCAAAAGCATCATTGTGAACTTTATCTACCATGTCACCGAAAGGAGATTTACCTTTACACGTAGAGCGCAAAACATGAACATCTGTCACGTCACAGACAGAAGATTTATCCTTATGCGTAGAGCACAAGACTTGAGTGTCTACCACGTCACAGACGAAAGACTGATTTTTACGCGTAGAGCGTAAAACTTGGGTGTCTACCACGTCACAGATGGAAGACTGATTTTTACGCACAGAGCGTAAGACTTGGGTGTCTGCCACGTCAGAGACGGGAGACTGATTTTTATGCCCAGGGCGCAACACTGAAGTAGAGACTGCCTCGTCACAGACGGGAGCCTCCACAACAGGAGTGGGAAGAATTTCCTTGCCTTCAGAGATAGCAGGGAGATCAGAGGATGCTTTGGACTTAGGAATCCAAACTTTTTGCACCTTCCGTAATTTTTGAACATTGGAGTAGCGAGTACTACCCCCAGTTCGGAGCATTTCTTCGTAAGCAGTCTGGTCGAATTGAACAACCAGAGTCTTCTTTGTCGATCCGACCGACACATCATCATATTGAGCAATTGCTTTCTCATCAGAGGAGAAAGTCGTCCCCAGCAGAGTTGCCATTTTGTTTCACTTAACAAAATACCTAAAATTGGCTTTTGAAAGAAAACGAGAAAAAGTACAAAAGTATTAATTGTTTCTGAGAAGTATTGCTATGGAAGTCTGATCTGAGAGCGATCACTTTGTTCCTTGGACCACACGATGATGATGAAGAGAACTGCTTGAGGAAGATGAACAATCGGAAGAACTAAGTCACCAGAAAGGTATCGACACAACGGTACTGATAGCACAGTCGAATGCTTTCCTGCTTTGCTTCACCTTGTTCTTGAGAAAAAGTTGAAGAAATGCTTTTGGGAATATCACTCTGAAAGTATAAGTTTTCTCAGAATCTCCTTCTCCGTCTCTCTTGATGATCTCTTGTGTTAAAAATAAGTCTATTTATAGACTAGACCCTCTGTGCATAAAAAATAACATAATTGGGTCTCTACGCAAGTAACTGTCACCCACGATTGAAAATCAACCTCTACGCGTGATGACATGTGTCCCATGTTGTTACGACCCGTTACCCAAATTGTTGGGCCGGGCCGAGCCATGTCCAGCCTACGCTTGGTCAAAGCGTAGTAAGCTGTTCTAAGAATAGACAATAAAGAATCTAAGCAGCTAACAGTTCTAAAACCATATTTAAAGTTCATCACAACACAGCATCTATAACGAAGGTAAATAAGCACAGACTTAATAATACATAACCAAAGTATCTAACTGGAGACAAAGTCCAGTGTCCAAATATAAGTACAGACAAAGTCTAAGTCCCAAAACACAAGAAAGATAACTAAGCAAGGTTCCCCGCTGGGGCCTCTTCTGGAGCTAAGGCTAGGTCCTCAAAATCAGTACCATAATATGTAACATAGCGTTTTTCTCCTCAAAAAGTATACCTACAATGTTATCCTGTCAGGACGGGAGCAAGTACAACCTCTACAACTAAAGTACTAAGCATATAATGAAAGAGATGTACAATAAGAAACATGGTGTGATAAGTCTATAAAACAGGAAATACTAGAAACATGACCTCATGGTACAACTGGGATCACAATATCATAGTAACACAGGGAACATGGCATATCCAAAATCATGGTATATCTCATAATCTATCATGGCAAGGATACATATGTAATAAAGACAGATGTATATGTAATGTTTAAAACTGTAGCAGGTACGTGATCGGTCAATAGATGTACAATATACTGAGGCACAATATAAATAAAATGTACATACGTACAAGTGAAAATAAACGATAGATGTACATACGTACAAATACAGCTGGTGCGCCTACGACAAGGCATACATAAAATGTCAACCTTGCTCGGTACGTACGTACGAGTAGGGGGGCATGATCACGTACTCAACTATCAGTTTCCCCATAACCCATATTCTATCATGTGAGAGATACAAGAACAGTAAAAATATGTGAGAGATACTGGGAGTAATATAAGCATGGTCGGTACTGGGAACAGTATGAAACATGTGAATACTCCGAGTAGTATAAAGCATAGTGAAACATGTACTGAGAACCAGTAAGAAACATGTAAAGATATAAGAACTGTCCTAAGCATGTCAGGTACTGTAAGTAATACAACATGTGAAGACATAGCTTGCTACCTCAAGGATCAGTATTTTAACAGGGTTAATACATGTTCTAGCATTAAAAGACAGTAAATGAGTCTGTAGATGTACTTGCCTCGAGCAAAGCAAAAATACTAGTACGAAGATATAGATGCCTGGTGTCCTGTCAATAATGATATACAAACTCAGTTCTAAGCTATGTTCAATATTACACTAGTGGTGTGACAAGACTCCTGACTGGATACTAGCCAAGTGGAGACCTAGAATAAAAGTCCAAAGTAGAGAGCCACTATATCCAAACTAATTTCCTAGAGTCTTTATACTAGTGTAGGGTGAGGTCCAATACGACTAAAACACAAAACAACACAAAAAGTTGCAAGTCGTAATTATTCAATAATTAAATCAAACTATACACTATGTTCCAACAATTTTAGAGATAGACAAAAAGCTAAATTATATATAAAATAAAGTACCAAAATAATCCTTGTTAATTATAGAAATTTATACTAATTTTTCTGGGATTTATAAACCCTCATAAATATTTATTAAAAATCAGCAAACATAAATATACTGAAAATGAGTTCTGTTTTTCTATTTTTATAAAATACCAAAAGTACTTATTAAATGCTAGAAAAATTATAATAAATTAGCTAAATTAACATAATATTTAAATACCATTTTTCCATGATTTTTACAGCAATTAAAATATATATAAAAATTCAAAACCAGAAAGTAACAATATCTAGAAAAATAATTAATTATAAATTAAGGATAATATATAATCAAAATCTACAGATGTTGTCGGATGATAAAATAAATATCCCCAACGTGTCCAGAACGGTCAAAACAGCTAAGATAGCCTACCCATAAGTCCAATTTGGACACAGAGGCAAAACGATAATTTCGGGTCAAAATGATGTCCGCCGTTGGACACACTTTGCACCGAAAAACGTGTCAGGATAGAAGTCTACAAAACCTAGCAAATTATATGTCCACGAATCCAGAATGACGATACGAACCCAACGGTATGTCCGAAATAGGATTCCGATGTGCCGATCTCAAAATGATACGTTGACGCGGACACTTGGAATCCGATTTGCACGAAAATGCGTGCCGGAGCAAATGTCTTCAAAACTCAGCAAATTATATGTCAACGAGTCCAGAATGACGATACGAACTCAACGGTATATCCAGAATTGGATTCCGATGAGCCGATCTCAAGGTGACCCGTTGACTCGAAAAGTGGGACCCGCTTTGCACCGAAATGCGTGCCAGGGCCCACGGTCTCCAAATTAAGCAAATTTTATATGAAAACATGCCAGAACGACGCCACGAGTCTACTGGTGGTGTCAGAAATTGAATCCGGAGTCCCGGGTTCAAAAATGGAATTTAACAAGTGCAACACTAAGAATTCGAACGGCCAACTTTGGCGTCAAATTCGACCGACCTAACAAGCTCAAACTGAAATTAAATCTAAAGGGGGCAGGAAGAGGGTTATACCAGCTGTGCACCGGAACTGACGGTGCGCAAAACGGAGCTGCGACGACGAAGATACGAACCCGCGAAGTTGGTGTCACGAAACTGTCCAAAAACAGTTTAATTTAAAATGCCAACTTGGTGGCCAGTTTTGAGGTATCAAACGACAAAATTAATGGACAAAAATTGATAGGAGTGAAGATGGATATACCGAGATTCCGACAGAGCGAAGAAATCGCCGATCCAACGGTCGGATTGACCAGAAAATCTGTGCGAAGTTGCTGCGACGGGACGCGAATTCTGAAGTTCCAAACTCGCGCGCGTCGACGGGATTCCGTTCAAAACGCACGAATAGCCTATTCGGCGCGTCGGGGAGGAAGGTGACAGCCTGGGGGAGGTCGCCGGGGGCTCATCGGAGTTGTGGGGTGCCCGCGGTGGTGCGGGCTGGCCATGTGGTAGCGCACGGCCACGCACACATCCGCGCATGCGCGCGCACGTGCATGAACGCCCGCGGCTGCTGCCGCTGGCAGCTGCGCTGCCCCACGCGGGGGTGGTCGCAGGCCTGGCACGGCGGCAGAGGTCGTGCGGGGGCGGTGGTTCGGGTGGCTGTGCGGGTGGTGGAGGTGGTGGTGCATGGTGGTGTTAATGTCGGTGGTGGTGATGGAGTATGTGGTGATGATGATAGTGAAGATGATGATGGTGATGAAGATGATGTAGGAGGAGGAGAGGGTGGTCGGCAGGGTAGCGGTCGGCCGACTTGGGGAGGAGTCGGCTGGTGTGTGTGTGTGTGGTGTTATGTAAGGAGAGAGGGAGAGAGTGTTTTTGTATGTGTGTGTGTGTGTTTATAATATAGAAATAGATAGAGAGAGTGAGAATAGAGAGAGAGATATTTGAGAGAGTAAGAATAGGGAAAGGTCGGTTGGGGGGGGTGTTCCTACTATGAGGTGGAGGTGAGGGGGTGGTGAGGTGTGTGGGTGAGTAGAGAGAGAGAGAGAGTGATATTTATATATATAATATATATATATATATATATATATATATATATATATATATATATATATATATGTAGGTATATATATGTATAAAGATAGATAGAGAGAGAAATAGTATAGAGAGAGGGGGGGTTCGGCCATGGGGGTGGCTGTGATGGGAGTGTGAGAGAGAGTGTGGTGAGGTGGTGTTTGTTTAATAATAGGAGAGAGAGAGTTATTTATATACATATATATATGTATGTATATATATATATATATATATATTTATATATATATATAGATATTTGTAAAGTAGAGAGAGGAAGTGATATTTCCAAAATAGGAAAAATAGAAAAATTAAGCGGGGTATTTGAGCAGTCATGAGAGGGCAACATGGAGCTTGGGCTCGGGTTCGGTCGAACCGGGTCGGGTCAAAATCGGACAGAGTACAATAATTGAATTAAAATTGAGATTTATAATCATGGATAAATAAACAACATGCGGGGACTCCAATAAATGGGACACAAGCGTCATGCGGGTAGTAGGCTTCATGTGGGCCATGTCCATACTTTGGGTCGGCTAGGTTGAGTCGATGTCGGGTCCCGAAATTAAATTGGAAAATAAATCAGATTTTACGGTAGAAAATAAATCGGCCTAAATTGACCCGGAAATTGTGCGGAGAAAATGAAGCACAAAATGGAGTGTCTGAGTGGGACACAAAGGTCATGGGTGGAGAGCGTCTCAAGTAGATCATTCATGAGAAGTTGGTTCTGAGAAAACGACTGGTCTGGTGCTCCTAAATTAAAAGTCACAGTGACGTGCAAACGAAGATCAAAAATAAAAGTGGAAATAATTATTCAACGATTAATTGGTCTAAGTTGACCCGAACTTGCGCGATACAAAAAGAGCACAAGAGAACGATTTCAAGTGGGACACGATATATCAAAACGAAGATAATCTTGTCTACTTCAAAACTCGTGAAGAGAGTTTACAGAGATTGGCATCCCTGACGCTCCAGAAGTCAAAGTTACGGAAAGGCACATAAATGATCAAAATAATTAAATAAATAAAATATTTATCGATAATAATTCATTCAGAAAAATAAAAATAAACCCTAAAATTCAGGGGGCTTACACATGTAGAGTTTTGGTCTTTACGCATGGTGACACGTGTAACACAACTTCAGCAATATGGGGAGCGCACGTACACACGTTCCTTGATAAGTGTGGCGTGAAAGCCACGTATGCAGACCACGTTCTCACATAGCCAGAAAATATTGGGCGTAAAATAACCCAAAATATACTTCCTGCGTAAAGTAGCAGACTTGGCGTAAAATAACCCAAAATAGACTTCCTGCGTAAAGTGGCTGAAAAGTAGCCTTGAGCGTATAATTAGCTCAAATAAACTCTGCGCACACGAAAGCCTTGAGCGTAAAAACTCGAATAGCTTTTATGCGTAAAAGAAGCAGTCTCTTGAGCGTAAAGTAGCTAATCTGCACACTAAACGACAAGTATTGGGTTTGGTGTAAAAAATCTTCTTAGCTTCTGTGCAATTTGCTGTCAGAAAATTATTCTGTCAGAACAGTATCACGCACATTAAATGTGATGTGGACAGCCTGTCTCCCGCGTAAAGGTTTGAGGATGGCTCTCGCGTAAAGTAGTTCGCGTAGAGTTTACTCTGTTTGATCTCTGCGTAAAGTTTGAATCTGACTCAGTTTGACTTGCGTAAAGCTCTCAACTTCTTTGACTTGGTCTATGAAATTTATTTATGCTTCTACACCTGCGACTGGAGGACGGGAATGGGCGAGAGCCTGGGGGTGTCGGGTTGGAAACCCTTGGACGAGGAAGGGGGAGGACATGTCGGAGCCGAAGATGGGGGGGAGCCGGGAGAAGAAAGGGAGGAAGGGCGAAAAATCCATCCATGTATATATATATATATATATATATATATATATATATATATATATATATATATATATATATATATATATATATATATCAACAACGATTAATTAATATTGTAAATAATTGTTTCACAACGTTTATGAGCTATTGCTAATATCATTAATTACAACTATTTTACAACAATAACTAAATGTTTTAAATGGTGGTTTGCAATGTTTATAAAACATTGTTAAAGATGTAATGACAACAAATTAAAATCATTGTTAAAACTAATATTTACAATGTGTTGAAATCATTGTTAAAGTAACAAAATACAGTTGAAAATGTATTTACAATGTGTTGTGCAACGATAGCCTGGCGTTGTAAAAACATCTCATACTTTCCACAACTCCTTGAACTATAACATTTTTTGAATACATTGTAAAAAGGTATTAACAACGTCTATCCAACGTTGTAAAAGGAGTTTTTTTTAGTAGTGTACATGGACTTTTATGATAGGTATTTGATTACCTATGTAAACTAATGTTAGGAAATAGGGGTATATCTAAAGAGGGATGTTTAGGCAAATTTGAGTATTACCCATAGGTCAAGGCATAGGTAATTGGTTTACCTATGTGAGAGTAGGTATTCGGACTTACCTAGGGATTGGTAATGAGTAAGGTGACACTCATAGGATAATGAGTAGCTAGGTATTGATACCCAAGTACCTTGTAATAGCTAGTATACCCTAAATATGTAAGGTATGGACCTAATAGCTTGGATATAGATCATACAACCTAGAAGTAGCTAGTTTGATCAAGTTTAACTAGTTTGACCTAGAGTTGACATAGTTTGACTGTTTTGACCTAGAAATGACTTTACGATCTAGATTTGGACTAGTTTAACTTGTGTTCATTCCAAAACTTGGTATGATGAAATATTTCATATTTAGGTCTTCAAGGCACCGTATTGGATATTGTTGATACTTCACACTGGATCTTAAGCGAGTACATTCTTTGATAATTTTCCGTTTATGTTTTTTTTATGTTTTTTTGTACTTAATGTAGATATCCTTAAATTTTTGACACACTGGTTACGCGGATTGGTATTTCCAGATCCCATCATTAGATATTTTCTCGTATGTCTGGTATACCTTGTGTAAGCCCCACTGTAGTTCTTGTGCATTGTATAGACACTGATTCCTAAGAAAATTAGCTATCTTCCCAGTAAATCCCATGTCTTAACATACCATGGTTGGATCAATTGTACCAGTCGGAGCGGGGAGTAGTAGTGTAGATATGTGATCATACCCTTCCCGTGCATGATATTGTTTTCCATGAGTGTTAATTATACTCCGCATATATGATTAACCAGGCTATAAATTTTTGTGCAAGTTTTCAAGCCGATCACATGTTGAAACTAGTACTCACTTACATAGATAATATTTCCTGATTATTGTACATGATGATTCTTGTCCTCCTGTTTACTTAAAATATTTCCATTTATGTTATATTCATGTACATGTCATTTATTCTTGTATATTCTCTCTATTTACTGTTACATAGTCTTATCATTTACTGCAACTGTTATTAAAAATGTACTTCGCTCCAATCCTGACTGGATATATTTTTCAGACGATTCAGATGACAGTTGCCCTACTTACTATGGCCCATATGACGTAGTAGGCATAAACCAGAAGAGCTTGATCCAGGAGGGCTTAGCTCCAGCTGATGAGGCTTTATCGGTGATTCAGTTAGACTAGATTTTGTACTGGATACGTCTCCAACACTATTGACTCTGGCATGTTTATTATTTCAAACTTGTATTGAGATAGTTGACTCTTAGACTCTGGACTTGTATTATGTTCCGTTAGACTTCTGGACGTTTCTCTTTATGTTATTATTTTTTTATCATGCCATTTATCTTTCATATAGATTATGATTGAGTATGAGTATATCATTATTGTCCTCCAATTGGAGATGAGATACCTTGACAGGTTATGATATACACTTTTAGTTAGCATAGTAGACCAAGACAGCGTTCTACCGCCGACTCTACGGTGTAGGCTGGGCGCTGTCACGCACTCGCGTCCCGATACCGGGTGGGGTCGTGACATTATTTAATTCAAAAGATTTTGCCCTATATAATAGTTATTTATGTGATTCTTAGAATTTCAAAAGTGGGTTCTTTTAGTCCATTTATGTTAATTCTTAAAGAAAACAAACTTTATGGCCCTAATTACATTTACTGGAAACGTAACTTGGATATTGTCTTAACTGCTGTAGAGTACAAATATGTACTCAATGAGGAATGTCCACCTAACCCTGATGCTAATTCTGATGAAGAGGTTAAAGAGGCTTATAAGAAGTGGATAAAGACAGATGAGATGACGCGGTGTTACATTCTGACATCTATGTCAAATGTACTCCAACATCAGCATCAGGTCATGTCCACAGATTATGACATGATGTATAATCTCAAGGAACTCTTCGGACATCAGAGTAGAGCAGCTAGACAGTTTGCTATGAAGAGTTTGATGAATACGACCATGGCTGAAGGTACGCCAATAAAAAAATTATGTTCTCAAGATGATGGGTCATTTGAATGAGATGAAGATCCTTGGAGCTGAAATCGATAGAAAAATCCAAGTCGATATCATTCTCAGAACTATGCCTAAAAGTTTTGACTTGTTTGCCTTAACTACAACATGAACAAAAGGTTGTATAGCTTGGCAGAACTTGCGAAAGAACTACAGGACGCTGAAGCTCTCTTTAGGCGGAATGGCAATATTCATGTTATTGAAAAGGCTTATGTTAATATTAATTTTTATTTTTATTTTTATTTTAATCTTTATTTTAATTTTAGTATTAATGTTAATGTTAATATTAATATTAATATTAATATTAGTGTTAATTTTAATTAATGTTGATTTTAAATTTAAATTTAATTTATAATTTCTAATTTAAAATTAATGTAAAAAACTAAATTAAAATTAACACTAAAATTAGCATTAAAATAACAATAAAATTAATATTAATATTAATATCTTAAAATTTTGAAAGATAGGTTATTTTTTATTTATTTTTGTAAATAAATCTATTCATATTTTAAAAATAAAAAAACAAATCCATTAAAAAAATTATATTTTAAAAATTAAAACGATGGATATGTCTTTTTTTTTTAAACATAGAGATAGATTTCTTTTAAAAAAAGTGAGAGATTAATTTTGTTAAAGGATAAGAAATTTGAAAAAGAAAAAGTGTATATATAAATATATATATATATATATATATATATATATATATATATATATATATATATATGTGTGTGTGTGTGTGCGCGCGCGCGCGTGCGTGCGTGCGTGCGACCGCACGCGCGCGCGTGCGTGCGTGCGTGCGACCGCACGCGCGCGCGTGCGTGCGTGCGTGCGTGCGACCGCACGCGCGCGCGTTTCGGACACACACACATGCACACACGCACGCATGCGCGCGCGTGCGTGCGACCGCACGCGTGCGCGTGCGTGCGTGCGACCGCACGCGTGCGCATGCGTGCGTGTGTGCATGTGTGTGTCCGAATTTTCGTCCGCGGAGTCCTACGGGAGTCCGTCGGTCTCGAACGTTGGATCGAACGGACGCATGCATGGCCCCACATGAGCCCCGATCTCATGGTGCAGGGGCAGAGACGTTTGATCTGCATATATATATATATATATATATATATATATATATATATATATATATATATATATATTATAGATCACGTTCCGTTACAGTTGTTAAGGTTCTTAATTATTGGGTGGAAAGGAGCGGTGAGTGAGCGTTCTGTTTTCGTTGGCGAGCCAAGCCCAAGATTAAAGTAGACGGCTACACGCCAGCTCCGTTCATGTCGCGTCGGGTCGCTTCCCTGCTGAAAAAGTCTATAAATAGGGGGGCTTCCTCCACCTCAATTCTCTTCTTTCGCCTCTCCGATTTTTCTGCCTATTCTGGCGGTGAATCATCCATCTATATCAAGAGTCTGTTACGAGCCATCCTTCTTATTCTCTTTCTCTCTGGCGTTTCTTCCTTCTCCAATCTTGAAGAAGAAGAAGAATAGATTTGATTTTCTAGTCATCGAGATCATCATTATTAGGTATGTTGTAACAATTTTCTAATCAATGTTTTGCTTAATGTTGGATGTGGCTTAGATTCGTGGTCAATGCCATCGGATTTCGTTCCCATGGATGTATTTCTTGTTTGCTTTATTTCTTGTTTTTAATTTCGTTCCTATTTTCCGTATGTATTTTTTGATTCTTAATATCAATACGATCCGATATGTGATATTATTTTTCTTGATCTCTCGTTTGGATCTTGAAATGATGATGAGATTGAGGTCTGAACCAGTCCTTGTTCTTCTTGATCTTCTTCTTCTCTTCCTATTCAGATCACCATGAATATGAATACAAAATAAGGACGGAAGTTGAGAATAAAGACGAAAAAAGAGAAGAGAGAGGGAAAGTCGACAATAAAGACGAGAGGGAAGAAGCTAGAAGAGACCTACCATCTCTCTCTTCTCTCGTCTTCCTTGGCTCCAGACCATGTTCTGAAGCAGCCCACCATCTCTCCATAATAAGACAAGTCTGGTGGTGCCATTTTAATAATAATGGCAATGAGAGTAAATACTGTTCTCTTATTTTGTTTTCTTGTTTTACGGTTAAGTGCTTTTTCGCTCTGCTGCTATTTTGTCGGTCGGCCACTGGATTACACGGGCCCATTCGTCACCATTGGCCCCCGATCCAGGGTGGGTCAGTGCTAGTAGGAGGCCACGCAGGCCATCGCGATCACCTCAGCGGGGGTCGAAATAGTATTTTTCTATATATATTGTATGTCTCTATATTATATTTATATGACATTTCATAATATTAATTCGCTTTAGTTAGTTTGGCTTTCATGTTCAAGACATGTCATCTCCTGACTGTTTCTTAGATCAATATTAGTTTATGTTTGTAGTGAAATCATGAAATATTGCATGAGAAACACAAGATGTAACATTTGGATTTCTTTTACTTAAATTAATACGTTCAATGACTGTGGGGGTAGATTCGGGAGATGGTTCTTACAGACTATGGTCTCCGATGGAAATCAATTCTAATTTCTGTTTTACTATTTTGGGCTAATGTGCATTTAATTACCTGGAACATGTTACTGCAGGTTGCTAGACCGTTTTATTTTGTTAGCAAATGGCTACCATGAACATTTGAACGTTTCCAATTAACCATGACGATCACTTGCAAATAGTTTAGTTAAAATTTTCTTTTAACTTGAAACTAAAAAACCATCTGTTTCCGCCCATCTTCTGACCCGGAAGGAAGAAAAAGAAAAGGGTCCATGGCAGAAAAGTGCTAACTAAAGTAGTATGGCTTATACTCAGAAAATGTGTGAAAGTTGAAGGTATTTTTAATGCAAACTAGCCTAGTGGGCTAGGGTAATGTGTAGTCAACAGATCAAACTTGAAAGATCCATATAATTATTCATATGCTCGTGATGCCGGTATCCAACTGGTGTGTCAGGTGCATCGCCAGAACATGGTTATAAACTTATATACCTACTATCTGTCTTTTATGCTTCTTTCCAATAAGAAAGCTGTGTTGTAGAAATTAATTTAAGTAGAAACGTCTATTTGCAATGGAATTTTAACGTATTAAAAGATCATTCAAAATTACAACCTTCAAATATTTTTAGTACGTTCTGGAGTATCCTTATAATTATTTGATTTTTTTTTTCTGCTCTCATATACTTCGGTACTTTTAAGTATTACAAAATTTACAGTATAAGAGCTTCTTCCTAATTTCAGCGAAGAACTCCAGAGCTACTGTTGTTCCAACTATATTGCAACCATTTGATGTTCTTGCTGTCCATATCAACATAGAAGGATGCTTTGCTAGCTTTTTGTTTTTTAACGTTTTGCTGCATCCATCAAACTTTCCTGGTTAAGGACAATGATCCTTTGATCTAACATCTTGATGATTTTATAACTTTGCGTATGTTTAGAAAGAAATATTTTTCTTACTCTAGCATGAAATAACCATAAGACGTACCTAATATGTGCATTTTGACGCTACTTCATGCAGAAGTTCACAAGTCTTTACCAAGTGGAGAGCTGTACTTGAATCTTTTGTTGCGGGGTCAGATGCTTGGTTTTCGTCTATAAATGCTTTGTAGTTCTGGAAATGAAAAGGTACAAGATAAACCCTTCATTACAAAAAGTATATGCGGGTATATCTGCGTCTCATCTAGTAAATGTTGGATATCAGGTTTCAGGAAATCTGTGCTTGATGGACTGCATGCACAACTGCAGTGACAAGAAGACATTAAAGAGGTGGTTCTTCATTGACAAGAGAGTTGGGTAGACGGTAGCATAGGTAAATAAATTGTGAACCAAGGACTTTTTAACTGGAATTATATAAGACCATCATTTCTTTGTAATTTCTGTGGGTGACCCTGCTCTAATGGAAATGGAAACAACCCATAATTCTCCTGTTCTCACTGATCCGGTGCCTGTAAGCAAGTCAAGGTTGGGCTACTCAGCTTCATCAACATCATTTCCTCCTTCTGGCCTTTATTTGACAATTCCTAGGAGAAAAATTATTCCTGGAAAAATTGATGATGTCCGTGAGAGTGGATGGCTTGATGCCATGCAATCCTCATCTCCTCCTCGCAAAAAACTGAACAAGGACTTTGCCCACGAGAAACAATCAGAAGAAACAGATGCCGCATATCGCGACTGGACTGTTAGTTTCTCTCTTTCCAGTATTGATGCTCTTAAGTCTAAAAAGACTACCAAGTTAAATATTGTGAAACTCACTAGAAGATCTATTTGCTGTTATGGTGCTACTTGCAGTTGAAGTATCCATCAGCTCTTACTGCATTTGAACAATTAACAAATTGTGCAATGGGAAAGAAGATAGCATTATTTTTGGATTATGACGGAACTCTGTCACCAATTGTGGACAATCCTGAGCGTGCTTTTATGTCCAGTGCAGTAAGTGATGTTATTTTACTCCTTATTGTTTCTCTTTATTTTTTAACTCTGTTGTATTTATTTGACATTTCAATAATCTCCGTTTGATGCCAGATGCGCACTGCTGTGAAAAATGTTGCAAAATGTTTCCCAACAGCAATAATCAGCGGAAGAAGCCGTGATAAGGTTATAATAATAACTTATGCATATTTCATGTAGATGGAAATTCAGTTTTTGCGTTTAATGAATCTTGCTGTAGTTGCAGAATTTTTGTGCCGTCCTACAATAATGATAATCTCCTTTCTTTCTAATTTTGTGCTTTGTTATCATCTTTATCTTTATCCTTTCAGGTCTACGAATTCGTAGGACTAACAGAGCTATATTATGCTGGTAGCCATGGAATGGACATAATGTGCCCAGTAAGGGAATCTGAGTCTGGTGCTGACCATCCAAACTGCATTAGTTCTACTGACAAACAGGCAAGCAACATTTTGTCTGCTTACATTAATCGGTTTGACAGTATTGTTGCCCTTACTCTCTTTATTGTTTTGTAGAAGATTGAAATGTCATTTATATTACTATGTCTTTAACAAAAAAGTGGTAAACAACAAATAGAAAGTCTTTCCTCTTAATTGGCTAGTAGCTTAATTTATCTATCAATGACTTTCTTAAGAATCTATGTGATATTAAATATTTTACTCGCTTAATTTATCTATCACTGTCTTTCTTAAAATTCTATGTTATCTTAAATATTTTGCAACTTCTATCGTCGTCTTGTATGTAAAATATGGTTCACGTGTTCAGGGTAAGGCAGTAAATTTGTTCCAGCCTGCAAGCGAATTCTTGCAAATGATCGATGAGGTACACAATTTAAAATTATCCTCAACTGAAAGTGATCCTCTCTTATAGTATGTAAATGGTATTTCTTTTCAAAATCTTTTTACAGGTTTTTAAATCCCTTGTCGAGAGTACTAACGAAATTAAAGGTGCAAAAGTTGAGAATAACAAGTTTTGTGTCTCTGTACATTACCGTCTCGTAGAGAGGAAGGTAATGCTATATACCCATTGATTATGTTTTTCAACAAAAACTATATGCACTGTTGGCTGTGTAACTTATTTCCTAGATCATTTTGTTGTTTTCAGAGTTGGCCTGTGGTTGCACAAATTGTTCATGATATCCTGAAGGAGTACCCACGTTTGAAATTGACACATGGCCGGAAGGTAACTAGGATCTAGATCAGGGTTGCTACTGCTGATGTAGGGAAATTTTTGTGTCTTATTTGTTTTTTCTGGGTCCAGGTTTTAGAGATCCGACCAGTGATTGATTGGAACAAAGGGAAGGCTGTTGAATTTTTGCTTGAATCCCTTGAACTAAGTAACTGTAATGATGTGCTCCCTATATATGTTGGTGATGACCGAACTGATGAGGACGCATTCAAGGTAATGCCATTGCAGCATATTAACTGTTCTAATGCTTCATTATACTTAGTGTAGCCGCTGTCCCTTGCACTGGATAACTTAGTCCCTTTACAACGATCAGGTTTTGAGAGAAGGAAACCGCGGTTATGGCATTTTAGTATCTTCTCTCCCCAAAGAAACCAATGCTTTTTACTCTCTGAGGGACCCATCTGAGGTATGGATCAGGGCTTTGTATCTGGTGTCTGGTTTCATGTTCTAATTATGTTTGTTGTTAGATGTATTAAGCACGATTCATGTATATTTCACAGGTCAAAGAATTTCTGAAGTCCTTGGTAAAATGGAAGCGTTCTACAACCCTTCAGGGATGAGAACTGTTTATACTATCAAATTAATTTATATTAGATCTCAAAAGCCAGACGAATAAATCACTCCTGCTGTGCGTGCAAGAGTCCGGGTTGGTTATTCGGTTAACAGTTTACATGTTAAAAGTTTTGCCATTTGGAGATGGAACTGTTCTGTATTTTCCTTTGGTTTCCAAATTATCTGATAATATTTTGATCCTTTTTTATTAATATTTGACAGTTTATGTTGACTACGGAGTATGCTATATATGTTTGTTTTGGTTTAAATAGCTGGTTGTTTGGCAATTATTTAAAATTGTTATTGTTGATGTTGGTTTTATCCCTGCAAATTAGATGGTTTCTCTTCTAAGAAGATTTGAACTTAATCTTTGTTATTAGAAGATTCCCCCCTTATTATCAATAATGTTCCATTGAGATATGCTATCAAGTGTCTTTAGGGCTCCGTAATTACGCAAGGTGTTTAAATGATACGCAAGGTGTTCCAAAGTAATTGAATGTAAATGTCTGTTCTTGAGGGGTAGAAAGATTGGAATATGGATCATGATGTGAAGTGGGCTGGGATTGGGCTGACATGGCCTATGTTTGGATCGGGCTGGGCCAACTCAGTCTTGTGCAACAGTTCGGGCTTGGTTGGGTTGGAGACCAAAATCCATAGCCCAACCTAGCCCAAAATCTAAAACCCAACCTAGCCTAGAACCCGATTTGAGCTGGTATGGGCTAGGTCCGGTTGGGTTCGCATCCGGTTTGGAATGGATAATTAAAAAATAAAATAAAAACTCACTTTTGGCTTTGGCCTTGGTTGGTGCTTTGGACACGCGGACTATTTTAAAAAGATATCACAGTAGAAAAAATTATTAATATTTTATTCATTTGAGAAATTTATAACATTTTTAATTATTTTTAGAAAAGCTTTTGAGTGGTAGAAAGATTGGAATATGGATCTTGATGTGAAGTGGTCTAAGCGGGCTGACATGGCCTATGTTTGGATCGGGCTGGGCTAGCTCGGTCTCGTGCAAAATCCATAGTCCAACATAGCCCAAAAGTCCAAAACCCAACCTAGCCCATAACCCGATCTGAGCTGGTACGGGCTAGGTCGGTTTGGGTTCGCATTCGGTTTGGAATGGATAATTAAAAAAAAAAAACCTAATTTTTGGCTTTGGCCTTAGTGTTTTGGACTGGACTATTTTTTTCAAAAAGAGATCACAGCAGAAAAAAAATAATATTTTTTGTTAATTTTTATTTATTTGAGAAATTCATTTTTTATTATTGTTAGAAAAGATTTTGAGTGGTAGAAAGATTTGAATATGGATCATGATATGAAGTGAGCCGGGATCCGGCTGACATGGCCTATTATTTGGATCGGGTTGGGCCAGCTCGGTCATGTGCAACAGTTCGGACATGGTTGGGTTGGAGACCAAAATTCATAGCCCAGCCCAAATCCAAAACCCAACCTAGTAAAAAAATCCGACATGAGCTGGTATGGGCTAGGTCGGGTTGGGTTCGCACCTGGTTTGGAATGGATAATTAAAAAGAAAACTCATTTTGGCTTTGGCTTTGATGCTTTGGACTGAACTATTTTAAAAAGATATCAAAGTAGAAAAAAAATTATTTTTTTATTTTATTTATTTGAGAAATTGATAACATTTTTAATTATTTTTAGAAAAGCTTTAGAGTGAAAAAACACATCATCTTGAATTTAATTTTCAGTCTTAGTCTTTTTTTTTTTTTTTTGAATTTTTGATAAAGCTCTCATCTTCCAATCTACACTTTTTAGGGAAATAGATCTTTTCGCCTCTCCATTCTTCATCTTAGGGTGTCATCAAGCTTTCTTTATGCCTAGCTTTAAAAAAAATTGATAAAGCTCTTTGATATCTTCAGTTTTTCGATTTTTAGAGAATAGATATTCCTCTGTAAGACGTCTCCTCTTCATTCTTCATATTATCATGTCATCTATAGCATGCACTAGAAGTCCAGTTTGTTAACGTCTGGACTTCTACCTCTTTTAAAGTGTTCATCAACGTCGATACTTTCATTCTTAAGTTTTGACTGTGTTCTCTTTTAACTATTGGGTCCGTCTTTTTGCATGAATCCAATCTTGAATGTAAAATTTGACTTCCAAATTTTTGGTAGCATCCAGCTTCTCTTGTCGGCATTCTTGAAACTGCATTAAAACAATATTGTGGGAGAGATCATCATAAATTATTGAAGTATGTCGTTCACGATATTTTGCCAAAGTCGCTCCCATATAAGGAGCGAGGTATTGTAATGTAGTAGGTGAGTCCGCCGTTTCGGCTACCACAATAGTGTATTCCATTGCCCCTCGCTCTTGGAAAGTTGTAATGACCCGCTCCGCCCTAGCGGAACGTCGATTCAAACGGCAAGTGCAACGACTCAAACGAGTCGTCGACCCGAAGAGTTGGCATCGACCTGATGAAGAATCGATGCAAGGCTTACGTTGGCCCGTCAAGAGGAATCCAGACTTAGACTTTCAAAGGCGCGCTCGGAGTATCGCTCGACCGATACGAACATCGCTAAGGTGGGTGGCTCCGATGAACTCGTCTTTGCTTAGCTTAGACACATAACAATACGGACACTATTACTAGAATCGCTAGGCGATAACACCGCGCATGCCAATAAATGACTCAACACACCTAGCTAAGGGAATAATCCCATCTTGTATACTTGTATAGAATATGGAAAAGAACATGGAAAATGTGAAAACTCTCGCACCACGCTCCACGCTCGTGCTAAGGCACAAGCTTACGTTCAAGTCCCTTATGCGTTCAACAATGAAACATTGAATGGTTTACAACAATGAAACGGAAGACTATCGACATAGTCGTTCCGAGTAGAGTATAGCAACATTGGAAGACTTCGGGACCGATGGGTCGCCATGACGACTCCCCACGGGGAGTTGCATAATGTATGAATGAAAGAATAAATGAATAAGTGAATGAATGAATCAACGAATGAATGAACGAGTATGTGAATGAATCAACGAACGAACGGACAAGTGAAAGAAAGAAAAGAAGAATGAATAAAAGATAAGAAGGAAAGGAATGGTTAGCGACAGGTATGACGGGGACGTGCATCGGGGCTCGCTACCTGCGCTGTACGGACGCCGCCGCCAACCTGGTCGATAACGTATTATGGCTAAGGGTTAGCCTACGGCTCAGAGACAGTCGTTAAGTTAAAATGACAAAACAATACGAAATGGTCGTGGACAATCCCATCGTATACGGGAGGGAGGCAGAATAAGGGATTTCCAGCGGCACAGTCAAAGGGGGATGTGGCCGGTCCGGACGGAAATCAAAATGGCTTACGGAGGCTACCTGGGTGCGGGCTTGGCCACCCAGGAGACGTAAGTACGAGATATTTCAAAAGACTATCAGATGTGTACCAGCCGCACGCTATGATAGGTGAGAATTTACCAAAGGAGAAGATGTCCAAAATGGCTTGTGGTGCCAACGACCGGTGCATATAGATTAAGTGGGCTTTGCTGGTGGCAATCCACGTGCAAGTCCTTGCATTGAAACAAAGTAGTCTAAGTTAACTGAATGAAGCACCTTCTGAACAGGCTTGAAATGTAACACATCAAATGATAAGGAGTACTTCATGCAAATGAGTTAGAATACACGCCTACGATGCGCTAGGCCCCGAGGCAGGGACACACCCTTGATATTGAAAGTTTACATGAGACACGTTAAGTTATTCCTTATGAATTGTTGACTAACTTGGTTTACTTTGGACAGGAAAGGCCGGAGGGTAAGTATGGATAAGTCGTGCATGTATTTCCATGCAAACACTTGAATTCGGCAACACGAGATAGGTTATAAAATATGCCATGAAACTGATCCTAAGGCAAGATTAGAAAGACAATGAATGATAGTCGGTGCACAAAAGTAAATAGAACGTGTATGGTAATGATAGCATTGTGGGCGAGCTAGCCTCCCCACCAATACATAACAATGTACTGATAACCCCACAGTCTGCTTGCAGGATGCAGGAGACGTCGCCGGGTGCGGAGTTTCCCTCGAACGTGCTAAGGCGCGGAGCTAGCTCTGGAGCCTTGGAGCATTGCACGGAGCTGAAGCACCATATACAGGACATAATATATCGGAACATCGCCATAAATTATTCCATCTTGTAAGCCATTTGGCACGCCTTTTATGTTTCAGAGAGAGAGAGAGGGACCTTGAGCTATTTGTAATCTCGGCCTAGCGCCGCTTGTAAACTTCTTGAATGTCAATAAAGAGTTTTGAATTCGTTTCAATTTGTGTTCATTTACTTTCCGCTGCAAATGGGGACACTCTGTACGACTCCGTGGCCTAGCTCAAATCGGCCATTTCTGGGATTAGCCTTGCACGGGCACAACCTAGGCCCGTGCGGCATCACGCCTTAGCGAGGATGATCGCTCCTGCGGGAGCGAGGTGTGACAGATTGGTATCAAAGCACGACTTTACGTCCTTGGACTTCATTTCGATTCTCTCCATTTTGAAAGCTCGTTGAAACAAAAGAAGTATACGCTCTCTCTCGTTGTGCCTCGGGATGTTCCATACAATAAGTCTAATATTTTCAAAAGCTCGTACGAGTACTCGGTTGAACGGGATCGATAGGCGAAGGCCTTTGTGCCAAACCATGACGGGCTTGAGTCGAAAGAAAACCAAAATGCTAAAAGTTAGCAAAACGCAAGGCGTGCTTGAATAAGCTTACGCTGACAATGGCGAACGAGTTCGCAAGACCGAAGTATAGTCCGAACGGGATGAATGTGCACACAGCCTTTTGGCTAAATTGTGCCGAGTGTCGTGCACCTAGACCTTTTGGTGCAAACGAGTTTGCGAGTGAGACCGACTATCGCTTGGACGAGAATAAGTGAGACTTAGAACGTATGTTGATAGAGGCGCTACTTGACCAATGCTAAAACGAACACGAGAAGTGGTTCTTAGACTTTGAGGAACGGGCGAATGCACGATTGAACATATCGATCGTGAGTTGAATGACCTTTTGAGGATTTGTAGAATGACTTGACCTCGAGTGGTGTATGTGATAGCTTCGAGGAAGAATAAGAGTGAGTGTCGACGACTAGTCGAGTGGCTCGAACCCTGAGTGGTGTATGGACGTCATAGAAATTGTTTGAGCAAAACTAAAGGATTTACGGATAGAGCGAATATGTCGGCAAGCGATAATATCGCACAAAGCCTTAGAATGAGTAACGCTTAGTTGGTCATGATTCGGGAGTCTCAAACGAGATATTGTTCGAACGAAATGTGAATGTGTAGTGCAAGTACAAAATAAGTTGAATAGAGAGTCGAAACGATGAAACGAATGGAGGTCTTGGTCGAGGAAACATAGAAGATCGTGCATGCTATTTTGAATTTAGTCGAAGGGATTAAAACTTGAGTTAAGGTGAAATATCCATGGACGAGATCGAAGATAGCACGATCGGAAGATAGCGTGCATAGGAAACGTTGATTTAGAGATACGAGAATGACTAAGGATTTAGAATGGATGTTGCTCAAAGACTTGAGCTAGCATGAGATAATGTGAATTGAGGAATTAAGTTGCACGACTCAGAATTCATTGCAAAAGAAGGATCGTCAGGTTATGTACATCATCGATGGTATTGAGACGTATCAAAGATCGATGTACGATAACTCGGGGGTACTCTGATTCGATGAATTATGATCGTGTTAGAAGTTATTGCTTAAGGATGCTATGTTGGAGAATTTGGATAGAAATGAATGTTTGGAATGAAGAAGGGAGTGACTTGATTGTTCGGTGATAACCACAACGACAACGATCTTGTCTTGTGCGAGCGCAACTCCAGCCTCGCACATGCGTCACGTCGAATTTAGGACGATCATTTCGCGTGAGCGTTGGCATGGTGATTCATGTCCAACGGGAATGATCGAACTTGAAATATCATGACATGGCAATTTTGATTACTACGACTTGTGGTTTGAAGCGAAGGCAAATTTGAGGATTGATCGGACTTATGAGGGACGACTAAGTAAACTTGAGGATTGAGTAGACCCAATCCGTGTATCAAAAATGAGTAAGTCTAGATTCAATGCAAGAGTTACGTCCCGATGAGGACGATTATTCTGCGGGAATGTTGACATGGTGATTCATGTCCGCCGTGGATAATCAGACTTGCGTGAGATCGGAGCGCGACATATTGCAAGGCTAGACGACCTTGTGATCGACTACGTGAATTGGATAGGATGGATAGGTGAATTGTATCAAACATACATGAAGAGATAGACTACAATAATTGCTAGTACGGATGCACGATATTGACATGTCAAGGATTTGATTGAGGACAACCTATCGTAGGATGACTTTCCTAAACGAGCTTGGACTTAGAACGGAGAATGTGTTGATGCGAATAGGGTGAACGCTGCTTGATGTTTAGAAGTTTGAGTGAAACGAACTTGGGTAGAAACTTCCGTACAAATGAACAAATGGTTTGACCATAGGATTTGGGACGAGCGTCGTGCAACGACCTTGCACGGTGAGCCACGGACTTGACTTGTAACTATGACTTGGTAAGATGACCTAGCGGATAGGCGGACGACACTATGCCGAGTGATTGAACCTGTGTGGTTTACGGTATCGTCTGGACGGACGATGGACTTGGGGCAACAAGACTTAGAGTATGACGGGGAACTGGGAGTGTGCATGAACGACAACGAGATTGGCCCCAAACAAAGTGAATGATAGGAATGGATGATGCGCAAGTAAAGTTGGGATAACAAATTAAATCATTGATAGGAAGACGTACTCGATGATAGTGCAATACTTGGTCTTAAATCGGACGAGAATTACTTAGACTTAGTCGACTCTGCTAAGAAGAAATCGTATTGATTTCGTAAGCAAGAACGCTTGAGAAACGAATCAGATCATCTCGAGGACCGAGATAAAAAGATAGTGAGATGCACATGAGTTCGATTTTAATCGAAGTAAAAGTAAAAACGATCGGCAAATCGAAACTATCACGAGTAGCTTGTCCGACTTCGCTAATCGCTAAGCTTGGTTGAAATGTACGTATTCGGGGGAAGCCTTGAATATGTGCATGATCCAAACTCAGCGATATGATGAACTCGAATGCAGCTGCAAGTGGGTGTTGCGATGCGCATAAACGAAAGTGAGTTTGCCTCAGCCTACGACCCTCGCATTTGATGAATTACAACGTGCCTCATGCGACCATTACAGTCCCATGACACGTCGAAATAACAACCAAGCCGAAGAAACACGACAATTGAATAAGTACCATCGACTCTAGAATGAGTGAAAAGTCATTCAATAAAATCGACCAAACGCATGCAACATAAAAACTTAGAAGGACAATCGAGCATAGTTCGATACCATCGAGCGATAAAGTCGTTCAACAGGGATTATCTAAGATAAGCACACGACATGAGTTAGGGAATGGTAGGATGACCTGCACTCGGGAAGTCTCGAGGACGAGACTTGTTTTGAGTGGTGTATTATGTAATGACCCATTCCGCCCTAGCGGAACGTCGATTCAAACGACAAGTGCAATGACTCAAACGAGCCGTCGACCCGAAGAGTTGGCATCGACCTGATGAAGAATCGATGCAAGGCTTACGTTGGCCCGTCAAGAGGAATCCAGACTTAGACTTTCAAAGACGCGCTCGGAGTATCGCTCGGCCGATGCGAACATCGCTAAGGTGGGTGGCTCCAATGAACCCGTCTTTGCTTAGCTTAGACACATAATAATACAGACACTATTTCTAGAATCGCTAGGCGATAACACCGCGCATGCTAATAAATGACTCAACGCACCTAGCTAAGGGAATAATCCCATCTTGTATGCTTGTATAGAATATGGAAAAGAACATAGAAAAATGTGAGAACTCTCGCACCACGCTCCACGCTCGTGCTAAGGCACAAGCTTACGTTCAAGTCCCTTATGCGTTCAACAATGAAACAATGAATGGTTTACAACAATGAAATGGAAGACTATCGACATAGTCGTTCCGAGTAGAGTATAACAACATTGGAAGACTTCGGAACCGATGGGTCGCCAAGGTGACTCCCGCACGGGGAGTTGCATAATGTATGAATAAAAGAATAAATGAATAAGTGAATGAATGAATCAACGAATGAATGAACGAGTATGTGAATCAACGAACGAACGGACAAGTGAAAGAAAGAAAAGAAGAATGAATAAAAGATAAGAAGGAAAAGAATGGTTAGCGACAGGTATGACGGGGAAGTGCATCGGGGCTCGTTACCCGCGCTGCACGGACGCCGCCGCCAACCTGGTCGATAACGTATTACGGCTAAGGGTTAGCCTACGGCTCAGAGACAGCCGTTAAGTTAAAATGATAAAACAATACGAAATGGTCGTGGACAATCCCATCGTATAAGGGAGGAAGACGGAATAAGGGATTTCCACCGGCACGGTCAAAGGGGGGACGTGGTCGGTCCGGACGGAAATCAAAATGGCTTACGGAGGCTACATGGGTGCGGGCTTGGCCACCGAGGAGAAGTAAGTACGGGGTATTTCAAAAGACTATCAGATGTGTACCAGCCGCACGCTATGATAGGTAAGAAATTACCAAAGGAGAAGATGTCCAAAATGGCTCGTGGTGCCAGCAACCGGTGCATATAGATTAAGTGGGCTTTGCTTGTGGCAATCCACGTGCAAGTCCTTGCATTGAAACAAAGTAGTCTAAGTTAACTGAATGAAGCGCCTTCTGAATAGGCTTGAAATGTAACACATCAAATGATAAGGAGTACTTCATGCAAATGAGTTAGAATACACGCCTACGATGCGTTAGGCCCCGAGGCAGGGACACGCCCTTGATATTTAAAGTTTACATGAGACACGTTAAGTTATTCCTTATGAATTGTTGACTAACTTGGTTTACTTTGGAAGGGAAGGCCGGACGGTAAGTATGGATAAGTCGTGCATGTATTTCCATGCAAACACTTGAATTCGGCAACACGAGATAGGTTATGAAATATGCCATGAAACTGATCCTAAGGCAAGATTAAAAAGACAATGAATGATAGTCGGTGCACAAAAGTAAATAGAACGTGTATGGTAATGATAGCATTGTGGACGAGCTAGCCTCCCACCAGTACATAATAATGTACTGATAACCCCACAGTCTGCTTGCAGGATGCAGGAGACGTCGCCAGGTGTGGAGCTTCCCTCGAACGTGCTAAGGCGCGGAGCTAGCTCTGGAGGCTTGGAGCGTTGCACGGAGCTGAAGTACCATATACAGGACATAATGTATCGGAACATCGCCATAAATCATTCCATCTTGTAAGCCATTTGGCACGCCTTTTATGTTTCAGAGAAAGAGAGCTTGAGCGATTTGTAATCTCGGCCTAGCGCCGCTTGTAAACTTCTTGCATGTCAATAAAGAGTTTTGAATTCGTTTCAATTTGTATTCATTTACTTTCCGCTACAAATGGGGACACTCTGTGCGACTCTGTGGCCTAGCTCAAATCAGCCATTTCTGGGATTAGCCTTGCACGGGCGCAACCTAGGCCCGTACGACATCACGCCTTAGCGAGGACGATCGCTCCTGCGGGAGCGGGGCATGACAAAAGTAGTCACTACCTGAGCCACAGAGGATGCTTTTTGACCAATAGCTACATAAACACGAATTACATTTTTTCATTTTTGGTTGAGAATCGTATCTGTAGCTATTGCTATTTTTCCAGTCTGCCTGTCCCTAATAATTAATTCTCGCTGACCACGTCCTAAAGGGATCATCGAATCAATATCAATAATACCAGTTTAAAGAGGCTCATAAATGAAATGTTTTGAAATAATACCTGGGGTTGGAGCTTCAATTAACCTACATTCAGAAGCTAAAATTTCACCACTTCCATCAATAGGTTTAGCCAGAGCATTTATAACACGGCCCAAATAAGTGTCACTCACAAGTATCTTAGCATTATTCCTATTTCTTTTACAGAACTTCCCTCTTATATCTTTGTCATGCCCCACTACCGAAATACAGGGATGGACATAGGCCAGCTATACCGTATAAGGTACAAATACGTCATACGGCGATTACGACTGTCAATCTTGTTGGGTATCTTAGCATGCAATCAATCTATGGCCTAAATCCGATCTCATATACACTGACAATAACAATGAAATAATAAGCAAGAAAGAAAATCATATGGAAAATAGGAATTACTCATATGATAATAAAGAAATCTACAGTACAGGATAATAATGTTGACGAATATACCTTCCCACAGTTCCTAGCATGGTCTGGAACTGAAGCACATCCTCCAAGTCAAGTTTGGAAGATCCACATGGTCAGTTAGTGGCAATCTGGGAACATCCAATGCACAAACCAATCCACGACTAATGTAGCTAAATAACCAACAGTTATCACAGTCACCCTAACATCCAATAATACCTGCATCGCCAACTAAAAATCGATATTAGCCAGCTTTGCAAGCAACAAGCCAAATAATTTAGGGGAAATAAGCGGCCACTCAAATGCCTACAGCTTTCTATGTGGAGGTTGGGCTACCCCAACGATGCAAAATATTGGAATCCTTAGATCGTGCAGATCTAGCAAGCTAGCGAGGCCAAATATAACAAGACTAGATAAGCACTGGTCCCTCGTAAGGCCACAGTGTGAGCAAGACAAACATGTAGTACATAGTAAGTAAAGTAGACGAATAATGCCATCCTCTAATGCGGACGGTAACAATATCTATAGCGACCAGCCTGCACTCCATGACTAATGTCTGGAAAGCGACTAGTACTGCACGATCTCGGGATTCCGTTCCCTCCCAATGCTTATACCAGTTTAAGTTACCTAGATTATTCCTGCTGTTATACGGAATCACATGCCATGGTCATATGATCATCCTCCTAGATGTCGTACCTCAATACGGGAACGCTAAGTAAGAATCAACCTCGGTACCTATAGTCCCAATTGTGATTCATTCTTAGTGTTATGCAACAAACAATCAATCAATCCTGACCATGTTTAGAATACAGGCCAACTACCAGGGTACCCGTGCAGGTAATCATATCATATAGCTAGAATAACAGGATTGCACCGCAGTGTAATATAATCAAGAAAAATGGTACCTCAGTGCAATATCAGGGCCAGTACCTCAAAGGGTAAGCTAGAATCATAGCACGAATACAAGTAGTCATGTCAGGAACAAGGATAAATCAGTCAATCATATAAAGTCATCTGCCTACATCGCAGATATCAGGTCAGGTATACTGTCGAGATCTCCACTATAATATCATCTCAGGTATGCATGAGAGCCTACAGATCAAATCATCAAGTCGGTCTATCCACCAGATCAATCTATCAGTAGTCTCTCATCTACGATGGAATAAAATATCATGTCAGGAAAGACGATCACCAAATACTAAGCTAATCACTATAAACAATGCTAGGCCCTCTAGCTCACAAGAATCCTCTGAAACAATGATCACAAGCTATCAAGAAACAAGCCTCTCAACTACCAAGATATAGCAATCATGCCAGGTTTTGGGCGCTTGGAAAGTCGGGTAAAAATCATATATTGATACCCTCGATATTCTCCTTATTCTGCGAAACACTCGCACAATCATTAAAATCCAGGAATCAACTTGGTCATATCTGATCAAAATAGAACATAATCTAAAAAGGAATTGGCAATGTCACGACCCGCTCCCGAATAACCGGATACGAGTCGGACACGCCCAGCCTTTGTTATTAGAATAACAAAGTAAGCTGTACCATTCTAGGGAAACTAACCAGATATCAAGACAAGAATGAAACACAGCATCTATAAAATGTATCCCAGAGTAAAGTACAATATCAGAATTTATACATTCCAGAATGATAGAAAATCTACTAGTCTCAATACATGGAAATAATAGGGAAAAGCTAAGGGTAATCTCTAGGCTTCTGCAGCCTCTAAGTCATGAGCTGCACCAGCTAGCTCTCCTGCATCAATAGGCTCCTCGCCATAGAATGTATCACATAAAGCCTCCAACTCACCTGCAACATATCCTATTCAGGAGCGGAGCAAAGTATATCCAAAGAAATGAACATGTACATCATGGTATGAATCAAGAAAACAGGAATAAATGTAAAGTACAGGAAATGAGACAAGACATGAAACTGAGCAGGAAATACTGTAAGTAAAATAGGGAAACATGGTAAGAGTCCTGAACATGAAATACAACCTGAATCATGAAATACAAACTGAACATGAAATACAGCCTGAACATGAAATACAACCATAAAATCCTGAAATACAAACTGAATCCTGACATGTGCAATATTTGAAATACATCTAGATTGTGATCGGCTTGGGTAGATACAATGAACCTGAAATGGTACGGCTTTGTCCCCGCGTGCACGGTGCGGGACCCAAGCTATTCACATGAGTAGTAACAGGGTTTGATCACATATCTATAGTATTTCCCCTCCCAGACACAATGAAACATGGAACATGAAACCAGACAATATCGTGAACTATCGTGTCATCAAGGAGATACAAGAAAGGATAATAAAAACATAAGAAATGAACAAATCAGAGGAGTATACTTGCCTGTCTCCGGGTGATCAAATGTAGGCAATAAAACTGGATATCCTTCTGTTATGAATTTACAAGTTGGTTAATAATCTGACTAATTCTAAACTGGTTATCAACAATTCTAATCATGATACACTAGTGTTAGTCTTCTACTTAGAATCTATACTTATAATTCCATTTCCTATTATAGCTACATAATCAACCTAATTACAAGATCATGAAGTATTACACCCAATTATAAAGTACTACTTTAAGTAGCCTGTGACCCCCCCTTATAACCATTAACCTAGCTAATCTTAGTTTAGGGTCAAAACAGTCCTTAAGCAGTCCAGATACTAGTCCTACATCAATCCTAAATCAATCCTATAACAATCTAATATCAGGACATAACCAGTCAACTCTCTAAAAATTTGGTAGTCTCAAAGAGGGAAACTAAGAACTAGTATCATTAGGTTATAAAGAAGTTTTATAATTATCTTAGCACTGGTTTGAGAAATCAGCCAGTTCTAACAAGGCTTCCTATAACAAAGATAGGTTTACACTATTCTGGAAACCCAAATAAGGAACTTAACCCATTGTCTAACAAAGGCTTCTTCACACTAGATGGTAAAGAAAGGTCCACTTATACTCTTCTCTCGATGCTTCATGTAAACCTATAATTTGCATCTATGTTATCAGTCCCAACATCACTGATACTTAGATTAGATTCAGTCTTCAAAAATAGAACTGAAATCTACATTGCAAAGGTGGCTGGCACTTTATTCAGTCCATAGCATTCATGAGGATAGTTCAAAATGCAGGGCTGAACTCTAGTCATAGGACAACTTCCCTTCCAGTTCTTTACAGTCTTAGATAACAACAACTCTCCTAAATCAGGATTGCTACCATATCAGCCTTCAAATGCCTAAAAATATCCTGGAATTGACTCTTCAACCTCAGATAACATTAATCCTAAACTAACTGATGTACCATCAGCCTAATACACATCCTGTATCAACCAGGTACCAATTGTGAACGTTAAAAACACCAGGTTTGGCAATAAAGTTAATCTGTTTTGACTTAACAGTTAAACCAACATTCAGACATCAATCATAAACTGATCCTTCACTCAATGATCTGCCAGGAAGAGTTAACTTATTAGGCCAAAATGTAAAGTCATGCAACATGTCAAATGTGTACTCAAGATCACAGTTCTGTTAAGAACATGTTGGCCTTCATTAAGGTATTAGTTTAACAGAAAAAAAGGAATGGACACCTATGTAAGGTTCAGTCCTGCAATGGACTGATACCACACCAAGGATGCTTGTAGGTTAAATCAATGATTCTTCTCTATCAATTTGTAAAAAGGGAGTTCCTAAATGACAGGAGAGTCCAACATACCCAGGTTTATGCTACTTAGCAATACTCCTTATCCTTATCAACAAGCATTGGCTCCCTTAGCAACCATGTTATCAGTTTTAAGGAATGCAAATCAGTACAGGACCTGTCTAAAACTGATTTCATATCGGGCTTGACTGAAAACAAACATTCAAGAGTAACTTATCTCAGAATTTACTTCCCAGTTGGACACAGGATTTAGCAAAGTTAATATTTCAATTCTACATCTCTGTTTAACCCTGTCCAGGAATTATGACAACCCCAACTCAACTGCAACTCTTCAATGGTTCAGTTCTAAACAAACATGAGAATTAACTAGTCTATGGCAGAACAGGGAAGCAATTTAATTTAACACTTACTATATTACTATAGGGCTGTCCCCTGATGTTGGTAGTAACATAAATACGTACAGAAACCTGATGCCCCTAAAATCAGGTTACAGGTTGTAAAACCCCTCCCTCTATTTCCAGGTATAATGATTTCAGAAATGGAAAATGAACTAATACATTGCTTTGCAAGAAATGGACTCTAGTACTACATCATGCTCAGGCCTCCTTAATTCGACATTTTAATCAAACACTTACCAATTGCGTAAAGACTGAATGTCCAAATATTCCACCTCATCACTGAGAGTTGTAGCCTCTTAATAATAGAACAATAGATTCATTCCCATGGAAATCATGTGTCAGTCATATGAATTACTCTCATCACAGCACATGGAAACACATCCTATCCATATATTAAACATATATAAATCCGTATATGGAAACTTATACCAATTTATACATGAAAACACATAGGAATCTATATATGGAAACTTATTTTAACACATAACAGAATACTCAGTTATCACACATAGATTTCTCGATATCCCTAAACAGAATTTACAAAAATTCAAAATAAGGATTTACCGGTAGTGTTGGCTATAGATGGAAGTATGGATCTAGATCAGAAGAACGCAAGACGATCAACTATTCCTAGTTGGGTTTATGAAGGATCGACTGGTTCATGGAGGAAAATAAACAAACACATTGCAAAAAATTATTGATTTCAAGAATGAAAGGTTATTGGAAATGAGGATCGAATTAATGATTATTGTTCGATCTATTCTTCTCCTGATCGAGTCGACTGACTGGATCCAAGAAGAACAAAATGATCAATCATTGATTGGTCGTTCTCAATCCTCAGAGTGATCAGAATGATCAAAGAGACAAGAAGATCAGGAAATTTACCTACTGATCTTGTTCTACCATTTGCAATGGTCGATCCTCAGAACACTCCGCCATGGCCGATTGGATCAGAGCTTGGGGGAGAAGAAATTGGAGATGAAGAATTGTTCATCCATAGTGAGGAGAGAAGGGTCTTAAATAGCCAGCTAGTAGCGTAGGAATTCGGCTAGCCACTCGCGGGAAATCGCTCTGACAGGTTGTTAGAGAGCAGGGAAATGGAGAGCACATGGCCACTGTTCATGGCCGTTGATATTTGAATTTGTGAAGAGCTCTACCGTTAGGAATTCAGTAGAAGGAACACACTCCTTTCCTACAGGCTTAAAAAGCAAAAGGCTATGGTCTTAACAAAAGGCTGTGGGCTCACTAGGTCATGGGCTTCCTCGGTTAAGCCCAACATCAATAGGATTAAAAGAAAAGGACTAAACATAGTTTAGTTATAACTAAAATACATTAAACCAATAAATTCCAATTCATTGAATTAAAAGAAATATTAAAATTTCAATATTTGGAAAAAGTGGAGTTACAAATCTCTTCCCCTTGAAAAAAATTTCATGCTCGAAATTGGAATGTAGACACAGATTATCAAGAATAGTGAATCTAATGAGTTGTTTATTGAATTCAAAAATATATGAAACACAAAACACTCAAGTGAACAAACTAGGATATCGCTCACGCATCTCGTCCTCACGCTCCCATGTGGACTCTCTTGGAGGGTGGTGTCTCCACTTGATCCGGACAAGAGGAATGGTCTGGTTCCGCAGTCGCTTCTCCCTCCGGTCCAGGATCTCTACTGGCTGTTCCTCGTAGGTCAAGCTCGGACCCACCTCTAACTCTGAGTAATCCACCAGGTGGCTCGGGTCTGGAATGTACGTCGAAGCTGAGATACGTGGAAGACGCTGTGTACTCCCTCCAAGCTAGCTGGAAGCGCTAGTCGATATGCCACCTCGCCAATCCGTGCTGTCACCTCGAAAGGCCCGATGTACCTCAGACTGAGCTTCCCGCCTCTGCCGAACCGAATGATGCCTCTGGTCGGTGAGATCTTCAGGAACACTCTATCGCCAACTGCAAACTCTAATGGCCGTCTGCTGCTGTCCGTCTAGTGATTCTACCGATCCTGTGCAACTCTGAGCCTTGAGACCAAGTACACACAAAAAGTTTGAGATATCACGCTTGACAAGGATCGAGGATCAAAACAGTTACAAAATGGAATGAATTTCAACTTAGAGGATAAGTCGTGAGGGCACTATCTTCCAGGCATGATTGAAATTTTAGCATGATAGGAGAATCACTGTTAGGTAGGTATGATCAGATCGAAGTTTAAACAAAACATGATCAAAATATAGATATGATAAGATCTGATGGAATAGAATCCAAGTCTAGGAAGTCAAATGATCCAACAATAAAATGCAAGAAGAGAATTTGTAACGGTCGATTTGAGAAATCAGATAGAACTACCCAAGAAGTATTAGTATCAATCAAGAAAAACGTACAAGGATTGCGATTTTCGAAATATCAATAATCATACGAAAGGATATATAGTCTCTAGGGTGTCCGAAAACATATAGCCATTTGAAATCACTGTACTTAGAATCCTGCCTTGCCAGTGTACATCTGGCTGCAGCGAACATTCAGTTCCATGACTCAAACAACGATATGTCACCGAATACTCTATCAACTTTATCAATCCAAACAAGTGTTAACGAAACAACTCAAGAGATCAAATATGAAGTTTTTGGACAAAGTCTCGATAATACTCGAAAACCGACAAATACCTGAAATTATTTCAACTTAAAGTTCCCGGCTCGCCAGTGCGCTGCTGGCTGCAGTGAACCCGTAGTCTTCATAATCCAGATAATGGTTGCAGTGTGCAACTGCCACGCCCTAGTAGGTTATTGAGTAGTCTCTCGACGTTATCCATAGGAATTTCAAAAAGAATTCAAGGAATTCAAAATGGGTTCTCATAGTCCAAGTCACAAAATAGTATTATCTGCCTATTAGAATTCAAGGGTTTATTAGGTACTAAGAAACAACAAAGAGATTCCCTGAAATAGATCTTGAACATGAAACGAAGTTTCGAACAATAACCAGAATCTCAATTGGCCAACAACCTCATATAGGAATCAAATGCCCGAATAGATAACAAAATCTCGGAGGATGAACAGAATGCAAAGTATAGAATAGAAACAAAATCTCGAAGCAAAATCTCGTACCAGAAACAGAGTTCAACAAAATCTCAAATAACAATAAAATCTCAACATAGTTTGAATGGAAAATGAAATCTTCAATAGAATACAAAGTCACAGATGGAAAATAATTCTCGAATAGAAGATCTCGAACAAGAAGCAAGACCACAGATAATGAATAAAAATAGTGTATCAATTAGGGAGTGGAAAACAAGCATGGAATTCGTGGATATGAAACAAGCAAAATCTAAATTAGGAAACGAGATCAAATAAGGTCGTGAACAGAAACAAATTCTTGAACATGAACAAGTAACAAATAGGAAACAATTTCTCAAAATAGCAAACCAAGTCTTCAAATGAAGTCTCGAATAGGGACTAAATCTTAAGCAAGTGTCAAGATAGGAGTGAAGGTTCAGCAATATTTTGATTGGGATCAAGTTTCAAAATGAAATTTCGGATAGGAATAAAATCTCGACTAGCACATGGTTCAAAATAGGAAACTTTTCAAATAGAAGCAAAATAAAGCCATGAATATGAAACAGGGTATCGAATAGTGAATTTCAAACAATTATCAAATTGTGGATCTGAAACAAGCTTACCCGAATAGGAAACAATATCTCGAAGTAAGTTTCGAACATCACTCAGGATTTCAAACAAGAAAATAAGAAGTTTCGAGAAATGATTTAGATGCTAAGAGGAATTTAAAGGAAAACTGGGTTACGAATCACAATACATGGTTTCCTCCAACCATGCAAAAGAAGCCTTCTACTTTCAATCTGTCTTCAGTATTCCTCCGGGACTGGAATTACTTCCATCTTCTTCACTGTTCTGACGTAGACTGGCTCCTGCGGTTGTGCTCCATGTTATTGCTAAATCCGAAGAGGTGGGCCCCCTTGCTGTAGTCCTGGTGCTCCTGGTGCTTGTCCTTGGACAGTGTGATCAACGATCTCCGAGCAATCCTTGACTTGATGGGCAGGCGATCTGCAGTGCAGGCGTAGCCTTCGTCTCTGGCGGCACTCTTTATGGTGATGTCCTGGCAACGGCAGAAATCGCAGGTGATCGTCATCTGAATCTGAGTCTGGGTCTCCTGCTTGGCTGAAGCACAGAGCCTCTGTTAGGAATATACGTATGCTGGCGTGCTGGCTGTTGAGATCTGCTCCCGATGATGCGACTGGTGGTGTGACCGAAGAAGCACAGACTAAGTATTGTGACGCCTTGCAGGTCCAGAATAGTTGTTGTCTTCATCATATCTTCGTCATAAGTCTTCATGTCGCTCCTAGGCTTTAGCTTTCTATCTTATTGTATGTGCTACGAGCTGGATCTCTCCCGGTTGGTGACTTCAATCTTCAGAGGAGTCGGGTTCTCAGGGACTTGAATGATCTTCAGTTGCGACTCCAGGTTCTCGATCTGTTCCTCGATGCAAGATATGTGCTCGGGGTCGGAGATGTCCAAAGTTCTGGGAGTCTGGAAAGCAGAAGTCTTTTCTGGCTCGAGAAGCGCATCCACAAGTCTGGCTTGGAAAGTGATGGCTTGCTCTCTCTCTGGGTGTCAATGAACTTTTCAAACATTTCCGTCAACTACGTACTATCCATGGGGATAGTAGGGATGACCTGCGGGGTGGAAGCTCGGAACCTTAAGTATAGGTGGATCAACTGTTCCGGTGTCGCGTGCTTTTGATCTATCTGCAAAACAGAAAACTGTTAAAATAACTTAGACCTAAATACAACAAGTGTTTATAGAATATCAATATACCTGATATACCTGATATACCCTTATTTCCCGATTTTCCTATGCTGTGATCAAGTTTCCCTAGTGTAATCAAGTCCCTCAATAGTACGCTAAGACCTAGGTACTATTAAGATAGACCTGCATGGGCCACCACTAAAAACATGTCACGACCCGCTCCCGAATAACCGGATACGAGTCGGACACGCCCAGCCTTTGTTATTAGAATAACAAAGTAAGCTGTACCATTCTAGGGAAACTAACCAGATATCAAGACAAGAATGAAACACAGCATCTATAAAATAGTATCCCAGAGTAAAGTACAATATCAGAATTTATACATTCCAGAATGATAGAAAATCTACTAGTCTCAATACATGGAAATAATAGGGAAAAGCTAAGGGTAATCTCTAGGCTTCTGCAGCCTCTAAGTCATGAGCTGCACTAGCTAGCTCTCCTGCATCAATAGGCTCCTCGCCATAGAATGTATCACATAAAGCCTCCAACTCACCTGCAACATATCCTATTCAGGAGCGGAGCAAAGTATATCCAAAGAAATGAACATGTACATCATGGTATGAATCAAGAAAACAGGAATAAATGTAAAGTACAGGAAATGAGACAAGACATGAAACTGAGCAGGAAATACTGTAAGTAAAATAGGGAAACATGGTAAGAGTCCTGAACATGAAATACAACCTGAATCATGAAATACAAACTGAACATGAAATACAGCCTGAACATGAAATACAACCATGAAATCCTGAAATACAAACTGAATCCTGACATGTGCAATATTTGAAATACATCTAGATTGTGATCGGCTTGGGTAGATACAATGAACCTGAAATGGTACGGCTTTGGCTCCGCATGCACGGTGCGGGACCCAAGCTATTCACATGAGTAGTAACAGGTTTTGATCACATATCTATAGTATTTTCCCCTCCCAGACACAATGAAACATGGAACATGAAACCAGACAATATCGTGAACTATCGTGTCATCAAGGAGATACAAGAAAGGATAATGAAAACATAAGAAATGAACAAATCAGAGGAGTATACTTGCCTGTGTCCGGGTGATCAAATGTAGGCAATAAAACTGGATATCCTCCTGTTATGAATTTACAAGTTGGTTAATAATCTGACTAATTCTAAACTGGTCATCAACAATTCTAATCATGATACACTAGTGTTAGTCTTCTACTTAGAATCTATACTTATAATTCCATTACCTATTATAGCTATATAATCAACCTAATTACAAGATCATGAAGTATTACACCCAATTATAAAGTACTACTTTAAGTAGCCTGTGACCCCCCCCTTATAACCATTAACCTAGCTAATCTTAGTTTAGGGTCAAAACAGTCCTTAAGCAGTCCAGATACTAGTCCTACATCAATCCTAAATCAATCCTATAACAATCTAATATCAGGACATAACCAGTCAACTCTCTAAAAATTTGGTAGTCTCAAAGAGGGAAACTAAGAACTAGTATCATTAGGTTATAAAGAAGTTTTATAATTATCTTAGCACTGGTTTGAGAAATCAGCCAGTTCTAACAAGGCTTCCTATAACAAAGATAGGTTTACACTATTCTGGAAACCCAAATAAGGAACTTAACCCATTGTCTAACAAAGGCTTCTTCACACTAGATGGTAAAGAAAGGTCCACTTATACTCTTCTCTCGATGCTTCATGTAAACCTATAATTTGCATCTATGTTATCAGTCCCAACATCACTGATACTTAGATTAGATTCAGTCTTCAAAAATAGAACTGAAATCTACATTGCAAAGGTGGCTGGCACTTTATTCAGTCCATAGCATTCATGAGGATAGTTCAAAATGCAGGGCTGAACTCTAGTCATAGGACAACTTCCCTTCCAGTTCTTTACAGTCTTAGATAACAACAACTCTCCTAAATCAGGATTGCTATCATATCAGCCTTCAAATGCCTAAAAATATCCTGGAATTGACTCTTCAACCTCAGATAACATTAATCCTAAACTAACTGATGTACCATCAGCCTAATACACATCCTTATATCAACCAGGTACCAATTGTGAACGTTAAAAACACCAGGTTTGGCAATAAAGGTAATCTGTTTTGACTTAACAGTTAAACCAACATTCAGACATCAATCATAAACTGATCCTTCACTCAATGATCTGCCAGGAAGAGTTAACTTATTAGGCTAAAATGTAAAGTCATGCAACATGTCAAATGTGTACTCAAGATCACAGTTCTGTCAAGAACATGTTGGCCTTCATTAAGGTATTAGTTTAACAGAAAAAAAGGAATGGACACCTATGTAAGGTTCAGTCCTGCAATGGACTGATACCACACCAAGGATGCTTGTAGGTTAAATCAATGATTCTTCTCTATCAATTTGTAAAAAGGGAGTTCCTAAATGACAGGAGAGTCCAACATACCCAGGTTTATGCTACTTAGCAATACTCCTTATCCTTATCAACAAGCATTGGCTCCCTTAGCAACCATGTTATCAGTTTTAAGGAATGCAAATCAGTACAGGACCTGTCTAAAACTGATTTCATATCGGGCTTGACTGAAAACAAACATTCAAGAGTAACTTATCTCAGAATTTACTTCCCAGTTGGACACAGGATTTAGCAAAGTTAATATTTCAATTCTACATCTCTGTTTAACCCTGTCCAGGAATTATGACAACCCCAACTCAACTGCAACTCTTCAATGGTTCAGTTCTAAACAAACATGAGAATTAACTAGTCTATGGCAGAACAGGGAAGCAATTTAATTTAACACTTACTATATTACTATAGGGCTGTCCCCTGATGTTGGTAGTAACATAAATACGTACAGAAACCTGATGCCCCTAAAATCAGGTTACAGGTTGTAAAACCCCTCCCTCTATTTCCAGGTATAATGATTTCAGAAATGGAAAATGAACTAATACATTGCTTTGCAAGAAATGGACTCTAGTACTACATCATGCTCAGGCCTCCTTAATTCGACATTTTAATCAAACACTTACCAATTGCGTAAAGACTGAATGTCCAAATATTCCACCTCATCACTGAGAGTTGTAGCCTCTTAATAATAGAACAATAGATTCATTCCCATGGAAATCATGTGTCAGTCATATGAATTACTCTCATCACAGCACATGGAAACACATCCTATCCATATATTAAACATATATAAATCCGTATATGGAAACTTATACCAATTTATACATGAAAACACATAGGAATCTATATATGGAAACTTATTTTAACACATAACAGAATACTCAGTTATCACACATAGATTTCTCGATATCCCTAAACAGAATTTACAAAAATTCAAAATAAGGATTTACCGGTAGTGTTGGCTATAGATGGAAGTATGGATCTAGATCAGAAGAACGCAAGACGATCAACTATTCCTAGTTGGGTTTATGAAGGATCGACTGGTTCATGGAGGAAAATAAACAAACACATTGCAAAAAATTATTGATTTCAAGAATGAAAGGTTATTGGAAATGAGGATCGAATTAATGATTATTGTTCGATCTATTCTTCTCCTGATCGAGTCGACTGACTGGATCCAAGAAGAACAAAATGATCAATCATTGATTGGTCGTTCTCAATCCTCAGAGTGATCAGAATGATCAAAGAGACAAGAAGATCAGGAAATTTACCTACTGATCTTGTTCTACCATTTGCAATGGTCGATCCTCAGAACACTCCGCCATGGCCGATTGGATCAGAGCTTGGGGGAGAAGAAATTGGAGATGAAGAATTGTTCATCCATAGTGAGGAGAGAAGGGTCTTAAATAGCCAGCTAGTAGCGTAGGAATTCGGCTAGCCACTCGCGGGAAATCGCTCTGACAGGTTGTTAGAGAGCAGGGAAATGGAGAGCACATGGCCACTGTTCATGGCCGTTGATATTTGAATTTGTGAAGAGCTCTACCGTTAGGAATTCAGTAGAAGGAACACACTCCTTTCCTACAGGCTTAAAAAGCAAAAGGCTATGGTCTTAACAAAAGGCTGTGGGCTCACTAGGTCATGGGCTTCCTCGGTTAAGCCCAACATCAATAGGATTAAAAGAAAAGGACTAAACATAGTTTAGTTATAACTAAAATACATTAAACCAATAAATTCCAATTCATTGAATTAAAAGAAATATTAAAATTTCAATATTTGGAAAAAGTGGAGTTACAAATCTCTTCCCCTTGAAAAAAATTTCATGCTCGAAATTGGAATGTAGACACAGATTATCAAGAATAGTGAATCTAATGAGTTGTTTATTGAATTCAAAAATATATGAAACACAAAACACTCAAGTGAACAAACTAGGATATCGCTCACGCATCTCGTCCTCACGCTCCCATGTGGACTCTCTTGGAGGGTGGTGTCTCCACTTGATCCGGACAAGAGGAATGGTCTGGTTCCGCAGTCGCTTCTCCCTCCGGTCCAGGATCTCTACTGGCTGTTCCTCGTAGGTCAAGCTCGGACCCACCTCTAACTCTGAGTAATCCACCAGGTGGCTCGGGTCTGGAATGTACGTCGAAGCTGAGATACGTGGAAGACGCTGTGTACTCCCTCCAAGCTAGCTGGAAGCGCTAGTCGATATGCCACCTCGCCAATCCGTGCTGTCACCTCGAAAGGCCCGATGTACCTCAGACTGAGCTTCCCGCCTCTGCCGAACCGAATGATGCCTCTGGTCGGTGAGATCTTCAGGAACACTCTATCGCCAACTGCAAACTCTAATGGCCGTCTGCTGCTGTCCGTCTAGTGATTCTACCGATCCTGTGCAACTCTGAGCCTTGAGACCAAGTACACACAAAAAGTTTGAGATATCACGCTTGACAAGGATCGAGGATCAAAACAGTTACAAAATGGAATGAATTTCAACTTAGAGGATAAGTCGTGAGGGCACTATCTTCCAGGCATGATTGAAATTTTAGCATGATAGGAGAATCACTGTTAGGTAGGTATGATCAGATCGAAGTTTAAACAAAACATGATCAAAATATAGATATGATAAGATCTGATGGAATAGAATCCAAGTCTAGGAAGTCAAATGATCCAACAATAAAATGCAAGAAGAGAATTTGTAACGGTCGATTTGAGAAATCAGATAGAACTACCCAAGAAGTATTAGTATCAATCAAGAAAAACGTACAAGGATTGCGATTTTCGAAATATCAATAATCATACGAAAGGATATATAGTCTCTAGGGTGTCCGAAAACATATAGCCATTTGAAATCACTGTACTTAGAATCCTGCCTTGCCAGTGTACATCTGGCTGCAGCGAACATTCAGTTCCATGACTCAAACAACGATATGTCACCGAATACTCTATCAACTTTATCAATCCAAACAAGTGTTAACGAAACAACTCAAGAGATCAAATATGAAGTTTTTGGACAAAGTCTCGATAATACTCGAAAACCGACAAATACCTGAAATTATTTCAACTTAAAGTTCCCGGCTCGCCAGTGCGCTGCTGGCTGCAGTGAACCCGTAGTCTTCATAATCCAGATAATGGTTGCAGTGTGCAACTGCCACGCCCTAGTAGGTTATTGAGTAGTCTCTCGACGTTATCCATAGGAATTTCAAAAAGAATTCAAGGAATTCAAAATGGGTTCTCATAGTCCAAGTCACAAAATAGTATTATCTGCCTATTAGAATTCAAGGGTTTATTAGGTACTAAGAAACAACAAAGAGATTCCCTGAAATAGATCTTGAACATGAAACGAAGTTTCGAACAATAACCAGAATCTCAATTGGCCAACAACCTCATATAGGAATCAAATGCCCGAATAGATAACAAAATCTCGGAGGATGAACAGAATGCAAAGTATAGAATAGAAACAAAATCTCGAAGCAAAATCTCGTACCAGAAACAGAGTTCAACAAAATCTCAAATAACAATAAAATCTCAACATAGTTTGAATGGAAAATGAAATCTTCAATAGAATACAAAGTCACAGATGGAAAATAATTCTCGAATAGAAGATCTCGAACAAGAAGCAAGACCACAGATAATGAATAAAAATAGTGTATCAATTAGGGAGTGGAAAACAAGCATGGAATTCGTGGATATGAAACAAGCAAAATCTAAATTAGGAAACGAGATCAAATAAGGTCGTGAACAGAAACAAATTCTTGAACATGAACAAGTAACAAATAGGAAACAATTTCTCAAAATAGCAAACCAAGTCTTCAAATGAAGTCTCGAATAGGGACTAAATCTTAAGCAAGTGTCAAGATAGGAGTGAAGGTTCAGCAATATTTTGATTGGGATCAAGTTTCAAAATGAAATTTCGGATAGGAATAAAATCTCGACTAGCACATGGTTCAAAATAGGAAACTTTTCAAATAGAAGCAAAATAAAGCCATGAATATGAAACAGGGTATCGAATAGTGAATTTCAAACAATTATCAAATTGTGGATCTGAAACAAGCTTACCCGAATAGGAAACAATATCTCGAAGTAAGTTTCGAACATCACTCAGGATTTCAAACAAGAAAATAAGAAGTTTCGAGAAATGATTTAGATGCTAAGAGGAATTTAAAGGAAAACTGGGTTACGAATCACAATACATGGTTTCCTCCAACCATGCAAAAGAAGCCTTCTACTTTCAATCTGTCTTCAGTATTCCTCCGGGACTGGAATTACTTCCATCTTCTTCACTGTTCTGACGTAGACTGGCTCCTGCGGTTGTGCTCCATGTTATTGCTAAATCCGAAGAGGTGGGCCCCCTTGCTGTAGTCCTGGTGCTCCTGGTGCTTGTCCTTGGACAGTGTGATCAACGATCTCCGAGCAATCCTTGACTTGATGGGCAGGCGATCTGCAGTGCAGGCGTAGCCTTCGTCTCTGGCGGCACTCTTTATGGTGATGTCCTGGCAACGGCAGAAATCGCAGGTGATCGTCATCTGAATCTGAGTCTGGGTCTCCTGCTTGGCTGAAGCACAGAGCCTCTGTTAGGAATATACGTATGCTGGCGTGCTGGCTGTTGAGATCTGCTCCCGATGATGCGACTGGTGGTGTGACCGAAGAAGCACAGACTAAGTATTGTGACGCCTTGCAGGTCCAGAATAGTTGTTGTCTTCATCATATCTTCGTCATAAGTCTTCATGTCGCTCCTAGGCTTTAGCTTTCTATCTTATTGTATGTGCTACGAGCTGGATCTCTCCCGGTTGGTGACTTCAATCTTCAGAGGAGTCGGGTTCTCAGGGACTTGAATGATCTTCAGTTGCGACTCCAGGTTCTCGATCTGTTCCTCGATGCAAGATATGTGCTCGGGGTCGGAGATGTCCAAAGTTCTGGGAGTCTGGAAAGCAGAAGTCTTTTCTGGCTCGAGAAGCGCATCCACAAGTCTGGCTTGGAAAGTGATGGCTTGCTCTCTCTCTGGGTGTCAATGAACTTTTCAAACATTTCCGTCAACTACGTACTATCCATGGGGATAGTAGGGATGACCTGCGGGGTGGAAGCTCGGAACCTTAAGTATAGGTGGATCAACTGTTCCGGTGTCGCGTGCTTTTGATCTATCTGCAAAACAGAAAACTGTTAAAATAACTTAGACCTAAATACAACAAGTGTTTATAGAATATCAATATACCTGATATACCTGATATACCCTTATTTCCCGATTTTCCTATGCTGTGATCAAGTTTCCCTAGTGTAATCAAGTCCCTCAATAGTACGCTAAGACCTAGGTACTATTAAGATAGACCTGCATGGGCCACCACTAAAAACATGTCACGACCCGCTCCCGAATAACCAGATACGAGTCGGACACGCCCAGCCTTTGTTATTAGAATAACAAAGTAAGCTGTACCATTCTAGGGAAACTAACCAGATATCAAGACAAGAATGAAACACAGCATCTATAAAATATATCCCAGAGTAAAGTACAATATCAGAATTTATTACATTCCAGAATGATAGAAAATCTACTAGTCTCAATACATGGAAATAATAGGGAAAAGCTAAGGGTAATCTCTAGGCTTCTGCAGCCTCTAAGTCATGAGCTGCACTAGCTAGCTCTCCTGCATCAATAGGCTCCTCGCCATAGAATGTATCACATAAAGCCTCCAACTCACCTGCAACATATCCTATTCAGGAGCGGAGCAAAGTATATCCAAAGAAATGAACATGTACATCATGGTATGAATCAAGAAAACAAGAATAAATGTAAAGTACAGGAAATGAGACAAGACATGAAACTGAGCAGGAAATACTGTAAGTAAAATAGGGAAACATGGTAAGAGTCCTGAACATGAAATACAACCTGAATCATGAAATACAAACTGAACATGAAATACAGCCTGAACATGAAATACAACCATGAAATCCTGAAATACAAACTGAATCCTGACATGTGCAATATTTGAAATACATCTAGATTGTGATCGGCTTGGGTAGATGCAATGAACCTGAAATGGTACGGCTTTGGCTCCGCATGCACGGTGCGGGACCCAAGCTATTCACATGAGTAGTAACAGGTTTTGATCACATATCTATAGTATTTTCCCTCCCAGACACAATGAAACATGGAACATGAAACCAGACAATATCGTGAACTATCGTGTCATCAAGGAGATACAAGAAAGGATAATGAAAACATGAGAAATAAACAAATCAGAGGAGTATACTTGCCTGTGTCCGGGTGATCAAATGTAGGCAATAAAACTGGATATCCTCCTGTTATGAATTTACAAGTTGGTTAATAATCTGACTAATTCTAAACTGGTCATCAACAATTCTAATCATGATACACTAGTGTTAGTCTTCTACTTAGAATCTATACTTATAATTCCATTACCTATTATAGCTATATAATCAACCTAATTACAAGATCATGAAGTATTACACCCAATTATAAAGTACTACTTTAAGTAGCCTGTGACCCCCCCCTTATAACCATTAACCTAGCTAATCTTAGTTTAGGGTCAAAACAGTCCTTAAGCAGTCCAGATACTAGTCCTACATCAATCCCAAATCAATCCTATAACAATCTAATATCAGGACATAACCAGTCAACTCTCTAAAAATTTGGTAGTCTCAAAGAGGGAAACTAAGAACTAGTATCATTAGGTTATAAAGAAGTTTTATAATTATCTTAGCACTGGTTTGAGAAATCAGCCAGTTCTAACAAGGCTTCCTATAACAAAGATAGGTTTACACTATTCTGGAAACCCAAATAAGGAACTTAACCCATTGTCTAACAAAGGCTTCTTCACACTAGATGGTAAAGAAAGGTCCACTTATACTCTTCTCTCGATGCTTCATATAAACCTATAATTTGCATCTATGTGATTAGTCCCAACATCACTGATACTTAGATTAGATCCAGTCTTCAAAAATAGAACTGAAATCTACATTTCAAAAGTGGCTGGCACTTTATTCAGTCCATAGCATTCATGAGGATAGTTCAAAATGCAGGGCTGAACTCTAGTCATAGGACAACTTCCCTTCCAGTTCTTTACAGTCTTAGATAACAACAACTCTCCTAAATCAGGATTGCTATCATATCAGCCTTTAAATGCCTAAAAATATCCTGGAATTGACTCTTCAACCTCAGATAACATTAATCCTAAACTAACTGATGTACCATCAGCCTAATACACATCTTATATTAACCAGGTACCAATTGTGAACGTTAAAAACACCAGGTTTGGCAATAAAGGTAATCTGTTTTGACTTAACAGTTAAACTAACATTCAGACATCAATCCTAAACTGATCCTTCACTCAATGATCTGCCAGGAAGAGTTAACTTATTAGGCTAAAATGTAAAGTTATGCATCATGTCAAATGTGTACTCAAGATCACAGTTCTGTCAAGAACATGTTGGCCTTCATTAAGGTATTAGTTTAACAGGAAAAAAAAGGAATGGACACCTATGTAAGGTTCAGTCCTGCAATGGACTGATACCACACCAAGGATGCTTGTAGGTTAAATCAATGATTCTTCTCTATCAATTTGTAAAAAGGGAGTTCCTAAATGATAGGAGAGTCCAACATACCCAGGTTTATGCTACTTAGCAATACTCCTTATCCTTATCAACAAGCATTGGCTCCCTTAGCAACCATGTTATCAGTTTTAAGGAATGCAAATCAGTACAGGACCTGTCTAAAACTGATTTCATATCGGGCTTGACTGAAAACAAACATTCAAGAGTAACTTATCTCAGAATTTACTTCCCAGTTGGACACAGGATTTAGCAAAGTTAATATTTCAATTCTACATCTCTGTTTAACCCTGTCCAGGAATTATGACAACCCCAACTCAACTGCAACTCTTCAATGGTTCAGTTCTAAACAAACATGAGAATTAACTAGTCTATGGCAGAACAGGGAAGCAATTTAATTTAACACTTACTATATTACTATAGGGCTGTCCCCTGATGTTGGTAGTAACATAAATACGTACAGAAACCTGATGCCCCTAAAATCAGGTTACAGGTTGTAAAACCCCTCCCTCTATTTCCAGGTACAATGATTTCAGAAATGGAAAATGAACTAATACATTGCTTTGCAAGAAATGGACTCTAGTACTACATCATGCCCAGGCCTCCTTAATTCGACATTTTAATCAAACACTTACCAATTGCGTAAAGACTGAATGTCCAAATATTCTACCTCATCACTGAGAGTTGTAGCCTCTCAATAATAGAACAATAGATTCATTCCCATGGAAATCATGTGTCAGTCATATGAATTACTCTCATCACAGTACATGGAAACACATCCTATCTATATATTAAACATATATAAATCCGTATATGGAAACTTATACCAATTTATACATGAAAACACATAGGAATCTATATATGGAAACTTATTTTAACACATAACAGAATACTCAGTTATCACACATAGATTTCTCGATATCCCTAAACAGAATTTACAAAAATTCAAAATAAGGATTTACCTGTAGTGTTGGCTATAGCTGGAAGTATGGATCTAGATCAGAAGAACGCAAGACGATCAACTATTCCTAGTTGGGTTTATGAAGGATCGACTGGTTCATGGAGGAAAATAAACAAACACATTGCGATCAGAAATTATTGATTTCAAGAATGAAAGGTTATTGGAAACGAGGATCGAATCAATGATTATTGTTCGATCTATTCTTCTCCTGATCGAGTCGACTGACTGGATCCAAGAAGAACAAAACGATCAATCATTGATTGGTCGTTCTCAATCCTCAGAGTGATCAGAATGATCAAGGAGACAAGAAGATCAGGAAATTTACCTACTGATCTTGTTCTACCATTTGCAATGGTCGATCCTCAGAACACTCCGCCATGGCCGATTGGATCAGAGCTTGGGGAAGAAGAAATTGGAGATGAAGAATTGTTCATCCATAGTGAGGAGAGAAGGGTCTTAAATAGCCAGCTAGTGGCGTAGGAATGAGGCTAGCCACTCGCGGGAAATCGCTCTGACAGGTTGTTAGAGAGCAGGGAAATGGAGAGCACATGGCCACTGTTCATGGCCGTTGATATTTGAATTTGTGAAGAGCTCTACTGTTAGGAATTCAGTAGAAGGAACACACTCCTTTCCTACAGGCTTAAAAAGCAAAAGGCTGTGGTCTTAATAAAAGGCTGTGGGCTCACTAGGTCATGGGCTTCCTGGGTTAAGCCCGACATCAATAGGATTAAAAGAAAAGGACTAAACATAGTTTAGTTATAACTAAAATACATTAAACCAATAAATTCCAATTCATTGAATTAAAAGAAATATTAAAATTTCAATATTTGGAAAAAGTGGAGTTACAGGCAACACTATCCAAGAATCCACGTGAATCTATCAAATCAATATCCCAGGATCATACTCCATATAATACTCAATCCTCAAACATATCTAAGGTCACAATCCTGATGCATAGGACAATTATCAGCCCTATCTAGCTAGACTAGGATAACTCCTAGAATGAACGGTCAGGGGACAATATAATTAATGCCGTCAAAAAATGGCAAGGATTGCATAGATTACTCTCCTTACGCTATCCAACGGCTAAGACATGTCAAGTAACTAAGCGACTAATCTAGTCATAAGTCTACCTAGCAGGTACTGGGGTATACTATACTACGATAAACGTGCATGAGTCTGGTTCAGCAAACCAAGGAACGGTTTTTTCCAAATCTTTGAACTAAATTTTCGATCGAAATTCTGAAAAAAATTGCCAGAATCTCCTTTGTATTCTGGATGGGGGCTCCTAGAAAATTGGGGCTAAATCTACTCGGCATAATCTACCACAGAATCGCAAACTGAGAACACTAAGTCTCAGCTTCCAGCAGTACTACGATGTGTACTGGGAACCAAACCATAGCCGAAAATACTAAGACACAAGCACAGTCATATCCAAGACACATGCAACAAGAATTACGATACAGGGCGCATCATGGACCCACAGTCATATCCAAGACACAAGCACAGTCACAGAAATAGTTAGACAAAGCCGTTACCTGATCGTGTGTCGAACACAGGACATATGGGGATAATCCATACTTGTGAGTCGTGCTCGTGTCTTCGGAGTTGTGGATGACCCGTCCGAGTTGTCCGATATGGTCATAACCCGGTATCGAACTAAGCTATTTTAAGTTATCATCATGGCAGTTCTACTGCTAAGCTACACTACTCACGATTATACAATTACAATTAATTAAATACAACAAATCCAATAGAAGGACAAGAGTCGTCGATGAGCAAGGGATACTTGCCTAGAGGGCTCGGCTAGGTAAGCAAGTCTTCGATAATCAGGATCCAAGCTAGTACGTCCAGTGAGGTCCTCAGAACACACAATAAACAATCATTAGAATTAAATAGTGAAATAATGGTAGAATTTGTGAAGGATGGCATGAGGCTATACCGTGTAGGTCCCGCAAGCAGTACAGGGATCGGGCACGAAAATCGAGATACGTAGATTGACACAGACATACAATCGAGATGTACACATATATTAAGACGCGCACAAAAATCGAGATGACATGAAGATCGAGACGAATAGAAAACGTAACGTGCATGTAAATCAAGACGTGCACGTAGATTGAGGGATCACGAATATCGGGATGGCACACGAATCAATGTAGCACACAAATCAAGGCGTGCATACAAATCGAGATGGTACAAGATTCAAAGAAGCACACAAATTAATACGGCACACAAATTGATGGATGCACACAAACCAATGTGACACGCAACTCGGTGCGTGCACACAAATCATTATGATACGGATAACGAGGTAGGCAAAAAGGTCAAGACATAAAAACCGAGGCGATATGTAAATCGAGATGACACGGTGCCCTAGGCAGCACGGGGCTCGTGGCATCCTGTTGCCCAAGCAGCACGTAAATTTAGGCTGCACAAAAGTCGAGAAAGCATGTTGCTGGAGACAACACACATCCCGAGGAGCACGGATCGAGGGACACACAGATCAAGACACACAGTGCACGAGGGTGTACATGGCTAAAGGAGCACGTAACCCGAGGTGGCTCGCCGCTCGAGATGGCAGTTCCCTTGAGGTGCTGGGTACCAAAAAAGAGGAAGGAGAGAGGGATGGGGGAGCCATCACCGGAGAAGCTCGGCTAGGTCAGGTCGGGCTCCTGGCGGAGGAGACGAGCAGCGACAGCAGCTCGTGGTAGTGCCCTGCGGCCGGAGAAGACGAAAAGAAAGAGGAAGCTGGAGGAAGCGGGAGCCGTAGCGATGGTGGCCGCGATGGAGGCTGGAAGTGGTGGCAGTGCCGACGAAGATAAGGGCGACCAAGGCGGTAGTGGTCGCCGAAGGAGGCCGAAGGAGACAGAGTAGGGAGATGGTGGTGGCGGTCACGGCTCGAAAAAGAGGGTGAAAGGCGAAGGCGATAGGAGTGGTGGTGGTCGTCAGAGGCCATAGAGACGGCCATTGGTGCCGGGCTAGTCGGGACAAGCTGGAGAAAAGAAGGAGACTGGAAGAGAGAGAGAGCTGAGAGAGAGTGAGCGGGAGAGGAAGCTCAGGGGAGAGTGGAAGAAGAGAGAGCTATGAGGTGGGTCTGCTCCGTATGGAGAGAGGGAGGAATGGGAGAGAGAGTGAAGAGTGTGAGAGTGGGAAGGGGCGGCTGATGAGAGTGAGGGAGAGAGGTTAGGGTTAGGGTTAGGTTAGAAAAGGGGCAGAATATATAGGAATATCAATATTAATAATAAAATCACCCAAACCAATTTCAATTACAATACCAACAGTAACACAATAATAAAACTAAATAATACTAGAAATAAGAATAATAACATCAATAATAATAAAAGTCAGGCGTAAGCAACCAGATCCATCAAGATCCAACTAAATAATAAAATTTTAAATAAATACAAAATTTTAATATCATGAAAATACGAAATACAGTTATATAATTATTTTCAAAATTGGGATTTCAAATCCTACCCACCTTACAAAAATTTTGTCCTCAAAATTTTGAAATTATTAAAATAGGATTTTTAAAACTAGTATATACATATCATGAAAACTCTACCCATCTTACGAAAATCAAGCAGTATAACTTGAAATGAACAAAATCTCAATCTAAAAACATCGAAGAGAACAATATCTGACTACACAAATCAACTCGTAAGGTAAATCCAAACACCGAAGGAATCTAAAAAATTGAAATCTTATATGCACGAAATAACTCCATAAATCAAAACAAGTACAAAATATCGAAAACAATATCAGAAAACCTAAAATTCCAACTGTATGAAAATCCACAAAGATCATAAAATCCAGGATATTTTCTCAAACCTACAACCGTAGTTTCCTTATATCTGATCATAATATGTGTCATGGTCATTCTCTGCCACGCCATCCGGAATGGCTATAAAAGATTCACCATGGCACTATAATCGAGCAGCTGCAACTTTTGCTACCATGCCATCATGGTATACTAGGGTCACCCGGTCACTCTTGACAAATACCCAAAATGAATCAAATCTATAACCCAATTGTCCAAGTCACTAAAATCATAAAATCTCTAACAATATAACAAGACAGTTCTAGGAAAATAACCAAAATCCAAAATCCAGGTGAATCATAATATACATCCAAAAACACCTTTAACAAGATAGTTTTCTAGGAAAATACTCAAAATTCAAAAATTCATGTCAAACATATTATATAAAAAGTATATCTATAATCAAAATAATATCTGAAACAGATAATCATAATTGCCAAATTATCCAAAATCAAAGAGGCTGAATCGATACAAGAATATACACTGGATACTCAATAAATGTTTAAAATATCCAATCTCAAAGTCCTGATAAATAACACTAGATACAATAAATGTTTAAAATATCCAATCTCAAAGAGGCTGAATCGATACAAGAATATACACTAGATACTCAATAAATGTTTAAAATATCCAATCTTCCTTCCACAATAATCAAGCCAATGCTCGAAGAGGGCGATAATGATACTAAGTCAATACGGGGTCAACACACAAAGGAAATAATAGAAAAATCAACCAAGACGAAACACCAGTAGAGAGCATAGAACCCAAGATAAATAACAAATAACCCAAGGATGGAGATAAGACAACGTCTTATCTGATAAAACGATCGACATGACCAACTATAGGATCATATTTATCAAACAAGGAATAGAGGTAGATAACAACGAATAAGACATGGCCAAGAAGATAGGTCCAAGTAGAGATGAGGACCAATTCACAAGTTCAAGAGAGCGAAGGACAAGTGTAACAAGTTGGAACACCAAGAAATAGTGGACTGAGATCAATAATCATGTGATATCCAACAGTATCTCAAAACGAGACTTGCATAGGCCACCACTAAAATCGTGTTACGCCCCAGTACCAAAATATAGGGACAGACATAGGCCAGCTACACCGTATAAGGTACAAATACATCATACGACAATTACGGCTGTCAATCTTGTTGGGTATCCTAGCATGTAATCAATCTATAGCCTAAATCCGATCTCATATCCATTGGCAATAACAATAAAATAATAAGCAAGAGAAAGAAAATTATATGAAAATTAGAAAATACTCATATGATAATCAGGAAATCTACAGTACAAGATAATAATGTAGACGAGTATACCTTTCCGTAGTTCCTAGCATGGTCTGGAACTGAAGTACATCCTTTAAGTCAAGTCTAGAAGATCTATATGGTCGATTACTGACAATTTGGAAATAATCCAGGGTTGGTCTGGCCAATCGCAACAAGTATCAAAAAGAAAAGCTCAAGGACGGATGAAGAAAAGCTAGCATGATAAAATATATGACAGGAATAACATAAAACAGTAAATGAGGGTAAGAATTATGCAGTACCAACGCACGAACCAATCCACAACTAATGAAGCTAAATAACCAACAATCATCACAGTCACCCTAACATCCACTAATACCTGCATCGCCAACTGAAAATCGATATCAGCCAGCTTTGCAAGCAACAAGCCAAACGATTTAGGGAAATAAGCAGCCACTCAAATGCCTACGACTTTCTATATGGAGGTTGGGCTACCCCAACGATGCAAAATATAGGAATCCTCAGATCGTGCCGATTTTGTAAGCTAGTGGGGCCAAATATAACAAGATTAGATAAGCATCGGTCCCTCGTAAGGCCACCGTGCGAGCAAGACCAGTATGTAGTACATAGTAAGTAAAGTAGCCGGATAATGCCAACCTCTAATGCGGACGGTAATAATATTCGTAGCGGCCAGCCTGCACCCCAAGACTAATGTCTGGGAAGCGGCCAATACTACACGATCTCGGAATTTCGTTCCCTCCCAATGCTTATACTAGTTTAAGTTACCTAGATTATTTGTAATGCCCATATATTGTATTACGTATTTGGAATACGTGTACGTATTTTGACCCGTATTGTATGTCTCCCTGCTTGATTTATTTTAGCATTTTATTGATGGGTTTATCTTGATTCGGTTTGACTTGTTGGCTTGGTTCGGTTTTGTTGGAGAACCAACCCACCTACCTACCACCACCATTACCATTTATTCACTCCCACTCCTCTCTCCCTCCTCATTAATTCTTTTCCATTACTTCTTCTTCTTCACCATTACTTCTCCACCAACCTGAGGGAGTGGAGAGCTTAGGCAAGTGCATCTTACTTCATGGAAGAACCCAAATTTTATTGTTCCATTCTCTTCTTTACAGTATTCTAAGACTCTTTAGTGCTTGACATTTTTAATTTCCATGGCTTATTCCTTGTAGATCTAAGTTTATTTATTTTTAGATTTCTTGGGTTTTGATCTATTTAATCTTGTTATGATCAAGTTCTGATGGTTTTATGTTGTGGAGAATCTCGTTCTGCCCTATTTTTGACCTATGGAAGTCTGGATTTGGACTTGGGATGAAGGATTCATGAAGCTTTGAAAAAATAGAATCCATGACTCTTCTTCTCGGACCAGTGGAGAAGAAGAACAGTGCAGCCGCATGGCAGTTCATGGCCGCATAGCTTTTTCTGGCCGCATAGCAATACTTGATCGCATGGATTTTCATGCGACAAGTATTCTCAACCGCATGGGCCATGGGCTCCTTGTCACTGCCGCATAGACGCTATTTTTACTCAGCCGCATGAACTTCTAACTTGTCAGCCGTATGAACCCGATCACTCGCAGCCGCATATGCTGATTATTCCTCAGCCGCATAAGCTGCCTTGGATTTCGAGCCGTATGGCACTATACCTTCTAGCCGCATGAAGTCTACTCCTCTACAGCCGCATAAGCTTGGGTTATTCCCAGCCACAAAGAATTTCATGATTCCCAGCCGCATATAGCCTGTATCCTTTCAGCCGCATATAGCCTCGGACTGAGCCAGCTGCATGAACCCGATCACCCGCAGCCGTATGGAGTCATTTTTACTCAGCCGTATGACTGGGATGAAATCCTGGCCGCATAGGGCCCTTCCTTTCTGCTGTCGCATAAAGCCTAAGCTTCCGCCGCAGTATGAGTCCTGCATTGCTTCTTAGCCGCATAAATTTATTGCCAGTACATCCACATATGCTCCCTCCCCGCAAGCCGTATGGATTTCTTTCCCAGCCGCATGGGCTGTTCTCTCTCCAGCCGCATAGGCTTATCCGCCCTGAGCCGCATGAGCTCGAATTCTGGGTCGCATGAAACCGTACCCATCCAGTCGCATAGACTCATTCCTCTGAGCCGCATGGCTCCTCCCTGTGCCTTGTCTTGTTATTTAATTATTATTGTTAACTCATGTCTTGTAACCCTCAGTGTAACTTGGGTCTTCTGATGAATGTTCGTACTATGTTACCCTACACATGTACCATGAATACGACAGTGACCCATAGTGGTGCACTCTTGACATGCAACTTGACATGATAGTGGCCCGTCGTGGTGCACTCCTGACAGTGAACTTGACATGATATACCTGACATGATAGTGGCCCGCCGTGGTGCACTCTTGACATGATAAACCTGACATGATATCTCTTGAAATGTTGTTGCGACGGCTAACCTGACATGACCTGACTTGATAAAATAAAAGACCTAGACACCGTGTACGATTGTGGTTGTATAAATGATCCTGTCTCGTCTTGCATCATGTCTAGGACGGGGATCGCTGAGTACCACGGTCAGGGATACCTACAGTAAATTAACTAAGGCTAATAACTAGAATAATCCATTAGTCATGAAGAGATTTCCCAGCTACAGGCAATCCCGTTATCTGGGCGCCCTACTTGGGATCTGTAGCCTGCCGACGAGTAGGGCACATTTCCAGCACACAGTTATGTGTTGCATCCTTATTGTACTAATATTCGACCTGGATAACCTGGATGGTCTGCAGGACATGTGGCTGTGGAATAATCTCGTTGCATCTTGTTAGTAACTAGGCCTGTGTTAACCCTAGTTAGTTAAAGTATCAAGCCGTACTTATTGCTTGGCCGTGAAATATTGGATGGGGTTCAATCAGTCTAGTCTTGTCTTGATCCTGTACAAGATTGTTACATGTCCTGATTTCTTATTTTATCTTGCCGATAAATAGTAGAAGAAACTAAGTTCTGTTCAGACGAAGGATTACAACCCCGGTCCTTGTTTGGTTTACGGGTTGTAACCTGGTTATCTGAATAGTCCCATGGTTATCTCATCGTATATCACCTGTCATGCTTTTCCTTAATTACTGTCTTTTATTATATATTATTATTCTTGTGCTAATTGCTGGTTTTAGTTCCTAAGTGAAGCCTTCTTTGTGGTACTTGCTCTTTCTGGGGTCTGACCCAGCTGGTTTTGTATGGCCAGATACCAGAGCAGCTCCAGAGGATCTACCGACTTTCCAGCCAGATGGTGACCACTAGACGGAATCCTGACAACGAGTGGGTTTATTTTGGCTCTTCCACTCTATTATAAAATTATACTTTTTAGGCGTTTAGCCGACGAACAAGTATTAGCTCGTGTACATTTTACTTACTATCAGTCTACGGGCTGTAACATGATTGACAAATCCTAGGATTGATCATGTATGACTGAAACTCTTGCTAGTCCTGATATTTTGTACGATTAGCTTCATGATCAGCTGAATATGTAATGTTTGGAACGCCTTACTATTGTATATTTGGTGATCTTACATCTTGTAACATTTACTTACTTGCTTGAGATTGAGACACTAGGCTTGTTATTGACCATAGGAGACTGATGGCTTGTAGTTAAACCCTCATATATCTAGACAGCCGTGACCGTTTAGTGAGGTGGATTCTATTTCATTATACGTAGCTGGCTATGTCTGCCCCCGCTCTCCAGTATTCTGGTTCTGGGGCATGACATAGTTTAAGTGGTGGCCTATGCAGGCCTTGTAAATCAAGATATGTGAGGGTTTACCGAATAGATGTCTCAATCGACACTCTCCCTTGATCTCTGCTCGTATCCTCTTGATCTCTAAAAATCTTGACCTGATCACATGCTTGCATCTTTGATCTATCTTGGTCCTTCCTTATTGTTCCCTATGTCGTCTTCTTCAGCGGCATTGTTCCTGGATATGTCGAAGAGCAAGGCAGAGCACCTCCCGTGGACCAGCCGCAACCTGGAGATCAAGTCCAGCATTCAGGAGTAGTCTCCAGAGTTGTGCCTACCGGAGGAGAACTACTAATTCAGTCCGTCCAGCCTGCAGAGCCTAATGATGGCACTTTGGTGGGTCTCATCAGGTCCCTATTAGCTTCCCAGGATTGTCGAGGAGATGCCTTGTACCAGGCGGTGGCAGATGCTTTGACCAGAGGAGGTCATCAGGGTTACAGCGCGGCCAACAGCTTCAAGCGCTTGAACCCTCCCTTCTTTGACGGCAGTGAAGATGTGATCGCTGCAGATGCTTGGCTTCAGGACACAGAGGTGATTCTAGAAGCAACCAGGACTCCAGAGAACGAGAAGGTGGCCGTGGTGTGCCTACAGCTATTGGATCTTGCCCGTAGCTGGTGGGCGGCACATGCCGTGGGATTAGTGGCCCCTATTGCTTGGGCAGTATTCAGAGAGAGATTCCAGACCAAGTACTTCGATGCTGTAGCTCGGTACGATCTACAGACCAAGTTCACCAATCTGAAGCAGATGGGAAGGACGATCGATGGGTATGCGGCCGAGTTTTCTAGGCTTAGTCAGTTTGCTCCTACCTTGGTGGCGACCGAGTTCGATAGAGCCCAGCGGTTTCAGCAGGGACTCCACTTAGAGATTTTGCTGGCGGTGGAGCAGTTTGAGTATCAGACTTTTGATACAGTGTTGAGGGCAGCTAGGAGGCACGAGTATACCTCCCACAAGATCGTGGATAGGACCGGAGGTCGGAAGCGATCTCACTGCCAGATGACCCAGTCGACAGCACCAGCCCCGGCAGTCAGGGCTTTGACAATTAGAACTCCGAGGTAGGCGGCCTCAGTGATGTCGATCACGTCCCCTCAGCAACAGAAGCAGAAGCAGTCTTTCCCAATGGGCTACACTCATTGTGGGAAGCCAGGACACGTTGTTTCGGAGTGTCGCAGAGCACAGGAATTGTGTTTGGCATGTGGAGCACCGGACCATAAGATAGGGTCCTGTCCGAATAGGGCCAGTTCATCATCGGCCCAGACTAGTCCCTCGGTAAGGGGACCAGCACCAGTACAGCAGCAGCAGCAGTACCAGCCTCCGAGACCATTGTCGTCTCAGGCACAAGTCTTCCAGCAGCAGAGACCCCAGCAGTATGCCCTGGTCCAAGCTCAGATTCAGAACCGGCAGAGAGGTTTCTAGCAGGATGTCCTCCCTCTTCCTTCTGTCTTTAAATTCCTTGCTTGTATGATTAATTGTTTGATTGATTGCTTAGTATAGCTTGTCCTTGCATCTCTAGCCACTTGATTAAATTCCGAGGACGAAATTCTTTTAAGGTAGGTAGAGTTGTAATGCCCATATCTCGTATTACGTATTTGGAATACGTGTACGTATTTTGACCCGTATTGTATGTCTTCCTGCTTGATTTATTTTGGCATTTCATTGATGGGTTTATCTTGGTTCGGTTCGGCTTGTTGGCTTGGTTCGGTTTTGTTGGAGAACCAACCCACCTACCTACCACCACCATCACCGTTTATTAACTCCCACTCCTCATTAATTCTTTTCCATTACTTTTTCTTCTTCACCATTACTTCTCCACCAACCTGAGGGAGTGGAGAGCTTAGGCAAGTGCATCTTGCTTCATGAAGGAATCCAAATTTTATTGTTCCATTCTCTTCTTCACAGCATTCAAAGACTCTTTAGTGCTTGGCATTTTTAATTTCCATGGCTCATTCCTTGTAGATCTAAGTTTATTCATTTTTGGATTTCTTGGATTTTGATCTATTTAATCTTGTTATTATCAAGTTCTGATGGTTCTATGTTGTGGAGAATCTTGTTCTGCCCCATTTTGACCTATGGAAGTCTAGATTTGGACTTGGCATGAAGGATTCATGAAGCTTTGAAAAATGGAATCCATGACTCTTTTTCTCGGACCAGTGGAGAAGAAGAATAGTGCAGCCGCATGGCAGTTCATGGCCACATATATTTTCCTGGCTGTATGGCAATACTTGATCGCATGGATTTTTATGCGGCAAGTATTCTCAACCGCATGGGCCATGGGCTCCTTGCCACTGCCGCATAGACGCCATTTTTACTCAACTGCATGAACTTCTAACTTGTCAGCCGCATGAACCCGATCACTTGCAACCGTATATGCTGATTGTTCCTCAGCCGCATAAGCTGCCTTAGATTCCGAGCCATATGGCACTATACCTTCTAGCCGTATGAAGTCTACTCCCCTGCAGCCGCATAAGCTTGGGCTATTCCCAGGCGCATAGAACTTTATGATTCCCAGCCGCATATAGCCTGTATCCTTTTAGCCGCATATGGCCTCGGACTGAGCCAGCCGCATGAACCCGATCACCCGCAGCCGCATGGAGTCATTTTTACTCAGCCGCATGACTGGGGTGAAATCCTGGCCGCATAGGACCCTTCCTTTCTGCTGCCGCATAAAGCCTAAGCTTCCGCCGTCGCATGAGTCCTGTATTGCTTCTTAGCCGCATGAATTTGTTGCCAGTACAGTCGCATATGCTCCCTCCCCGCAAGCCGCATGGATTTCTTTCCCAACCGCATGGGCTGCTCTCTCCCCAGCCGCATAGGCTTATCCGCCCTGAGCCGCATGAGCTCGAATTCTGGGCCGCATGAAACCGCACCCATCCAACCGCATGGACTCATTCCTCTGAGCCGCATGGCTCCTCCTTGTGCCTTGCCTTGTTATTTAATTATTATTATTTTATTATTATTGTTAACTCATGTTTTGTAACCCTCAGTGTAACTTGGGTCTCCTGATGAATGTTCGTACTATGTTACCCTGCACATGTACCATGAACACGACAATGACCCATAGTGGTGCACTCTTGACATGCAACTTGACATAATAGTGGCCCGTCGTGGTACACTCCTGACAGTGAACTTGACATAATATACTGACAAGATAGTGGCCCGCCGTGGTGCACTTTTGACATGATAAACCTGACATGATATCTCTTGAAATGCTGTTGCGACGGCTAACCTGACATGACCTGACTTGATAAAATGAATGACCTGGACACCGTGGATGATTGTGCTTGTACAAATGAACCCGTCTCGTCTTGCATCATGTCTAGGACAGGGATCCCTAAGTACCACGGTCAGGGATACCTACGGTAAATTGACTAAGGCTAATAACTAGACTAATCTAGTAGTCATGATGAGATTTCCCAGCTATAGGCAATCCCGTTATCTGGGCGCCCCACTTGGTATCTGTAGCCTGCCGACGAGTAGGGCACATTTCTAGCACACTGTCATGTGTTGCACCCTTATTGCACTAATATTCGACCTGGATAACCTGGATGGTCTGCAGGGCTTGTGACTTTGGAATAATCTCGTTGCATCTTGCTAGTAACTAGTCCTGTGTTAACCCTAGTTAGTTAAAGTATCAAGCCGTACTTATTGCTTGGCCGTGAAATGTTAGATGGAGTTCAATCAGTCTAGTCTTGTCTTGATCCTGTACAAGATTGTTATATGTCCTGATTTCTTATTTTATCTTGTCGATAAATGGTGGGAGAAACCAAGTTCTGTTCAGACGAAGGGTTACAACCCCGGTCCTTGTTTGGTTTATGGGTTGTAACCTGGTTATCTGAATAGTCCCATGGTTATCTCATCGTATATCACCTGTCATGCTTTTCCTTAATTACTGTCTTTTATTATATATTATTATTCTTATGCTAATTGCTGGTTTTAGTTCCTAAGTGAAGCCTCCTTTGTGGCACTTGCTCTTTCTGGGGTCTGACCCAGCTGGTTTTGTATGGCCAGATACCAGAGCAGCTCCAGAGGATCTACCGACTTTCCAGCCAGATGGTGACCACTAGACGAAATCCTAGCAATGAGTGGGTTTATTTTGGCTCTCACACTCTATTGTAAAATTATTCTTTTGAGACGTTTAGCCGACGAGCAAGTGTTAGCTCGTGTACATTTTACTTACTATCTGCCTACGGGCTGTAGCATGATTGACAAATCCTAGGGTTGATCATGTATGATTGAAACTCTTGCTAGTCCTGACATTTTGTACGACTAGCTTCATGATCAGCTGAATATGTAATGTTTGGGACGCCTTACTATTGTATATTTGGTGATCTTACATCTTGTAACATTTACTTACTTGCTTGAGATTGAGACACTAGGCTTGTTATTGACCATAGGAGACTGATGGCTTGTAGTTAAACCCTCATATATCTAGACAGCCGTGATCGTATAGTGAGGTGGATTCCATTTCATTATACGTAGCTGGCTATGTCTGCCCCCGCTCTCCAGTATTCTGGTTCTGGGGCGTGACATTATTTCTATAGTTATCCAGAATCACATGCTGTGGTCACATGATCATCCTTCTACATGTCGTACCTCAGTACGGGAACGCTAAGTAAGAATCAACCTCGGCACCTGTAGTCCCAGTTGTGATTCATTCTTAGTGTTATACAACAAGCAATCAATCAATCCTAACCACGCTAAGAATAGAGACCAACTACCAGGGTACCCGTGCAGGTAATCATATCATATAGCTAGAATAACAGGATTGTACCGCAGTACAATATAATCAGGGAAAATGGCACCTCAGTGCAAGATCAGGGCCATTACCTCAAAGGGTAAGCTGGAATCATAGCACGAATACAAGTAGTCATGTCAGGAACAAGGATAAATCAGTCAATCACATAAAGTCATCTACCCACATTATGGATATTAGGTCAGGTACCCTGTCGGGATCTCCACTATAATATAATCTCAGGTACGCATGAGAGCCTACAGCTCAAATCATCAAGTCGGTCTATCCACCGGATCAATTTATCAGTAGTATCCTATCTATGATAGAATAAAATATCATGTCAGAAAAGACGATCATCAAATATTAAGCTAATCACTATAAACAATGTTAGGCCCTCTGGCTCACAACAATCCTCTGAAATAATGATCACAAGTTATCAGAAAATAAGCCTCTCAACTACTAAGATATAGCAATCATGCCAGGTTTTGGGTGCTTGGGAAGTCGAATAATAATTATATACTGATACCCTCGATATTCTCCTCATTTCGCGAAACACTCACACACTCATAAAAAATCTGGAATCCATATGGTCATATCTGATCAAAATAGAACATCATCTAAAAAAGAATTGGCAACACTATCCAAGAATCCACGTGAGTCTACCAAATCAATATCCCGGGATCATACCCCATATAATAATCAATCCTCAGACATATCCAAGGTCACAATCCCGATGCATAGGACAACTGTCAGTCCTATCTAGCTAGACTAGGATAACTTCTAGAATGAATGGTCAGGGGACAAGAATATATTAATTAATGCCATCAAAAAAATGGAAAGGATTGCATGGATTGCTCTCCATACGTTATCCGACGGACAAGACATGTCAAGTAGCTAAGCACTAATCTAGTCATGAGTCTACCTAGTAGGTACTGGGATCAGGTATACTATACTGCGATAAACGTGCATGAGTCTGATACAGCAAACCAAAGGAACGATTCTGCCCAAATCTTCGAAACAAATTCCCGACCAAAAATAAATTTGGCAGAATATCCTTTGTATTCTGGAGAGCTCCCAGCAAATTAGTGCGAAATACACTCGGCACAATCCACCGCAGAATTGCAAACTGAGAACACTAAGTCTGAGCTTCTAGCAGCGCTACGATGTGTACTGGGATCCAAACCATAGCCGAGAATACTAAGTCTCGGCCTCCAGCAGCACTACGATGCGTACGGCGCGCCAAGCCAACACATGCAAAAAGAATTGTCACACAGGGCGTATCACGGACCCACAGTCATATTCAAGCCACAAGCACAGTCACAGAAATAGTAAGCCAAAGCCGTTACCCGACCAGGAGTCGGTTGTAACACCCACTTTTCTAAAATAAGGGTAATTTTGAACTTTTATAAAAATTTATTATTTAATAATAAGATTTATGATTTATGGAAATTTTTAATTAATTTAATACTATTTAAAATTAGTGAATTATTATTTTAATATTTTGGGAATTTTATATTTTAATATTGATTTTACGGGATTTGTTTAGTCGGGTTTGAGATTCGTTTCGTTCCGACTTGTGTTAGTGATCCGGGTAGCTTAGACTGTAGACGGGATCCCAAGATTAGTTAGTTATGGCCCACAAACCCCACTAATTAAGTTAGTGAGTTTAGACTAATCCTACTTGTTAGATTGGTTAAGTTAGAGGCTTAAATTTAACCTTTTGATCCCAAACTTGAACCTAACTTAAAATTAACCAAGAGGACTAGTTGAGGCCTTATTGGGCTTTCCCCCAAGGCCCAAATAGGGTTTAATGATAGACACTATAGCTAGGTTAGCCTCCCTTCCTTTTATTTTATTCTATCTTACCTTTTTTTCCTTCACAAAGTATTCTTCCCCAAATTAGAGGGCTTCCCTCTTTGATTTGATCTCCAAATCCTTATATCCCTCCACCAAAACTTCCATCCAACCTTCTCATACTACCAAGGGAGGGTACTAGCAAAGATTTAGAGTAAAGTGCAAGGAGGAGTGTCCTTTTTAGAAGATCTTCATGTCGGAGCCGTCCTTGGGAGTATCATTCGGATTCCACTCCCAATAGGTAAAACCAACCCTCTAAATTGATTTCCTATGCATATTAGTTAGTTTTTAATCCATAGGATCCACCCCCATGCATGTACCCCATTTAGATTCAAATTTGAGGCCATTTGGAGCTCTCTTGAGGATTTTAGATATGTGTCTTGTGTCCTACTTGATAGATCCCAAATTAGGATACCCCATGTGTATGTATGTATGATAATAGTTTAAATAGATATTTAAATTCAGTTTTAGAATGGTTAGAGAGTGGATTGATCATAGTTAGGATGGTTAGAATGAGTTTCATTTGGATACCTATGTTGGTATCCAAGTATCTTGGCCTACATGTGTTTCTTTTGTCCAAAACAACTCAAATTCGTCATAATATTCATCCACATTTTTATTAACCAAAACAACTTAGAAATGTCATAACTTTTAGCTTAGAACTCCGATTAATCTTCCATTTTTTTAAAAGAACCGTATCGAAGTTAGCTTTCAAAATATATATTTTAATAAGCCAAAATCGTTCTGGAACTTTCTGAAAAACTATTTGAGTGTCAGCTATCCGAAAGACAAACGCGTTTCGGTGTTTTCACGATTTCGGGAGCTTCGGACACGAAAATGCGATCCGTTTGAAGTTTCGAAAAGCTAACATGAAGGGCTACGACATACTTTAATCCTAAAATTTAGTGAAGGCCCAATTGGTACAGTATTGGTTTTAAGTGGAAGAGTGACTATACGACATAGGTATTTTGTGTAACCTATGAGCCTATGTAGTATGGATATTAAATGAATGTAGAGTATGTAATGCATGATATGTTAGATGAATGAAATGATATATATATAACACTACTAAAATATGCTCTATTAGCGACGTCGTTTAGCGACGGAATGAAATTGCGTCGCTAACTATATAATATAGCGACTCCTTTCTAATGACGTCGCAAAACGTCGCTGAATAGCGACGTTCAGCGACATTAGATAAAGTATGTCGCGGAATAGCGACGTTCAGCGACATATGAAGAAAATATGTCGCTTATATTAAAATTTTTGCGACGGTTAGCGACGTCCACTTTTGACGTCGCTAACTTTTTTACTTAGGGCACAGGAATCCTTTTTCCCCCTCACTCGAAAAATCGAAACTCTTTTTTCCCTCTCCCCCCCGGCGACTCCCTCCCCCCGGTGACTCCTTCCCCCCCGGCGACTCCCTCCCCCCCGTCGAGCTCCTCCTCCTCTCCTCGAGCTCCTCCTCCTCCTCTCCGACGTTAAACCCTAACCTAATTCCTCCCCTCCTTCTCTCCCCCACACACACACGCACACAGACACACACGCACACAGACACAGACACACACACACACACACACACACACACACACAGACACACACAGACACACACACACACACACATACGGAGGGTGACACACCAAGTATTTGTGGAAATGCCCAATAGGTCATTTAGAATCCTAATTTCAGTTTTGTGCATAAATGAGGGTAGGCTAGTCATGGTTAAGGTATTCCAATTGGTTTTCATATGGATTCCTATATATATCTATGTATTTTTGACCCACAAGTCATGTATATATGTAAATATATATAAATTGGTATATATTTATGTATGTGGACTATTTTAGATAAAAGTTTATAAATATATAGTACGGTTGTGTCTTGTGTGAGAGTGAGAGAGGGGGAAGCATGGCAAGTTATTGGCTATCCATTTGGCCTTTGGTTTGTGTGTTTGTGGCTTGGATTGGTGGTTGGTTGTTTGTGGTTATGTGTGTTTGTTTGAAGAGAGGGATTATATATTATTTTAATAGTGTATTTGTGCTTGTGATGAGATGTGAGAGTGTGTGAGTGTATGATTGTGTTTTTTTAGTGTGTGTTTGAGGAAGGGGAGGTTAGATGTGGTAGTATGGTAGTATGGTAGTGTGAGTGTGAGTGAAGAGGGATATTGAAATAAGTGTTAGAGTGTGTGTGTGTGTGTGTTTGAGAGTGAGAAAGGTGAGAGGGATTTAGATGTGGTAGTGAGTGTTGTGTATGTGTTAGAGAGGGTATGATAGAGTAGCAAGAGGGGGAGAACAAGTGGCTGCAAAGGCAGCAGCAGCAACAGCTTGTGCTGCAGGGTAGTAGCAGCAGTAGCTGCAATGCCAGCAGCAGCTGCTAACAGCAGTAGCAAGAGCAGTGAGGGCAGCAGATACAATAGTGACTAGAAGCTAGTGTCTCTTATTATGTTGGAGAGGTGTGGTTTTGTTTTAGGATGAGTATGTTAGTGTCTACACATAAGTTAGTATCCTAAGTTAGATATTTAGGATAGTATCCTAGGCACTAATTTAATATCTTGTTTAGGATATTAGTATCCTAGAGTTAGATAGGTGAGTTAATATCTTAGGATACTAGAAGTTAGTATCCTAGATAGGTTAGTTAGTGTCTTGGATAGGTTAGTTAGTATCCTATTTATCCTAGATAAGTTAGTATCCTAAGTTAGATATCTTAGGGTAGTTAGATTATGCTAGTATCTTGAGGGTATCAAGATAATAGGATATTAGAATATGGGCTAGAAGTTAGTACCCTAAGTTAGTACCCTAAGTTAGTATCTTGGCTAGAATTTGGTATCCTAGGATAGTTAGATATCCTAGTATCTTAAGAGTGTCCAAGATTAGTCTATGGTAATAGGATACCCTATAGGGTATATCTCTATGTAAATATTAGAGTATCTTAGGAGTATTGGTATATTGTTAGAACGGTAGAGTTAGTATCCTAAGGTATCTAAGGTATTAGCAAAGTAATGAGAATTACCTATAGCCTAAGGATAAGGTATTAGCTAAGGTAATGGGTATGATGTTAAGGCAGGTGGATAGATACTAGCCTAAGGTAGATGGTAATATCTATTATCCTAAGGTATTGATTTATCTACTAGCCTAAGGGTAGGATATTACTAGGATATGGTATTATCTAGTATCTAAGGTAAAGTGGATGTTAAGGTATTAGTTACCTAGACTAAGATATTGAGATTCCAACTTAAGGTATTGGTATTGTGATACCAATAACGATAAGGTAAAGGGTACCTTGGTAGGTAATGACTAGAAATAGGATATTTGACTTAGATTTGACCTTGTTTGACCAAGGTTGACTATTTTGATTGAAAGTCAAAGTAGAGTTAACATCTGACCTAGATTGGACTAAGAGTTGACAAAGTCAACTATAGGTCAACCCTTGACCTAGTTTGACCTTGTTTGACCTTGTTTGACTTAGCTTGACCTTGTTTGACTTAGTACAACCTAGTTTAACCTAGATTGCATATCATGCACTAGAAATCATGCCTAACATTGTTATTAGTAACTGTCCGCTACTAATGTTTGTCCCATAATAAGACATAATATACGAATTTGTGCCTATTGGATAATGCGTGTCTATCTTTGCAGAATTATTTCCAAATGGATATGAATTACTACTTGCGGAATCGTTCATGGATGTACAATCGTCGTTCTGATGATATGTGTGGTGTGCGGGATGAATACATAGCGGGAGTAGAGCAGTTCCTGCAGTTTGCTAAGGTGTTCCCTCAGTACATGGACGACACCAAAATTAAGTGTCCATGTGTGAAATGTCATAACGTAAAATATTATCCACAAGTGGAAGTGACATATCATTTGTACTCGAGGGGTTTTACGCCTAATTACAATCAGTGGATCGCACACGAAGAACTTGTGTCTTTAGCATCAGAGCCAGAGCATTATGTTGAGCCGTTTATGCATGCGGGACCTAATTTTGTTTCAGATAATCATGCATACGACGACGGGTGCGTGAACATGGTTTTCGACGCTACGGGGCCTAGTTTCGTTCATGATGCAGCTGAGGAGGCACCGAATGTCGATGCTGCAAAGTTAATGGAGTTGCTGGAGAATGCAAGGACTCCATTGTATCCTGGTTGTGAGGATCATTCACCGTTGGAGGTGGTTACAAGACTGTTGAGCATTAAGTCAGATTTTAACATGTCGTAAGAATGCTACAACCGAGTGTTGGAGTTGATTATAGAGATCTTGCCAGCGGGTGCTAAGTTACCTAAAGACTTTTATCGGTCTAAGAGGATGGTGAGATCGCTCTGGATAGGATATGAGAAAATCGATTCATGTCGCAATGGGTGCATGCTGTACTACAAAGACGACAAGGACGTAGATGTGTTCAAATTTTGTGGTACTGATCGCTATAAGACAACTAGTACAGGAAGGTCTACCGGTGCAAGAAGATCGACCGATTCAATATACTACTTGCCTTTAATGCCGCGGTTACAAAGATTATTTATGGTGAAAGAGACGGCCGAAAATATGAGTTGGCACATGCGAGAACAGATTGAAGGAGTGTTGGATCACCCATCCGATGGAGAAGAGTGGAAGCACTTTGATCAAGTGTATCCTGATTTTGCTTCAGATCCGCGTAATATCAGGTTCGGGCTATCTTCTGACAGTTTTACTCCTTTTGGTCTTTCGGGATTCCAGTATTCGTGCTGGCCTGTGATTGTCACTCCGTATAACCTACCGTCTTGGATGTGCATGAAGACTCAGTACATGTTTCTAACCGTTATAATTCCTGGTTCAAACAATCCCAAGAGGAACATTGATGTGTACTTACAGCCTTTGATAGATGAGTTGAATCAGTTATGGGAAGTAGGCGCTAACATGTACGATGTTTCCAGGAAGCAAAATTTTTAGATGAAGGCAATTCTTATGTGGACCATCAACGACTTTCCGGCCTATGGAATATTATCTGGATGGAGCACTCATGGCCGTCTCTTATGTCCGTATTGCATGGACCGTAGTAAGGCTTTTCGCTTGAAACACAGAGGAAAACCGTGCTTCTTTGATTGTCATCGGCAATTTCTGCCAAAAGATCATCCGTTCAGAAGGAACAAGAATACATTCCGTGCCGGCGTTATAGAGAAGGGTGATCCACCGCCAAGGTGGTACGGAGCCACGATATGGGAGGAGCTTAGAGATTTTCCAAGTGCTATCGAAGATCCTACAACTGGGTACAAGTGCGATGGATTTTGTAGAGATCATAACTGGACAAAGAAGAGCATATTCTGGGATCTGCCATACTGGAGTACCAATCTGATCAGACATAATCTTGATGTCATACATATTGAGAAGAATGTATTTAGAAGAAATATGCAAACGCCCTTTGTTGCATTTGATAGAGCAGAATGGAAAACAGTTCCTGCCGAAGTCAATTTTCTTGCTGGACAAGGAGGATAAAGTGAGACTTTGTCGGTGGATCCAGGGCCTAAAATTTCCAGACGGATATGTGTCAAATCTGAGAAGATGTGTCGATCCGATGGAAAACAAATTGTCGGGTATGAAGAGCCACGACTGTTACGTATTCATGGAGAGGTTAATTCCGATTGCATTTCGGGAATTCTTACCGCAGGCAGTTTGGGATCCATTGACGGAGCTTAGCATATTCTTTAGGGATCTTTGTTCTAAGAAATTGCTCGTTGATCGTCTAGAAAAGCAAGAGAAGGACATTGCGGTAACACTGTGCAAGCTAGAGAGGGTGTTTCCTCTTGGATTCTTCTACTCTATGGAGCATTTGCCGATTCATCTATCCTATGAGGCACGTATTGGTGGACCCGTCGAATATCGATGGATGTACCCGTTCGAGCGACATTTGAATCACCTAAAAAGAAAGGTGAAAAATAAGGCACGGGTCGAGGGTTCTATTTGTGAAGCCTATGTTCTCGAGGAGATTATAAACTTTTGTTCGATATATTTCAAGCCTCATGTTGCAACTAATAGAACGAGAGCTTCCAGAAACGACGACGGAGATCATGAAAGTAATGATACAATACTGAAGGTATTCAATGCTCCAAGAAAGCCATCGGGTAAAATGAAAAAGAGATATCTGAACGATGATGAGCTAAGGGCTGCTCAGGTGTATGTATTACTCAACTGCGACGAGGAAGAAGTAGAGAAACTGGAGGAGTAAGTAATTAATATGTCTACATTATTTTAATAGTATTGATTATTATACTATTGCATTAATTGAACGATGTTGTTTTCAGCATATTTAATGATGATGTGAGGTCAGGTAGGCCACAGATAACAGAAGAAGAACTAGAACAAGAAATGAGGTATTATTTTCCATCATGGTTGCGTGCATATGTAAGACTTGAGAACTCTGTAATTACCTTTCTGTATATGCACTTGATTGAGAATGATCTTAATTTCTTCTTTCGTGGTATTTAGGTTGATCGTCCATACGCAAGACTTGAGAATGAGTCTATTAGAACGCTAGCCAAGGGACCAATTTATGCTACAAAAATATGACCAAGCTACTGTGTTAATGGATTTTGGTTCAAGTCAACAACTTGCCCGATCAGAGACAACTTTGTGGATCTCGACTCTACCAAAAACAGCTATTTGTGTATCAGATCTTCGAACTACAAAGATGTTGATACGGGCAACGATTTCTATGGCATGCTATGGGAGATCGTGGTGCTGACATATAGTTATGGAATAGAGCCTGCTAAGATTGTGTTATTCTGGTGTGATTGGTTCGATCCAATTGAAGGTCAAGGTTGGAAAGTAGACAAGCACGGTCTTGTTGATATAAACTATCGGCGTCGATATCAAGCCTATGAACCATTTATCCTATCAAGTCAGGCTCAGCTCGTGTACTTCACAAGTTATCCTAAACGGGAAACAACAAGGTCGGACAGGTGGGCAGTATGCAAGACCAAAGCTAGAAATACCTTTGAGGTTGACGATATAGCTTATCAAGAGGATGAACTACCTCTTATAACAAATATTATAGAAGTGGACACGACGGAAGTTTCTCATTACACATCTAATTATGTAGAAGAAGTAGAATTATCTGAAGAGGAAGATGCAGACGAAAGTGAAGATGTAGAGGAGGAAGAAGAAGAAGAAGAAGAAGAAGATGATGAGCTAAACGAACTAGATGAATTTTTAGAAGAGGATTAAATCTGTACGTTTGTTTTATCATCATATTTGACACTTTAGTGACACTTCTATCATATAAATCTGTGACACTTTAGTGACACTTTTATCTGTGACTATGATATTTTTCAAAAATCTGTGATGTCTATCATATAAATATGTATTTTTGTTTTATTGTCATATGTTATTATCAGGTATGACTAGACCATCTGGATGACACGGAGGATTTTATATTAGGCAGTCCCGTCAGCCTCGGGCTGGGGATGGAGATTCCGTACCCTCATCCTCATCTCCGAGTACGCCATTGTACCGTTCTATTCCTGGTCCATTACCCGGACAGGGCAGTTCCAGCATTCCTGATCCCGCATCCAGCATTCCTGATCCCTCGTCCAGCATTCCTCTTGCCGACGGCTCCATGGGGGGAGCCAACGTCGAGCATATGGAGGACGGCGATCAGACTGATCCTGCCCAGGCAGGAGGTGAGAGCGACCCTCCATGCGCTCCCCCGGGCGAGACGCGTATAGATATTTGGACGGACGGGCCTACGAAGTAAGTTAATTAGTTAATATAGATTTCTCAAATGATTATATGTACATATATAGGCATAAAAATTATTATTGTATAGATATCGGCCTCCTGCAGTACAGAGACAGCTAGGGTTATTTCTGAGGCAGAACTATGGTGGGCCTTGGATTAACTACTCAGATGCTCCCGCAGATAGAAAGGCCTTTTGGTTGGCCCACTTCAAGGTAAAAAATTTGTTTATTTTTAAATTTTAATAATCATTTGTGTATATTATATAACTTTTCTATTTTACTTCTTGTAGAGGACCTATTTCTATCCACCACACCGGGCGGCTAAGATCGAGGCCCAATTTCCTGCTGTCGCAGACAAGCTCATCCGTGATGCGATCCATGACCAGAAGTCTCGTAATCACTCCGGAAAGCCGATCCATGGTTGGATCACGCCAGAGCAGTGGACTACGATGAAGGCTAGATTCGCCTAGGCTAGGTACCAGGAGCGGTCTGACAAGGCCAAGGTGGCACAGTCGAGCGCCAGTAAGTGGTGTGGTGGCTCCATTCCGATGACGGAACATTTTCGTCGTCTGGTACGTTTCCTATGATGGACATTAATTTATATATAGTTCGATAGAATGTTTAATATTAATAATAGATAATATATTTTAACAGGTAAAAAAGAGTGAGGACCTGAACATGGTGACCGTCTTCCTGGTCACCCATCGGAGGGCTGGGGAGTTCATTGACGAGAGGGCGACGTAGACATATGTACGTTCTATTCTTTATATTAATTTACTATAATTTAGAAAATAGAAAAATAGATATCAATATAGACTTTAGTAAACACTCACACGTTAGCAAACATGTTCTAGGCCGAGTTTGTTCGGCTACAGGAGGAGGCGGCTGCTGCTGCTAGTGCGCCAGCAGAGGGAGGGGCTGGTACTTCCTCCCAGCCGCCTACAGCTCCATCATCGGACGACCTCTGGATGACCGCCGTTGGTGGTCTTCAGAAGGGTACGTACTACGGTACGGGATCCTACGACGCATATTTGGCTTCGGAGTCACCCCGGGCCCCCTCTATCAGTACGTAGTCTCTGGCTTCGCAGGCGTCGTCACGAGCTCAGGATATTCATCGTCAGATCGATGAGCTGCGTCGTGAGTTGCAGCAGCAGATTTCTGATACGGTCGAGCGACGATCCGACCCTCCGATGATCATCGGACGATTTGATACGGTCGAGCGCAATATACAGGAGCTGATGAGTCTATTGCAGGCTACAACTGTCAGCTTGTACATGCTCATCGAGTCTATGCAGCGCACAGAGCGTAGACAGGTCGAGCTGGAGGGATCGCAGAGGACCATGTCTGCCTTACTCACTCAGGTATCGGCTTCGATTGAGGAGAGTACTCAGAGGATGGTGAGTACCCTTGCTACGTATGGTGAGCGACTGCGAGAGCTGGAGCAGATACGTCCTCCCGGTCCATCGACGGCGCCGACTGCAGACATTGCACTGCCTCCTACTGCCCCTACGGTACAGCTCACACAGGAGAAGTATGAGTACATGCTATCCCAGATGCGCGGTAGGGGTCCTCAGTGATCCAGTAGATTTTTTTTATCATCTTTGTATTTATTGGCCCTATGGTCCCATTGACCGTTCTGTATACTGATTTTCATTATTATTTGACTCTGTTGGACATGTATGTTTGTTGGACATGTATGTTTGTGATATTTAATTTGTTGGTATTTTCATTGAGTACATATATGATATTTAGTTGTAGACTGTTATGATGGGAGACTGTTATTCATCTATTAGTTATAGACTGTTATGATGGAAGACTGTTAATTATGATGATATCTGCGACGGGGATGACAAATATACCTACGCTGGGTTATAAGCGATGATCTGATATACAAAGGAGGTGCTGCCCAAATTTTAAAAAAATATAATGTGTATTTTTGTAATGATGTGTGTCTGTGTTTACAGTGTATGTGAAATGCAGTGTTCGGTTCACACACACTGTAAACACAAACACACAGAATAACAAAAATATACATTATATTTTTTTATTTTTTTTCAGTATTATGCGACGGTTAGCGACGTATAGCAACGGATAGCGACGAAAAGTGGACGTCGCTATACGTCGCTAATTAGCGGCGGTACGTCGCTGTATGTCGCCACCTTGCTGACGTGGCAGGCATTGCAACATCATCACGTCAATAGAACTAAACGTCGCTATAATGTCGCACTACGTCGCTAAGTTTGTGACGTAAGTTCTCGTCGCTCTACGTCGCTAACTTTGCAACGACCTAGCGACACGGGCGGGACATCGCAAACAACGACATAGGGCGACGTATTGGCCATCTGCGACTAGCTAAAAAGCGACCTTCACTTTACGTCGCTAAAGCCGTCGCCAATTACGATTAGCGACGTAATTTTCATTATTAGCGACGTATCATGACGTCGCTAATTTGCCTTATTTTAGTAGTGTGATATGTATCCTCTTTACATTAAGGTATATACATGGTTGAATGCAAGCACGTAGGAATGCAATCAATGTAATGTATGTAAGCAATGCATAAATGCATGAATGGAAGAATGATATACAATGTATGTATGAAAGTATATAATGAATGCTAGATATGAATGCAAGGTATACATGTAATGACAGATATGAATGCATAATGTATACATAATGTAATACAGTATATAATGATAGCATGTATGGTAATGTAGAATATATGATGCAAGCATGTATATGTCCACTGTTTTTCCTTTTTCTTACATTTTTCCTTCCCTTCCCTTTCTATTTCAGTTTCCCCCCTTTTTTCTTCTTCTTTTTTTACATGTTGTATATAATATATATAACGTATAGATGCATGTAAGTATGTATTATGCATGAATGACATATATGTAATAAAAATAAGTAAAAGTATGCAACTTAATGATATGTGAATGGATATAATGCCTGAACTGAAGTATGCATGTATATGGGATATGAATGAATGATATATATGTGTTAAGGTAATGTAATGTATGTATTCACATATATTTTGAGTTAAATATATGAGTTTGTATGCACATATAATATGTATGCATGTATGTAGGAATAAATGTAATATAATGTAGAGTATGCATATATGAATATAATGTATGTAAGCATATAATGTATTCAAATATGTATGTATGCATCGATATATGTATGTATAGGTGCATGAATGAATACAAGTATGCATATATGATATGTATGTAGGCATGTATGTAATGTATGTATGTATACATGATATGTATGTATGCAATGTAAGTATGTATGTATGCATTTCTAAAAACTGAGTTAACCAATAACCTTTTACACACATACATTCATACACCCTTTGACACCATGTATCCCATGTCACATACACCTACCTATCACTAAATCTGAGAACATTAACACATATCCTTTCACACACATGCCAAACACACACACACACACATACACACACTCACACACACACACACACACACACACACACACACACATACACACTCACTTACTCTTTTACCTCTCCTTCTCTCTCTCTATATATGTATGTGCCTATATATATAGCTTTCCTATATATATCTATGTATATGAATATGTGAATGTGAACAATATATAAATATTATATGACTAAGTTTGTGTGCCTTGTTAGCTTATGGTTTAGTTTTGTGCTTGGTTTAGCAAGTGACTTAGGCTATGAGTTAGTAGCTATCTTGGATACTTGATTTGCATACTTAGTTTGTTTAGACCTAGAATTGACTAACCTAGACTAGTTGACCATTGTTGACCCAACCCTAGCTAGTTTGACCACAGTCGACTAGAGTTGACCTAGTTTGACTTTATAGTTGACCAGAGTTGACCAAGAGTTGACTTTGACCTAGATTGACTTAGACTCATGTAGATTGTATTATAATTTCAATTACCATATAAATTGAACCATTTATAACTTGTGTTTCTCTAACTAGGACTCTGTGACTCTAGTTGGCCATCTTTTTATATCAGCTGTTCAGGGTATCAGGCGAGTACATTCTCTGACCGTTTCATACTTGCTAGGACTTATATTCTTGCTCTAGATTACTTTACTTGATGTTGCCTATTTTCCATAAATAAATTCCTTTATTTATTGTGTATCTGGGAAAATTACAACTGTGGGAATCTGATCTAGAAGACGATCACTTTATCCCTTGGACTATGCGAAGAAGAAAAGCTCTCAAAATTTTGACAGTAGATAACTATGTATCAGTACAATAAATGAGAAAAAGAACTCTATTTATAGAGTCGAAAATAATAACTGAAAAGATAACTGTCTTCACAGTCTGTGCTTAGTTGAAAATCATGCAGGATTTAACATACGCAAGACTGTGAACAGTTACTGGACGTGGCCTGTAACTGTTGGACACATGGCAATCATGCATAAGTCGTGTGCAAGTTACAGGACACGCAGACGAGAGATCAGTGGCATGGCCGCCACGTACTCCAATTTAATGAAATTCACGCAGACTTGTTGAAGACGAAATCCACGCAAACTTGGGGTAGAAAGCTTCAAAATCCACGCACGCTTGGGGCTAGAAGCTTCAGAATCCACGCAGACTTGAGGAAGAAGAAAACTTCAGAATCCACGCAGATTTGAGGGAAAACTCAAAATACACGCAGACTTGGGATATAACTGCCAACTGTCTTGATTTGGCGTGCCTCGACTGACACAAAATCTTTGACAGTGATTTCTTTTGTCAGTCACATTAAATGACAAGAAGCTCTTTTGGTACGCCAACTTGACAAAGGTTGAGTCTTGCTGAAGAAGATTTTGAAAATCACGCAATAGACGACTGTGATCTCTCGAATCCTGTGCATACGTGGCATACGAAGAGACATTCTTCGACTGTTGTGCTGTCAGTCATAATTACTCTCTGACAAATAACGAGCTGTCTCCTCAGCGTGATTCGTAAATGTTGTTTTGATCAACTGAGCGTGACTTTTGACTTTGTCCTGATCAACTCAGCGTGACTGTCATTTTTTAAAGGCCTACAAGACCCCCTTCAAAGTTTTCAAAAAATTGAAAAGACTTCAAAATTTTCGAAATACTTTGAAAATAAGATGATAAAATGAAATCAGTCACGCTGAGATGACTTCAAAGAGATATTTATTCCTGAATGATTGGACTGTTGGGATTCTGTGCAGTTAAGATCCCGTATCAATCTCCTAAATCGAGGCAAATCATGATGGGCCATTTGGAATTCTTCATAAGCCTATAAATAAGCCATAGGTTACTTCTTTCCTTCTTTACTTGCATTTGAAAGAGAGAACCCACAGAAGAGAATTTCATTATCTCCGACAAACTCCTTCCTCTCCGACTTCTTCTTCTACTTTTTTAGCAGCAATGGCTCCCAAAAAAGCTGATGCTCATGCCAAGGGGAAAGCCCCTACGACTTTGTCGCGTGCCACAACTGACAGACTTCCTCGACAAAAAGTCCCGCGAGCTCCTATGCATCGTAAGTGATGGGAGAACACAAACTGTCGAAGACAATGAAGATGAACTCCACATAGAATTTTTTTAGGATCTTAAGATATTAAACTTCAGAAATATATCCCCCCTCCTTAGGGCAAAGGATATTTAATAAAGTATGCCCCCTCTTTAGGGTCGGCCATACTTCACATCTTCGTGTTTACGAAGCTCTGTGTTTCACGCCAAGGAGCATGGTTCTCATGATTCTGCGTGACTTTTCACGTTGGCAGAAATGTCCATGTTGAAATAGTCACGCAGCTTTCAGGATGACGCTGCGTGATTTTCCACATGTTGACAGAGATGTCAATGTTGAATTATTCACGCAGACTTCTGAGAGTCATCTTCTGGATAGATTAGTCTTGATCTGTCAGCGTGTTTTTGTCATTTCCACTTAAATGTGATTCTGGCAAATGATGCGTGACTTTCATCCTAATCTGTCTGAGCTTTGCGTGAATTAATTATCCGCGTGAATAAATCACTCAGCATGTCACAGTAATATATCCATGTGGAGTCTACGTGACTTTTGAATTTTTCTTCAAATACTGTAATACACGCATAGACATAGGTATATCTGACTTTGTCTTTTTGTCATTTTCTGTAGTGAGTTCATTAGCGATTGCTATCCTTAAAGAAGGAATTTGAATCTCTAATGGAAGAACAGCTTCGCAACCATACACCAGAGAGAAGGGTGTACATTTAGTAGCATTACGAACTGTAGTGCGATAAGCCCACAAACATTCACCGAGCTTCTCACTCCAATTTTGTTTGTTAGTAGAGACAAACTTCTTTAGGAGTTTGATGATGGTCTTGTTGAAAGCTTCTGCTAATCCGTTAGCTGCTGGATTATATGCGGTAGAAGCCATATTGTTGATCCGGTGATCGTCACAGAATCGAGTAAACTTCTGACTGACGAACTGTGGTCCGTTATCATGAATAATGCGTCGAGGAACACCAAATCTGTAGATGACGTGGTGCTTAATAAAGCAAATGACATTGGACGTCTTAACTTCAGACAAAGGAATGGCTTCGGCCCATTTGGAGAAGTAATCGGTTATTGCAAGAATAAACCGATGACCCTTGGATGACGGCGGATTGATCGGACCAATAATGTCCATGCCCCAAGCTTCGAAGGGCCATGATGCTGCCGTCGGATGTAAGAACTCCGAGGGTTGATGAATAAAATCCGCATGGATTTGACAATCTTTACACTTCTTTGCATATTCGATGGCATCTGATACCATAGTGGGCCAATAATAACCCATACGTCGAATACGGTCTTGAAGTTTTGGTCCTGGCTGATGCGCTCCACAGATTCCATCATGTGCTTCACGAATAATTTGTTGAGCCTCGTCACCGGCAACACATCGGAGAAGTAAACCATCATAGGCTCGACGATATAAGTTCTTTGTTATATGATTATAATAGAATCGGAATAATCGTCGTCTGATAGATGCTGCTTCACTCGGATCATCCGGAAGAATATCATACAATGCAAAATCTAAGAAAGGAAGTCTCCAATCCGTATCCGTATTTTGATTCTCGGCCGAATGACTGAAGATGAATTCCATGCTGGAATCAGATGAAGATGATGAAGATTTACGACTAAATCCAAATCCTCTTGTTGTGTTGACGTCATGAGATGTTGATTCTTCAGTGTCAACTGGAAGTCCTAGGGTCAGGTTATTTTCAAGATGGAACAATTCTCGATTGCGAACAATAATCATTTGTTGTCGTCTAATTGGGATAGCCAACACCGCTGCAAGATTAGCTAGAGCATCAGCTTCTGTGTTACATGCTCGCCTAACATGTTCGATGAAGAATTCTTCAAACGAAAAAGCCATAATTATAGCTGATCTATGATAAGGAACCAGATCTTGATGGCGGACTTCATAAGTACCCCTTATCTGATTGACAATGAGTTTAGAGTCTCCATACGCCTCCAAATATTGAATATTTAGATGCTTAGCGAGTTGAAGACCAATGAGTAATACATTGTACTCAGCTATATTGTTTGAACATGGCTGATCGAGAGAATAAGCTCTTTGGATAGCAAGACCTTCTGGCGATACAAGAACGATTCCAACTCCAGCGACAATATCACCATTAGGACCTATCCTTGAAGCTCCATCAAAGAATAGACGCCAAGTAGGATCTTTTTCAGCAATTTGGTTTGAATCTAGGACTTCATCTGGAATTTCGTCATAGAGTTTTGAATCTTCTGGAATTGAATGAGCAGCCAGAAAATCAGCTAAAGCTTGTCCTTTGACTGACTTTTGCATGTCATACTGAGCAAGTAGGATTCCCCAGTTAGCTAATCGAGAATTCAAAACACTGGGTTTCTTCATCATGATCCGTATAGGATTGATCCTGGAGATGACATGAATAGTCTGGCCAATGATATAATGTCGTGTCTTTTGAACAGCGAACATCAAGGCTAGACATTCTTTTTCGATCGGTGAATATCGAGGTTCAGCTCCGGTCATAGTACGACTGAGATAGTAGATGGCTTGTTCATGACCATTTTGATTCTTTTGAGCGAGTAATGCACCCAATGAATGACTCATTGCTCGAGTATATAGGAGAAATGGAATTCCTGAAACGGGAGGTACCAATACTGGAGGGCTCATCAGATATTGTTTTATATCATCGAATGCTTTCTGACATTCATCATTCCAGACAAAAGAAATACCTTTTTTCATAAGTTTGTTGAATGGTCTGCAGCGTCCTGATAAATTAGAAATGAATCTCCTGATATAAGCGATCCTTCCTTGAAATCCTCGTAGCTCTTTTAAGGTGCGTGGAGGACGCATCTCTTGGATGGCTTTGATCTTCTCGGGATCCACGTGTATACCTTTAGAGGTAATGACGAAGCCGAGAAATTTACCACTAGAGACGCCTAAGAAGGACTTAGTAGGGTTCATCTTTAATTGATGCTTACGTATTAGATCAAATATAGTCTTCAAATCTTGGATATGATCCTCCTTTTGTCGACTTTTGACTGCAATATCATCAACATAGCATTCGACTATTTTTTGCAAATGTTCACGGAATATAGTGCTCATAGCTCGTTGATAAGTTGCTCCTGTATTCTTGAGACCGAATGGCATAACTGTATAACAGTATGTACCGATCGGCGTTCTGAAAGAAGTGTGCTTCTCGTCATCTGGAAACATTTTAATCTGATTGTATCCAGAATACCCGTCCATGAATGACATCCGTTTAAATCCACAGGTATTATCAATCATGACATCAGTGATTGGTAGAGGGAATTCGTCTTTAGGACAAGCCGCATTGAGATTGCGGAAGTCTATGCATACTCTGATCTTGCCAGTCTTTTTAAGGACAGGAACTATGTTAGCCACCCAATCGGGATATTATTCCTCTCTAATAAACCCGGAGGTTATGAGTTTATTGACTTCAGCTTCAATTGCATCCATAATATCTGGACGAAATCGTCGCTGTTGTTGTTTGACCGGTTTAACATTCGGCAAGATGTTGAGCTTGTGAGTTGCAATTTGTGGATCAAGTCCTGGCATATCTTCATAACTCTAAGCGAAGACGTCGATGTAGTCACGAATGAGTTTGATCATGTCTTGCTTATCAGGTTCAGAAAGACTTTCACTAATGAATATTGGTTTGGGAGATCCCTCTTCACCAACATCTATTTGAACAAGTTTGTCTTCAGTCGGAGGTTCTTTTTGCTCGAAACGAAACTCCCATTGATTATCTAATCTTTGGGCCCATTATTCCGATTCAGGTGAGATTTTAAACTCTTCTTCGTCTTTATCACTTTCTTCAGAATGGTCAATGGAAACCCTGTTGGAAGACAAAATGTTGCAGTAGAAGTCCCCGATACTTGTATCGAAATCCCAAGAAGTGGTACTAGAAGAATCAGATCTCTTATCTTCGTCAGACTCGGGATCTTCATGGATAATATTGATAAAAGGAGTAGGAGCTATATAGCCCAATCCGCACTTCGTCCTTCCATATTTCAGAGGAGGAATACGAACAGGCATTTTTCTTCCTTTTCCACTATTGAGGCCAGTCCTGAAGTCATAGCCCATATTTTTGATGATGTCTTTAGATTGCTGACTATAACGACATAGTTGTAATCTTCCAGTGTCATCATTTTTGTCTTCATCTTCTAAATCAGAAGGACTTTGGGGCCCTTTTATAGAAGAATATTGGAATGTCTCCTGGCTTTCTGCTGGGAACTAGAAAGTATGAAAATTGTACAGGTTCTAGGGATACATCTGTATGAACAGTCTGTACAACCCCTATGGTTATTGTGTTCAAGTCATCTAACAAATGTAAATAACTATGAACATAATTACACACATCAGCATACTGCAAAGATGGAGACTTTTCATTAAATGTAAAAGCAGCAGTATTTACATTGGGAGAAGGCTGAGCCTTAGAGATTTTAGCCAAGTTAATGACTAAAGGGGGAGAAGAAGAACGAGAAGAAGCGTTGTTTCGATTAAGATCGATAACAAATGGCTCAGAAGAGGTGAGCTCCCTTGAAGTTTGAGATGGAAGAATAATCCGCCCTCCAACTGGAATTAGCAGAGTATCCCATTTCATATGTGGAGATGCAAGAATTACAGTACGCCCATTGACAGGAATAATCATTGTGTCTTGAGCAACCGACTGAGGTAACGAAGAAATTCGTCCACTCACCGGAATGATGAAAGAACCTTCTTCAGAGAGTTTGGGAGATTGTTGCTAAATAGTTCGACCTTTAACATGAATTATTAAGGTCTCACTTTGTGAATCCTCTTTCTCCATAGCTTGTATAACCCTTGTATACTCTTCTTTGTACATTCGGGAATCATTGAAATAAGCTTCAACCCCATGGAAGGAATTTATATCAGCAACTTCTTTTTGTACTCTTCCATTGCTATCAATATATTTAAAACACTGATGAAGAATAGAAGGCACCACATTATTTTCATGAAGAAAGGGCCTCCCCAGAAGAAGATTATAGGATCCCACGATCTCAATCACATAGAAAGTGACTTTGGATCTGAAATCACCTATTTGAAGCTTCAGATGAATCTTTGCCAAAGGCTCGCTTCGGCTTTGATTGAATCCCAGGATAGTAGTAACCGTCTTAGAGAGCTTGTGAAGAAGGATTTTTAGTTCATCCAGCAGACTCTTTGGCATTATGCTTATAGCAGACCCTGGATCAATGAGGATACGATCTATCTTCATTGTGTCGATATAACCGGTGTAGTAGAGAGGCCGATCATGTTGATTATCCTCCAATAGCATGTCGTCTTGTATAAAGGTGATATTTGGGATAATTTCCAATACACTGTTGCAATGTAAGCAAGTGGCAGGTTCTGCATCTGGCTTCTTCAATTGTGCAAGACAAGAGTCAGCTTGTAGAAGTGCTTCACTTAATGTCTCCCGAGTCTCTTTGGAAAGACGTAGAAGTTCAAAGAGGGACATTCTAGCTGGAGTATTAGCAAGCTGAGCTAAAATGTCAAAATTATAAGGCTTCTGAAGTCCAAGAGGAGAGGACTTCTTGATTGGTTTATCAAACTGAGCTTGTTGCTTGCCTTTCTCAAGAGTTGTGGGTTTGGGAGGAACAGGTTCAACTGGTGTAGTTGAAGGAACAGGTGCAGTAGATGATTCTTCTTCAGGAGGAACATTAGGAGCATCTTTAGCAGCTGAAGGGATATCAGTAGGATCTTCAGGATTTTTAGAATAATCCTTTAGGTAAGGTTTCCCCGTTCGAGTAGCACTAACAAGTGCTTCTTCTTTGTCTTTTGGCTCTGTGTCAGAGGTAGACCCAAGAGAAGTCATATGACATGACTTGATCTTTCCAGCCTTCTTGGACTTTTGAAAAGAAATCTTTTGAGGAGAAGGAGATTCAAAGTCTGTTATTAGATCAGGATGAATCCACATGATTTCTCCAGTCTCCAAAGTGATTGGTGCTAATCCTTCAGACTGTGGAGGAGGAATATTTACTATTTCAAGAGTTGCCTTGGGAATAGGAACAATTCTGCTTTCAAGAAATTGAGGAGAGAAGTCTCCAAATTGCATAGAGACGACATTAGAAGTGACAGTCTTCTCTTTTGGAGTAAGAGAGATAGCTCCAGACTTAATCATTTCTTGGATCTTTCCTTTCAGTACATAACATGTACGAATTGTGTGACCCAGCATTCTGTGGTATGGACAGTATTTAGGATGATCTGTCTTACCAGCTTCATCAGGTTTCTTGATCTCAGGTAATTGTATTTTATTACCTTTCAGCAGACATTCAAAGATACCAAGGACATCGTCATCATCAAAAGAATATTCTTCTTTGGGGCGAGGTGTTCTTGATTGTTGAGTTGTAGAGGCAGGAGTTTGAACATTTGATGCATCTTTGCTCTGAAGATTAACTTCAAGAGTTTCTTTTCCTTTGCGAGCATTATTTTTATTGTTAGCACCTTGTCCTATTTCTTTAGGAGTCATCTGCACTCCTAAACCTTTGAAGGTTTCAGCACTAATTTCTGCGGCCTTGGCACTAACTATGAAAGAAGGCCAGTCTTGGAATTGAGTGGACCCTGTCCACATACTGATGATTGGCAACAAGTTTGATTTGCACGTGTCAATGGTGACAGCATCAGGAGTTCCAAGAGGCATCTTCAGAGCTTCTCTTCGAAACCGTTCAATGTATTCCTCTGTAGATTCATTATTTTTCTGCTTGATTCTAATAAGAGCAGACATAGTCATGTCATTAAGCCCTTCATAGAACCTTTCAAGAAACATCTGTTTGAAACCAGCAAATGAGGTAATGCTCCCATCTGGGAGACTCCTATACCATTCATAAGCCGTTCCCTTGAGACATCCAACAAACACCCGAGTAAGGAGGGCGTCGCTTGGTTGTAGCTGATCAGTCATCACTTCAAAGTGATTAATGAACTGACTTGGAGAAGTGGTTCCATCATAGAATGAGATAGTAGGAGACTTGTATTTAGGAGGATATGATACTTGCTTCCATTCTATCGGATAAGGCTGCTTGATGCCTAACCTTTGTAAACCATCCTTTTGTTTGAATGCCTCGAATTGAGTTTTGAGATTCTTCAATTCTTCAGAGACAACTTCCGAAGATTGTGGAGTTGTGGCTTGTAGAGAATAGTTGGGAGGAGGAACAGCATTGTAAGCACTACCCCCAGCTCCAGAGAGACTAGGATTTGGTTGAGCTAGTCCAGGAGTATTGGATTGTACTGCTGGAGGAACTTGTACTGGACTTATATCAGTATCAACTGGTATGGCATCTGGTACAGTCTGTCGATTTTGCAACTGAGCTGTCATGAGTTCATACGTCGACTTCATTGTGTCAGTCATAGACTTCATTTGCTGTTCCAAAGAAGCAATTCTTTGATCTTGAAGAGTCAAGAAAGAAGAAGGTTCATCAGTATTCCCATCAACCATGTAAGTCGTGACTGTATGAGAGATTATTGATGAACTAGTAGATGTTGTATGTTCTGAATCATTGCTTTGTGCATCAAAGTCAACTATAGGAGAATTACCCCCAGTAGGAAGAGGTGGGAAGTTAGATTCTCCAAGGAATTCAGAATCAATTTCAGGGATCAAATTTCTTTGACTAGAAGCCAGGACTCTTGCTCTGGTGTTTCTATATACTCCATCTGGACTATCAACTCTACCCCCGGTGTCCCGAGAAGTCATGTTGACAGAGGCAAACAAAGGCTCATCTTCATCAGGCATAGGTTCATACTGAATCCTATTGAAGACAGACTGTCGTTTAGTTTGACATCTGCATTGCATTGTGGCTCTTGGCTGGAAGTCACATTCATGATCACCATGGTCTTGAACCGTCGATTGACATCTGCACTGAATTATGACTCTTGGATAGAAGTCACATTCAGCATGTTCCTTTGACATAGAATTACTCCTTCTCTTCTGTTGAAGATATTCCCGTAAATCTGTTTGTGAAGATTGAGGAGTATACTTCCTGTTCTTGGGTCTTGATGGCTCTTGATTATACAAAGAGTGATTAATGTGAGCCACATAATTTCTTGCATACTCTGCATCTGGATCTTTTATCTTTATATCCAATTGGTATGGTTTCTTAACACCAGAAGTGCTGAGTTTTGTTCTTAAAACACATTAATTTTGGAAACATAGAGTTTTCCTTCCATTGATCTGGATATTTGCAGAGAAGGAAGAGTTGAACCACTCCTTTGATTAGGAGTTGGTAACAGACCCTCTTTAATGGACAGATTCTGTGCCCAATTTGAAGAAGTCTTAGACTCATTCAGATTTTGAGACATAGAATGTCCAGAAGGAAGAGTAGTCAAAAGACCATCTCCTTTTCTTTGACTAACAAAATTGTCAGTCAAAGCTGTTCCTGAAGTAAAAACTACAGGAGCAGAAGAAACAACTAAAAAGTTATTCCTTTTCGAAGGGACTTTATGTGGAAGACCACCCCCAGTTCTGGTAGAACTTGGCAAAGAGGAAGAGATAGCTAAAGAACTATTCTTCTTAGATGAAATACACGCTGAAACAGGCTTGGTTAAAGAACCAGTGCTGTTGGCGTGACTTTTGACTTTGGAAATACACGCTGAAACAGATTTGGCTAAGGAGCCAGTATTGTTAGCGTGACTTTTGAGGTTGAAATTATACACTGGAACAGATTTAGCTAAGGAGCCAGTACTGTCAGCGTGACTTTTAAGGTTAAAATTGTACGATGGAACAGATTTGGCTAAGGAGCCAGTACTGTCAGCGTGACTTTCAACTTTGGAGACACACAGTGGAACAGATTTGGCTAAGGAGCCAGTACTGTTAGCGTGATCTTTGATTGCTGTTATCTTCGAGCGCACAAGAGTGTGCGTGCTTGCAGTAGAGTTCTTGCCAGTGTTAGGAGCAGACACTGTGGCAGAGACTTCACCATTGGCTGCCAACTGATTCTTAGGGACATAGATAGAGTGTCCCTTCGACTTGGCAGTGATGATGGAGGCTGTAGTGGGCTTACCACTCTTAGCCCGCTGCATTTCTTCATAGGCGAGTTGATCGAATTGGATCGTCATCACCTTCTTCGTCGAGCCGATTGACGAAGTATCGTATTGAGTTGTTGCCATCTCAGGAGAAGAGATGGTTTTCCCCAGCAGAGTCGCCAATTTGTTTTCAATAAATAAATTCCTTTATTTATTGTGTATCTGGAAAAATTACAACTGTGGGAATCTGATCTAGAAGACGATCACTTTATCCTTTGGACTATGCGAAGAAGAAAAGCTCTCAAAATTTTGACAGTAGATAACTATGTATCAGTACAATGAATGAGAAAAAGAACTCTATTTATAGAGTCGAAAATAATAACTGAAAAGATAACTGTCTTCACAGTCTGTGCTTAGTTGAAAATCACGCAGGATTTAACATACGCAAGACTGTGAACAGTTACTGGACGTGGCCTGTAACTGTTGGACACATGGCAATCATGCATGAGTCGTGTGCAAGTTACAGGACACGCAGGCGAGAGATCAGTGGCATGGCCGCCACGTACTCCAATTTAATGAAATCTACGTAGACTTGTTGAAGACGAAATCCACGCAAACTCGGGATAGAAAGCTTCAAAATCTACGCACGCTTGGGGCAAGAAGCTTCAGAATCCACGCAGACTTGATGAAGAAAACTTCAGAATCCACGCAGACTTGAGGAAGAAGAAAACTTCAGAATCCATGCAGATTTAAGGGAAAACTCAAAATACACGCAGACTTGGGATAGAACTGCCAACTGTCTTGAATTGGCGTGCCTCGACTGACACAAAATCTCTGACAGTGATTGCTTTTGTCAGTCACATTAAATGACAAAAAGCTCTTTTGGTACGCCAACTTGACAAAGGTTGAGTCTTGCTGAAGAAGATTTTGAAAATCACGCAATAGACTGCTGTGATCTCTCGAATCCTGTGCATACGTGGCATACGAAGAGACATTCTTCGACTGTTGTACTGTCAGTCATAATTACTCTCTGACAAATGACGAGCTGTCTCCTCAGTGTGATTCGTAAATGTTGTTTTGATCAACTGAGCGTGACTTTTGACTCTGTCCTGATCAACTCAGCGTGACTGTCATTTTTTAAAGGCCTACACTGCCACGATGGTAACACGGATTAGTACTATATGGATCTTTTCATGCGATATTATCCCCCTCGGGAGCATCGAATACATCATGTCATGTGTGTTTCACTTTCATCATGTATTCTTGTGCTTTTACCATTCATGTGCACTCTCGTGATTCATGTACTCTCATGTTCACAGAGTCCCCATGTTTACATTCATGTGCACCTATTTATAGGCCTCCATGTGATATCATGTACAATAGCATAACTTGAACGGATCCTTGTGTATTGATTGGGGATGGGAGAGTAGAAATGGTCATATGAATATTTTTAAAGTAGTGTAGCCATGTACAAACTCTTATTTTTTTATCAAGCCGTTCGCATGTCTATCTTGTACTCTAAATCACTAGTCCACTGTTAGTTCTTTACTTATAGTAGATATTTCCGTTACAGTCGTATCTTTATTTCATGTCCTTTCTTTCAGCGATTCATGTATCTTACTCTATTGCATATTTTATATTATTGTCGTGATATAAACTGCGTGAGATGTACTGTGCTCGCTCCCGTCCTGACTGGACCTGTTGATAAATTTTATAGATAGCTTGGAGGTTACCTGCTAGCCTAGAGGAGACACAGTAGAGGTTGGAGTAGATGGCTAGAGTTTTTCTTATTTTATTTTCAGTTGTCTTGAGTTGTATTTATTTTATGCTTGTTTGAGTTGGTGTTGATAACACCGAGATTTATTTCTCTTTGTTGTACTTCTCTTGTGGATTCAAAGTTATCTTATCGTGCTACTTCTAGTTTTGGTGATTGAGTTGTATCCTGCTATGATTGTCCTCCGTACGGAGAGTATATTATATTGTATTTAGTTTTAATTGTGACCAAGAACAACGTTCTACCGCCGACACTGTGACGTACGCTGGACGTACCCACTTCTCGTGCCTTACACTGGGTGTGGATCGTGACACATTTTTAGTGGTGGCCCATGCAGGTCGAGATTCACATTTGTGTGAAGTCGTAGTAGTACGACGATTAGTTGTACTGCTGTGCACTTGCGATTAGAGATAATGAATAGGTGTTAGAATGAGAGGATACTCAATGACTGTTAGAATTTCTTGAGAGATTCCTGGGATGACCCTTGAGAATCTTATTTTAACTTCGATTTAAAATCTCTTTTTCCCTTGATTTGATTCACCCTTACTTCATGTTATTGAATTTGATTTTTGATGGATTATTGTTGAATTTTGAATCTTGTTGTTAGTTGTTCAATTTGAGTTTATATATATATATATATATATATATATATATATTTATATATATATATATATATATATATATATATATATATACACATCTTTTCGGAATTAAGGTATAACTTGATAACATACTTGATAAGGACAGTGAGAAAGGTAAAAGTCTACTTTATTTATGGAGTTTAGAATTTATCACAGTCATATTTGCTAGCATAACATGGACGTAGAGCCTGGTTTAGATAAACTTATCCTAGTTATAAAATCTTGATTTTCTTGCAGCCAGACCAGGTGGCGTGGTAAAAATTCTATATAACATGACAATACGGTGTATATTTTCGTTATGGACTCTATTGTTTATTGTAGCTATGCTTACTGGCGTGGCAAAATTCTGACAACATGATTTCAAGAAGACGTGTATGGTATCAGATTTTATCTTAAATGGGTTCATTTCTTTTTAACAGTTGATGAAGAACAGATTTTATTATTATTTCTTTCTTGCCATTATTTCTTGTATTACCATTTAAAAAAATAAAAAATAAAATTGTCCTGATTACATCAATCTCCCGTCTCGTATCTAATTTTGTCAGCTATACTTTGAAACCCTTGAATCTCACTACACCAAAACAGGAGATTGCCAACAGTTATTACCGTGACAAATAATTTTTGTCACGTTATTTACTGTGACTAATCAGGTGTGACAAATTGTTGTCACGCTTTTTAGTCACGATAATAACTGTGACAAAAATCATTTTTTGTAACAGTTTTTGTCACGGTAATAACTGTGATGAAATTAAATTTCAGTAACAATAATAAATGTTACGAATTCTAATTTTATAACATTTTGTATCGTGACAACATAAAATTTGTGACACTAATTACTGTTACGATACCAATTTTTTTAACGGTTTAAAACTTGGTTGAAAATTTTGTCACGGATTTAACCGCTACATATTGTCGATTTTACCAATTTTTAACACATATTTCTCTAGTTTTGTCACAAAAATAACTGTTACAAATCATAATATTTTACAAAAAAAATATAAAATGTTGATGCTTGCAAATCATAGCTTCTCGATATATATACACAAAAGAAAAAAAATATTACACTCAAAACTTATTTTATTACTCAACCAAGCGAAACAGTGTTACAAAAATCTTCTACACAAAATTCTATACTGGGTGTTATATGAACATAGACATACTAACATGAACTTGAATCCTATAAGCATCAGTTCAGTTCTTGCTATTTCTTGCATCAGGAGGATCTAAACGTGCAAAATAGTGTTTTGCATTTTTCTTAGTGGACTGGTGTAATTCCTCAGCTCGTAGTCTAAGCTCATCGTTGCAACGCCATATAGATAACTGAAAAATAAATAAGATGGCATCAGTCCCAAAAGACTAAAATTATAATACATATCGATAAATGATAATCCTAGAGATAGAACTTAGATAACTGGTGAACACTTGGCATTACCTCAAACGTTACATCTTCTATCTGGGCATAGTACATTTTTGCAGCCATCATTCTGGCCAACAAGGATAAATCTATGGTAACTTCTGGCGTTACTTTAGGATTTCCTATATAAGAGATACATATGTTAGATAAAATGTACATATATGAATGAATAATGAAGGATTCATTCTAGATGAACTTAGCATAATTAAAGGAAAAATTGATTCTGCATTGCTGGTGGTCAAGAGAGAATTGAATTCAAGTAACTTAAAACAAATGATGTTAACATTTGTCATCTGCAAATCCCATCAGAGGGATCCCACTACTTTCTTTCCCATTCATTCATCACTCTGGTTACATAAATTGTAAGTACGAAAAAGAAAAGCATGAATGTTTAATGTATCAGAATAGTAAGAACTTCTTTGCAAATATCTTAACATGTATGTATATAGAGTTTCTTCGACAAAATTATATACAAAGTAACCCATCCACAGCTTGGAATTATTATGTTGATCTGGATATTAACAACTAATTGTGTAAGGCTGGGTAAACCTTATTGACTATATAGTATAAACACAAAAATTTGAAGCAACAATACCTTTTGAATACCCAAAGTTGGGCAACAACTTTTATGTTCTTCAAAAAACTAATTTTAATAGGTAAAATAATTTTTAAAGGAAAATAAAAGAAGGAGAAAATAAAAACAAAACAAAACAAAAACAGAGGCGATAAGTCGCTCGGACACCAATTCACTCACCATCAAACATGATATACGTTTCTCTACGTGCAAAATCAGTGCTCAAATAGTAAAAGAAGAGCTAAAGAATCACAAAAATGATTTTTCAAAAAGAGCATCCTCCAACCCAATCCCCACTAAATCTAACTAAGGGGCCAAAGTATCCATGGCAAAAAATGAGTTTAAATAATTTGTATAAATTGCATGTCTTGTCATCCTAGTGTTACAACTTCTATCTTTTGAAAGTCTGCTACTTTAACTCTAATAATGTGCTAAATAGAAAACTACAAAGCCATCTACATCAAATTAACTAGAAAATAGAAAGTCAACATGCTAGATATTTGAATATGGTGGTAAATCTTATGCCAGATCTCTCTCTTCGATTCTAACTTCATTAACTCATAATTCCTGACTATTTTCACAACAAGAAGCAATGAAGCCTTGATCCTAAAGTTTGAGAGTAGGCTGCATGAAGCCATTTCTCCATTTAGCTCTATCATGGGCAACTACCTCAGTTACACTATAAGTTCATATGCATTTTGAACATGTTTTCATAGATACACAAGGATTGGGATAAAGGCTTGATACAGATTCGGAATACGGTGTCTTTAGAAAATTTAGGATATAGATGTGGCATGGAAACAGTTATAATACACATAAAGCATCTATGTACATATTTTATACATAGATCTTATTAATATCTATATTTGTTCCCGTGTTGGGTAGTAACTAGGTTGCAAAAAGTACTAGAAAAGATATTCATACCTGAAAAGTGTGGCATGATCATTACCATGCAAAATTAATTTCAACCATCTTTCGGGTCTCTTTGGAGCATAGACATCGGCGAGCTATATCCAAAGCGTCGTGTCGGATATGTATCAAATACATATATGGACTAAGATACAATTATCTGGAGGAATGTCTGCCCAAAAAGTTACAATCGATGTTCATTTTGGTCTATCCCTATCCCTAAAACAAAAAAACATGGATGATACCTATATATGAGATCTAAATTTGGATTATCTTTAAAGTAACTGGTCCTAACTGATGCACACATATTTGTAGCAGATAAAAATATACATCAACTTTATCTTGTTTTAGTTTGCCTTAGTGTAATATCAATTAATTAATTTGCTCACTATTGCTCAAGACGAAAAGGTAAAAACAAAAGCTACATGCAAATTGAAGTACCTGTTAAACTATATTTTTTTAGTCATTTGGTGTCTCCTCTTCAGACATGATTTAACAATTTGACAAGGCACATAAGATATAAGTGCAAAACTTTAGCAACCTCAAGGACATCGATAGTTAAATATTGGCTTGATATGTACTAATACTACAAAGATAAAGAAGCAATATAATATAATAACTTCCCACAGAAAACTCACTCACCTGTTTATGTGTTTTCTTATGGGATTCTGCAATATCTGCAACAACAGAAAGCTTCAACATTGGCCCATGAACAGATCTCGACCTTCTGAATGTAATCCTAGGAGTTCTAGTTTCATCTTTAGATCCACTATCAGATAGACTAGGACCCATTGCTGACATACTGGTACTGGTTGTTGGTACTCCAAGTGGAGTATGAGCAGACAAATGAATGCTATTCTTTTGAAAAAACTCTACAAGTTCATCATGCCTCAAGAAGGGATGCAACTCGACCTACGGGATATCATCCATTATTCAGCCGATCAGAACCAATATATTCTGGATGACTAAACAAAAATAAGCTCAAATGTTCATACTGCATATAGTAAAGTGACCATTTACTGATATCAGACATTGTGTTTAAAAAGGACATCAACATCTAAAAAGCAGAGATAGTCTAAATCCAGCAGGGTGTCTGTGTCAAACGTATTGGACATGATACGGACACTACAAAATTAACTAGGATGTGCCAAAAATTGGTCCCATGTATATTGATGACTCTGTATTGTGTTCGGTTGATTTCGTGTCCATGCAAACCATCCCGTAGCCAGCCAAACAAAAAAATCTTCTAATATTGGAAACTGCAGTTAACTGAAAGTTTAATTGCCAGTCGAGCATGACCATCATGCATTAGCATTTTTATATTTTAAAAGTTGCATAGCAAGATCAAATACATGGAATAAACAAAGGAGTAGATTACCCACATCATTTGACAAGCCCCTGGGATATGATACTTAAAATGCAATCTCCCCAACCACTACCCCGCGTGGGTATTCATGTTGTCAACCTACAAAGCCAACTCAAAGTTCTCCTTTGCACCCTATTAGGAAAAAAATAAAAAAATAAATATAACAGGAAAAGGGTTGTGTAAAAAATAAGAGAGAAACCAATATTGATACTCCCGTATAGTGTCAACGACAATTATCAGACCAATAGTATATTAATAAGTGTAGCTCATAAATGTTTCATATGCAACAATTTTGCACATGTAACATTATTCAACTATAATATAAACTCCATTAGGCCAAATTTGAGAAAAAAGAAAGAAAGAAAACTCACAACTTAGTTATGGTCAACATCCGAGATAAACAGTCTATTATTCAGCATATCCATTACAAGCTTCCCTTGATATTTTAATGGTGATGACAACAAGAAACTATTAGTCTCTTTCTCCAGAGCCAAGGAAATAGTATTACTTTCCAGTAAGTTCTTTTCCCATAAAATTGCAAAGCTGTATCTATGAAATCATCAAGACCATTAAAAAACACATACTAATTTTTAATTTATATTAAAACAACAATCAGCTTTGACACAACATATTTTCTTTGTTACATTAACTAACAATCAAAAGTCAGAAACAACATTTTACTATGATGTTGAATCAATAAAACAAAAATAAACAGTTTGTTTGGTCAGATTAAGTATAAAGTTCATATCCTGTGAAGATCATGCTTTGATTGTGTTAAAAAGAAAATACCACAGAAACAAAAATCTGATAACAGACATTGTTTTATATACATCTAGTTTGATAGCTAGTACAAAGAACTGTTTCAATAGTATCACAAATTCCCAAACTACTTTGACATACAACCTAAAACATGGAAAAAAAACCACACCATTAACTATGAGAGAAATATACAACAAGAGATATCTAACAACTCTGCACATAACTGATACCCAGGAGAGACCCATGATCCTGACGTACCAAATTAAGAAATTACAACCCACAAGTCAAATAAAAATGTACCAACAATCAGATTAAATTCCAAGACGATGATAGTTTCTACCTGTCAGATTTTTTGTCTTAGTCTCATTAGATAGACACAATGATTTTTTCGTATAGATAAAAGCATCTAAGTTGATCGATGTTGCGGCACCAATTAAGTAAGATTCTTACATATGTATATATGTGTAGCAGATGGATTCATCATAGGATGGAATCTTGATTGTGAAACATATAGAGGTTGGAGGAATATTTTTGGTCGGATGCATGGTCCTTTAATTCGTAACCCATCTTGCATGGGGTGTCATCTTCTTCTTCTTCTTCTTCTTCTTCTTCTTCTTAGGTTGGATGGACCTTAATCTCTTCGCCATCTTGTGATCTTGATTTTTTTTCTTTTCTTGTCTGGATGGAAACTAAATCTTAGTTATAATGTTTGTGGTTCTACCAAAAGTAATGGTACACAAACAAGCAGTCTCTACTATTCCGCTGAATATAAAATTATTGAGAAAATGTACCACCATTTGAAATTATTCAGTGGTTCCATATAATAGAAGATCTAAAAAAATAAAAAGATTAAACACAAAAAATTAAAAGAATTGATCATCACCTTGGTTCCCTAGTGCTTAATTTCGAAGGTAGGGTTTTTCCGTAGTTCCTACTTGGAGTAAGGACCGATTCTGTAAACAAAAAATAAAAAAGCAAAGGATTAATTCAAAACTCTAACCTTGATCAAAATCTCAACCCTAACGGAAATTGGAAAACTCATCTGTTCTTTTGACACACGAAGAAGAGAGAGGGAATATATGAATTAGGAGTTGTTGACCTAATTAATTGACACACAAACAAGAGAGAGGGAGAGTCAGGAAGAGAGGGTACCCATTTCAATGATGCCCTCCCTAGTGGTGTCGGCTTCATCGAAGCTAGAGGTACGATAGTTTGCGGCAGGAAGAGTCCGATGGAACAATTGCGTTGAAAGAGGGATGATGAGATTTTCTCATCCTGTGAATAAAAGGAGGGAGAGAAGAAGGGAGAACACTTTTCTAGTGAAATAAAGGAGGGATAACACTTTTTAGTAGGTGAATTAGTGAAATTAAAGGAGGAAAAGTGATGCAATTAAAGGAGGGATGAATTTTTTTGTTATGGTTATTAATGTTACCATAAACAAATTAAATAATAATACAAAATATGTTAATTTAGTAACATTTTTTTAACTATTGTCACGATAATTATTGTTACAACTTGTAACGATAATAAACGTTACAAATTGAAAAAATTAAGTGTTACAAATAGCCTATTTTGGTGTAGTGTCTCCATATCTTTTCACCTTCGAAAGGTCGAGGAAGTAACGTAAATCATCTAACTCGGAAAAGACTTGATTTGTTATCTTGTGATAATCTTGCTAGGGGTATAATATGATAGACTTGATATAGGTTTGGGATAGAGATGCGACTGAATTTGAGGATGAAATCAAGAGAGTTATATTATCAATTTAGGGACAATCATACTTAAAGAAATCTTTTGGGTATGAATAATTCATAGATGTATTTCATAACTGATGAGGATATTCGAGGTCAACTTAGTTTCGAGAACTTGGATAAATTTTGGTTATTGATTCTTGAGACGTTACACTTTAAGGCTATGATGTTAAATTTAGAAATTTAATAATAGAGTAGAGATTTTAACTATATGCAATGATGATACGAAATTGAATTAGATATTGTAAGAAATGGCTAGAAACAGAAAAAATGCAAGGATTTTGAGTTATATAAAATATAAAGATTTTGTGAAAATTTTAAAATTTATAATGAAGAATAAGTTTGTAAGGCCTAGTGGGTTTAGATTTAAATAATATAAGGAGAGTAAATTAAATAAGTTCAAGGATTACATAAAACTTGATTTAGAGGCTTCGAATCCAATTTAGGACAAGGTGGAAGAATTTAGATTTATGATGATTAAGTGGTCAGTTTTGATTCCTAAAAAGGGTATGCTTCATGAATATTGTTTCGGAACTTAGAAATTTAGCCTATGGTGATCATGGCAAGGTCAAATCTTTATGGCGGAAGGATATAATTTTGATGGTAGTCATATAAAAGTTGATTTTTATATTGGGACTTGTGAGATAAAAATATGATTGGCAAATGATAAACTTGATAGTATCAGAGAGAGATGATTAACTTGACTTTTCTATGAAATCTTTTCTCTTGTTTTTCCTTTAAAAAGAGAAATTTGACTTATTCCATATATTTGAATCACCCTTTAAAAGTTTTCAATATCATTGAATCCTAGCTCCCTTAACACGACCAATCGACTTTGATCATCTTTTTTTATCATATTAATATCTTGGGTCGTACTCAGTTGAATTAAATTTAATTGTGACCTGAATCTCTATCCTTGTATGCTCGTGCTCAGACGTCAATGAGCTTGTCCTCCATATTGCCCAAATCTTGATTATCCAGAATTGATCAACTTAGATCGTATCGAGACTAAATTTTCTTAATATATATTGTGATTGGATTTCAATGCTATTGACTTTCGTTCTTTAAACTTTTGATTTTGATTTTTCTTTGAATAGTACCCCTTTATAGATAATTACTAGTTATCTTTATTTTATTTTTGATAATTACCAGTTTTCATATAGAATGGTAGACTGGCTTACAGCCTTGATGATTTGTTGTTTCTGTAACTTTTCCAGTTTAGCACCCCAGATTGCTTGTATATTTTGATACCCTATGACCGTTTTGGTTTAGCATGACTAGTATACCTAGATGAGACTTTCAACTGCCATCGTATGCCATGACCTTGTATGCCATTCATTTAAATTATATGATTTAGGTAAGTTCTGAGACTTTGATTGTTGGGGACGAGACTCTAGAAGAAGTACGACCATCTTAATTTTGAGGACAAATTTTTTTAAGGAGGGTAGACTTGTAACACCCACTTATCTAAAATGAGGGTAATTTTGAACTTTTGTGAAAGTTTATTATTTAATAATAGAATTTATGATTTAGGAAAATTTTTAATTAATTTAATATTATTTAAAATTGGTGAATTATAATTTTGATGTCTTAGCTAGTGAACCCTAGAACTGTTGAGCCTAGAGACTAACCATGACCATGGGGACCTAACCATGTGATTAGAATGACTATTTATAACTTTTTAGACTAATAATATTTTGGCCAATTTGTGACTTTTGAATTATTTAGGATTTTGATTAATTGGTGAATTTTAGATTATTTTAATAATATTTAAATTGATGTATTATGATTTTGGTCATTTTTTATATTTTAATATTTTGGGAATTTTTATATTTTAATATTAATTTTACGGGATTTGTTTAGTCGGGTTTGAGTTTCGTTTCGTTTTGACTTGTGTTAGTGACCCGGGTAGCTTAGACTGTAGACGGAATCCCAAGATTAGTTAGTTCTGGCCCACAAACCCCACTAATTAAGTTAGTTAGTTTAGACTAATCCCACTTGTTAGATTGGTTAAGTTAGAGGCTTAAATTTAACCCTTTTGATCCCAAACTTGAACCTAACTTAAAATTAACCAAGAAGACTAGTTGAGGCCTTATTGGGCTTTCGCCCAAGGCCCAAATAGGGTTTAATGGCAGCCACTATAGCTAGGTTAGCCTCCTTTCCTTTTATTTCATTCCATCTTGCCTATTTTCCTTCAAAAATTGTGCTTCCCCAAATTAGAGAGCTTCCCTCTTTGATTTGATCTCCAAATCCTTATATCCCTCTACCAAAACTTCCATCCAACCTTCTCATACTACCAAGGGAGGGTGCTAGCAAAGATTTGGAGCAAAGTGCAAGAAGGAGTGTCCTTTTTGGAAGATCTTCGTGTCGGAGCCGTGTCCTTGGGAGTATCAATGGGATTCCACTCCCAATAGGTAAACCAACCCTCTAAATTGATTTTCTATGCATATAAGTTAGTTTTGAATCCATAGGATCCACCCCCATGCATGTACCCCATTTAGATTCAAATTTGAGGCCATTTGGAGCTCTTTTGAGAATTTTAGATATGTGTCTTGTGTCCTACTTGATAGATCCCAAATTAGGACACCCCATGTGTGTGTATGTATGATAATAGTTTAAATAGATATTTAAATTCAGTTTTAGAATGGTCAGAGAGTGGATTGATCTTAGTTAGGATGGTTAGAATGAGTTTCATTAGGATACCTATGTTGGTATCCAAGTATCTTGGCCTACATGTGTTTCTTTTGTCCAAAACAACACAAATTTGTCATAATATTCATCCACGTTTTTATTAATCAAAGCAACTTAGAAATGTCATAACTTTTAGTTTAGAATCCGATTAATCTCCCATTTTTTTTTAAAGAACCGTATCGAAGGTAGATTTTCAAATATATATTTTAATAAGCCAAAATCGTTCTGGAACTTTCTGTAAAACTATTTGAGTGTCAGCTGTCCGAAAGACAAACGCGTTTCAGTGTTTTCGCGATTTCGGGAGCTTCCGGACACGTAAATGCGATACGTTTGAAATTTCAGAAAGCTAAAATGAAGGGATACGACATACTTTAATCCTAAAATTTAGTGAAGGCCCAATTGGTACAATATTGGTTTTAAGTAGAAGAGTGACTATACTACATAGGCATTTTGTGTAACCTATGAGCCTATGTAGTATGGATATTAAATGAATGTAGAGTATGTAATGCATGATATATTAGATGAATGAAATGATATATATATATGATATGTATCATCTTTGCATTAATGTATACATATGGTTGAATGCAAGCATGTAGGAATGCAATCAATGTAATGTATGTAAGCAATGCATAAATGCATGAATGAAAGAATAATATACAATGTATGCATGAAAGTATATAATGAATGCTAGATATGAATGCAAGGTATACATGTAATGATAGATATGAATGCATAATGTAATGCAATATATAATGATAGCATGTATGATAATGTAGAATATATGATGCAAGCATGTATATGTCCGTTGTTTTCTCTTTTTCTTACATTTTTCCTTCCCTTCCCTTTTCATTTCAGTTTGCCCCCTTTTTTCTCTCTTCTATTTTTACATGTTGTATACAATGTATATAATGTATAGATGCATGTAAGTATGTAATATGCATGAATGACATGTATGTAATGAAAATAAGTATATATATATGCAACTTAATGATATGTGAATGGATATAAAGCCTAAACTGAATGATGTATATGGGATATGAATGAATTATATATATATATATATATATATATATATATATATATATATATATATATATATATATATATATATATATTATATATATATATGTTTGTGTGTGTGTGTGTGTGTGTGTGTTAAGGTAATATATGAGTTTGTATGCATATATTATATGTATGCTTGTATGCAGGAATGAATGTAATATAATGTAGAGTATGCATATATGAATAAAATGTATGCAAGTATATAATGTATTCAAATATGTATGTATGCATCTATGTATGTATGTATAGGTGTATGAATGAATACAAGTATGCATATATGATATGTATGTATGCATGTATGCAATGTATGTATGTATACATGTATGCAATGTAAGTATGTATATATGTATTTCTATAAACTGAGTTAACCTATAACCTTTTACACACATACATTCATACACCCTTTGACACCATATATCCCATGTCACATACACCTACCTATCACTAAATCTGAGAACATTAACACATATCCTTTCACACACATGCCAAACACACACACACACACACACACACACACACACACACTCACTTACTCTTTTACCTCTCCTTCTCTCTCTCTCTATATATGTATGTGCCTATATATATAGCTTTCCTATATATATCTATGTATATGAATATGTGAATGTGAACAATATATAAATATTATATGACTAAGTTTGTGTGCCTTGTTAGCTTATGGTTTAGTTTTGTGCTTGGTTTAGCAAGTGACTTTGTATATGAGTTAGTAGCTATCTTGGATACTTGATTTGCATAGACTTAGTTTGTTTAGACCTAGAATTGACTAACCTAGACTAGTTGACCATTGTTGACCCAACCCTAGCTAGTTTGATCATAGTTGACTAGAGTTAACCTAGTTTGACTTTATAGTTGACCAGAGTTGACCAAGAGTTGACTTTGACCTAGATTGACTTAGACTCATATAGATTGTATTATAATTTCAATTACCATATAAATTGAGATCTTTATAACCTGTGTTGCTCTAACTAGGACTCTGTGACTCTAGTTGGCCATCTTTTTATATCAGCTGTTCAGGGTATCTGGCGAGTACATTCTTTGAACGTTTCATACTTGCTAGGACTTATATTCTTGCTCTAGATTACTTTACTTGATGCTATCATGATGGTAACACGGATTACTACTATATGGATCTTTTCATGCGATATTTTCCTCCTCTGGAGCATCGGATACATCATGTCATGATTCATGTACTCTCATGTTCACGGAGCCCCCATGTTTACATTCATGTGCACCCATTTATGGGCTCCCATGTGATATCATGTACAGTAATATAACTTGAACGGATCCTTGTGTATTCATTGGGGATGGGGGAGTAGAAATGGTCACGTGAATATTTCTAAAATAGTGTAGCCATGTACAAACTCTCATGTTTATTATCAAGCCGTTCATATATCTATCTTGTACTCTAAATTACTAGTTCACTGTTAGTTCTTTACTTATAGTAGATATTTCTATTACAGTCATCTCTTTATTTCATGTCCTTTCTTTAGCGATTTATGTATCTTACTCTATTGCATGCTTTATATTCCTGTCATGATATGAACTGCGTGAGATGTATTGTGCTCGCTCCCGTCCTGACTGGACCTGTTGATAAATTTTACATATAGCTTGGAGGTTACCTGCTAGCCTAGAGGAGACACAGTAGGTTGGAGTAGATGGCTAGAGTTTTTCTTATTTTATTTTCAGTTGTCTTGAGTTGTATTTATTTTATGCTTGTTTGAGTTGGTGTTGATAACACCGAGATTTATTTCTCTCTGTTGTACTTCTCTTGTGGATTCATAGTTATCTTATCGTGCTACTTCTAGTTTTGGTGATTGAGTTGTATCCTGCTGTGATTGTCCTCCATAAGGATAGTATATCATATTGTATTTAGTTTTAATTGTGACCTAGAACAGCGTTCTACCGTCGATACTGTGATATAGGCTGGACTTACCCACTTCTCGTGCCCTACACTGGGTGCGGGTCGTGACATCGGACATGGAGCATATGGGGACAATCCATACTTGTGAGTCGTGCTCGTGTGCTCGAAGGTGTGGATGACCCGTCCGAGTTGTCCGATATGGTCATAACTCGGTATTGAACTAAGCTATCCTAAGTTATCATTATGGCAGTTCTACTGCTAAGCTACTCTACTCACGATTATACAATTACATTTATAATTAATTAAATACAATAAATCCTATGGGAGGAGAAGAGTCGTCGATGAGCAAGGGATACTTGCCTAGAGGGCTCGGCTAGGTAAGCAAGTCTTCGATAATTAGGATCCAAGCTAGCACGTCCATCGAGGTCCTCAGAATACAGTAAAAAATGATTAGAATTAAACAATAAAATAAAAGCAAAATTCATCAAGGATGGCAGGAGGCTATACTGCATAGGTCCCGTAAACAGTACAAGGATCGGGCACAAAAATCGAGATACGCAGATCAAACCGAGATGCACACAAAAATCGAGATGACACGAAGATCAAGACGAATAAGAAACATAACGTGCACGTAAATCGAAACATGCATATAGATCAAAGGATCACGAATATCGAGATAGCACACGAATTAATATAGCACAAAAATCAAGGCATGCACACAAATCGAGACGGTACAAGATTCAAGAAAGCACGCAAATTAATGTGGCACATAAATTGACGTATGCACGCAAACCAATACGACATACAACATGGAGCATGCACGCAAATTATTACAACACGGATAACGAGGTAGACACAAAGGCTGAGACACGAAAGCCGAGGCAATACATAAATCAAGATGACACGGTGCCCGAGGCAGCACGGGGCTCGAGGTGTCCTACTGTCCATGGCAACACATAAATTTTGGCTGCACAAAAATTAAGAAAGCACGCTGCTCGAGATAGCACGCATCCCGAGGAGCATGGATTGAGGGGCATACAGATCAAGGCGCACAGTGCATAAGGGTGCACGTGGCCAGAGGAGCACGCAACCCGAGGCAGCTCGTTGCTCGAGACGGTACTGCCCCTGAGATACTGTAGCGGTGATGGCTACGAAAAAGGTGGAAGAAGAGGGGCGGGGGAGCCATCGTCGAAAAAGCTTGGCTAGGTCGGGTTGGGCTCCCGACGGAGGAGACGAGCGGCGACAACAGCTCGTAATGGTGCCTTGCGGCCAGAGAAGACAAAATAGAGGAGGAAGCTGGAGGAGGCGGGTGTCGTGGCGATGGTGGTCACAATGGCGGCTTTGAGTGGTGGCAGTGCCAGTGGAGATGAGGGCGACCAAGAAGGTGGTCGTCGGAGGAGGCCGGAGGAGACAGGGAAAGGGAGATGGTGGTGGCGGTCGCAGCTCGAGGAAAAAGGGGAAAGGCGGAGGCGACGGGAGTGGTGGTGGTCGTCGGAGGCCATGGGGCCGGGCTCGTCGGGACAAGCGGGAGACGTGTTGTAACGTCCCAGTCCCAAAATACTTGGGACTAGATACGTATCATGCCAGCTGTATACATACGAGTAAATGAAAGGCTCGTATGTATACATAAGCTGTAAAATATAGAAAGCCATGCTCAAACTAAATCTTATCCACATATATGAAGTTTTAATGATATAATCAAATAGTCATTTGTACAAACGTTGGGCGGAGACATATCCACTACCAACAAGTTTAAATAAGAAAGAAATATACAAATAACTAATTTGGTCGAGCGAAGCAAATGACGAGTCTAAGAGCAATCATCACGGAGGAAGGAAGACATGGCCTTAGCTAGAGCACCTGCAAGAAATCATAAAACACACCCCTGGAGAGATCACCAGGTCCTCAGAGGAACGTAACAAGACACATAATATCATGCCATAAACTGAATAGTAAGAGCTTAATAGAAAATATACATGAGTAAAGGTTCCTAACCATTCTAGGTGGAATAATGCACTTTAGAAGATAATGTTCTACGCAGGAGCTTAGGTGTTCAGCATAGATGTAGAGAGAGAGTGGCAGTAGGTAGCGCTCATAAGAGACACTATCGGCCATGGACAGAAAGTAGCGCTCATCCGAGTCACTATCGCCCCCGGGGCAGTAAGTAGCGCCCATACGAGACACTATCGGCCCAAATCTGTGTATGTACTGAACATGTAGCCCCTACGCTAATAACTATCTCCTTCCTCCCCATGATGCTATATATGTGTCGACTCTACGACACTGTTTGATCCTTAATAACTGCCAAGTCTTCTACACAATCTATTGGCAGTTATATCCTAACGCACGGCCTGTACGCACCGATGTACGGTCGATACGCAAGACCGAAGCTGTATGCGACTCACAACTCACACGCAACCCGTGGCACATCATGACAGTTTATGAGATGCTCTAAACATATGGTAGTCCCTTAACTATAAGCCAATTGCATAAAATATAGTAATTTGCATCTATATATAGTTTTGAAAGAACAACTTGGTAAGAAATAAAACATGCATGATATTGAGCAAGAAAGTAAACAGTAAAGGCAAGGTGTCTTGCCTGGGGTGACGCCTGGTGTGGTGTAATGTTCTGACATGTTCTGTTTTGTCCAATAGCCAAGGTCGATGTGTAAGAGTCCGAGATTCGCGAAAAAATAAAAGATGTGATTAGTAATGCTCAAGACCCGACAATAGATGGGAATTTGTGGAGAAAAAGTATTTGTACTATTTTTAGAATATACTTTGGTAGTTAAGGTAGTTTTTTTAAAAAAATACTTTAAACTTTAAATATCTTTTTAGATAAGACTACGTTTACCAAAAATAAAATTTTAGATAGAGAAACTATAGTTTATTAGTAAAAACAATTTAGATAAATAATTAGGAAATCATTTATTTATTAGAGAATTATGGGTAGAATTAGTTCTAGATAAATATTAATAATATAGAATATGTCTTTACCGTATTTTGAAATATAGGCAAAGCCAAGTATAATATTTTTGTTACAATATAATTTAGGAATAGTAGCATATACTTCTAAATATTTATGTATTACAAATGACCCCATAATATTGATAATGAAATAAAAATCCTTTGAAACATTATCTATGCAATTATGCTAATACAATAAATACATAAAATAACGTAATTATATATCTAAAAAAAAGTAATCCTAATAATAATAATAATCAGAAAAATAAATCAGTATATAAAAATAAAGAACCATAATAATAATAATAATAATAATAATAATAAACCTACTGTTTTACTATCATTACTCTTAACATAAGCTAATGTTCAATATTAATTGACCTTAGAAATATATCAGTTTCTTTACACAAGTCAAAGAAACCGATCATTCAATATAGATGTGTAACAACAGTACATTTTCTCCAACACATTCTCCTCATTAATAGATAAGAGAGTGTGGAACAGAAATAAGAAATTGGGGGCTCGAGAGCGAGAGGGTGAGAGAGAGTGAGAGAGGCGAACGGAGATGAGAGGAGGGCGGAGGGAGAGCGGCTTACCGGCGGCTGGCTGCTCCTGGGTGCGGCACTGGCCGCTACGGAGGGGCGGACCGGTGGCTGGGCGTCCGGTGCTCGAGCGCGCGAGCGGAAGAGGCTCGGCTGGGATCTCATGGCGGCGGGCGACCAAGACGAGGCCGGGATGGTGCGCCAGCGCTCCGGCGCTCACGCCGGTGGCCGGCTTGGCTGGGCACGGCGGAGGGTCGCGGTTGCGGCGTGGCTTACGACAAGAAGGTTAGGGTTTCCCCTTTCTCTTCTGTTTCTGGGTGTGCAGTGGTCGCCTTTGTGCCGGCAGCGAAGGATTTTGGCGGGTGGTGGCGAGGTGACGGGACGTGGCTGATGGGTGCTGCCGCAAGTGGCGGTGATGGTGGTTGTGGGGATGATGACGAAGATGATGGTGGCGATTTCCGTGTTCTGGCAGGGTGGTCGGAAGGAGTAGGCAGTCGGAGTTGACCGAAAGATCGACGGTGGTGGGCTGGGTCCAGAAAGGAGATCTGGTGAGGATGGTGGTGGTTGAGGTATTTGGTCGGAAGGAGTCGGAAGACTGGGATGGCTGATGACGGCGAGAGTGGTGGTGTTGGCTGCCGCTGTAAAGAGGATAGCTCCAGGTGGGGTTCTGACGAGGAGGGGATATAGTTCCTTGGATTATGGTCGGGGTGGCACGACGATGGGGATGCTGCGGGCAGTCGAGGCCCAGGCGTGGTCGTGGTGGTACTGTGGGATTGTATCGTGTCGGGGTTATCGACACGGAGGGGGGATAATGTATATGTAAAATTACATTATATTGGAATAACACTCGGGGTCGGACCCGAGGCCGTCACGGCTGACACGGAAGAGATGTTAGACACAGACACGAGGCACTCATATTGTGGTGGAATTAATTTGTAGGATAATTGGGTTGTGGAGAAAATAATGTGGAGGCTCCCCTATTTATAGGGTCGAAGAAATCCGTAGAAGATAAGGATTTGGATTATTTAAACTCCCTTAGATAATCACCATTTAATTTAAAATACTTTGAATCAATCAAATCTAAATGAATCAAATTTTAAATCAAAATTCGGAATCCAATTCAGATATAGCTATGTTCATATTTAAATTAATGATTTTATTTAAATCATAGAATTAATCAGAGTTCAAAAATTTGTTGAAAATATCATTTCAAAAATATAATAATTATTAATTTCGAAAATCACCATAAATATATATAAATATTTGAAATATGTTTTTTTGCAATTAATCCAATAACTAGAATTTCCAAAAATCAAAAGTATATGTGAAATTTAATTTCATGTACTTCCATGCGATAGAACATATCATTTATAGGTATTATTTTCTAAATTATCACAGATATTTTCACAATGAAAATAGCTTGTTATAACAAATACATTTTGGCAATCGTGACATGTTTTATAACTCCAAGTAATTAATTATCATATATTATTTTGAGAACTATAAAATTTATAATCAAAAATGTTTTTCCAGAAATATGTACCTCGCACATATTTGTACTCGACGTGCAAATACGAAAATAAAATCAATACCAAATTCCAATAGAAATAAATAAAAATGAATTAATAAAAAAATATAGTGAAAAATTTAGGAGGTTTACACGTGTCACGACCCGCACCCTGTTTAGGGGCACGAGAACGTGGGTATCAGCCTACGTCGCAGTGTCGACGGTAGAACGCTGTATAGGTCGTCTACAGTATCTATCAACTAACTATATGAATTATTTAACCTGTTATCTCCGCACGGAGGTATAATATGACATCTCAACTATGTAATCCCAATCATAAGTCTAAGGAAGATAGAGCACGATATAGAATCAGATAAAAGGAAGAAACTGAATAAATAGTAGAGTTATCATATCACACAAGTTTAGGTGTCCATCACAGATAAATACATGCCCTGAATATAAATAAGTCTCAACTAACAATCGGAACAATCCGATACAACATGAAAACCAATAGGTCTAAACTATAACTAGGGCAATATCTACTGAGCAGGATCCTCCTCAAACTCCTGCGTGCCACCCTCGTATGCCTCGTAGAAGGTAGGACAGTCATCTACATAATCTGTAAAATTTTGTCAATATATCCAGTCAGGATGGAACGATCACATCTCCTCTAAAAGTTTAAAATAATTTACAAGCACTATAAGATTGTAATAATAATGAAAGACTTGATGATAAGGTTATAGAGTCAATGTACAAGGAAAAGATAAGTAAATATCGAACAATAGATGTATATAGAGAACATGGGTAATGTGAAAAATATGCAGATATGTAATAAAGGAAAACCTGTCATGCAAGGTATACAACAGACAATCCAGAAAATTAGTGTTTAAGACCAGTGATTTGAAATACCAAGTTGACATGTGAACGGCTAGGAAGAGATATCCGACAAACCATACACGTCCGTGTGTGTCCGCTATTATTCCAATAAGACCATGGGATAGAATAGGTATGTTCACATGTCTCATAGGTATTTTCCCGCCCGACTAGTATACATGGATCCAAGTTTTTTGACATGCATTTTATTAGTCAAGATAGATGCATTGGTCCTGTATTACATTAGTCTAGTAAGCCAGTAGGCATGAAACCACGTATCTTCAGTCAAAGAATCCATAAAATACCAATCCGTGAGTATTGTGTCAAAAATCAAGATAGAACACTAGTATAACATGCATCACAGGATATATAAAATGTGAAAACTATCAAAGAATGTACTCGACTGTCGTCTTGAACAGTAAATGTGATTTGAGACCCAAAGTGAAGAACCTAGATATGAGTTTTAGAGTTAGATGGTGTTTAAATGAGTGTTAAACATGGTTTCTAGTGAATGATATGCAATCTATGTCAAGTTTGACTCACAGTTGACTTTTGGTTAACCTTGGTCAACATGGTCAAACCCTAGTCTATCTAGGTTAGGTCAAAATTATAATACTCCTATTACCTAGCCATGTAAATATATTACTCAAATATATATATATATATATATATATATATATATATATATATATATATATATATATATATATATATATATACTAGTTCACAAGGTAGACTCAATTACATATCTCAATGCTTTTACATTAACTATACATACTAGTTATTACCTATAGCTTATATATATATATATATATATATATATATATATATATATATATATATAAATATATATATAAATATATATATATATATATATATATATATATATATATATATATATATATATATATATATATAATCTCTATATGACTCATACTCATATAGGTAATCTAGTAAATTTCTTACTGTCTAACACACACACTCTAGCTCTCCTAGATACAACACTCTATCTCACACATACTAGCTCCCAAGTCTGATACCCCTCTGCATACTGATGCATTGATTTAGCCATCTGAACTTAACCCCTAAACTAACACACACACACACACACACACACTCAATGCCTTTCACAGGATGCACATATTGGCACCCCACCCCTCTAAACTAAACCATCACAAGACTCCCTCACATCATCCTCAACTCTCTAAACTAGTACTCAACTAACCAATATCATATATCACAGGTATTAACCCACACACTCACCTATTCCTCTCTCATCTACTTACACCCATGGCCAAAGTGGCCATGGCCCTGTTGTTGCTGCTACTATAGCATACTGCTGCTACTGCTTAGCCATTAGTTCAAATAGGAAAAATTCTCATTACCAAGACACTCACTACTAACTCTAATACACTCAAACCTCCAATCTAACCCTTTATCACACCCCCACCTATATCACTCAACTAACTCATATATCACCCTTACACTAAACACTATAGGCACACACAGGAGTTGTCTTATTGACCAAAAGGCAAGCCCCCTCTCCACACTCCCTTGCCAAGACACTCAAGACACCTGCCACTCTCTACTAACTGCATAGCCTATTCTAATTCACTATACCACTGGCACTCTCCTCACTCTAATACAAACACACTAACACACACTCACACATAACTTCCTGCAATACAAAGGCATATATGAAAGCAGTAGGTATTGTCATGAAGGAGAATGCAAATGATAGGCAATACATGGTATCTGATACTCCCATTCAGATCTAAATGTAGGCATGTGCAGCTGTGTCATAGTGTCATAAACATGCAATGAGTGTCCATGTGTCAATGAGTAATGTGCAAAAGTGTGACAAGTATCAGAGAGCTGTACAAAATTTGAGTATAAAACATTGTGCAGGCATGCTTCCTAATATGCAAGACAATGGGTGTTTGTAAGAACATCAATGCAGGACCTTTTTGAAGGTGAATGCAATACAATTGGGGCCGGATAAGGTAATGCAATTGAAGTTGCAGAACATACTAATGTAGGACAGATGTTGTGGCTAATGTAGTGAATGCTAAGGGGTGTATCAAGTGTTTGCAGGCATCCTATCTTAGGTTTAGACAAATACAGTGGTTCAATAGTTAGGAAACATTGATACATGACAGGTAAGCAGTGATTCCCAAGTGTCAAATGGTGTTAGTGTCTAGAGAGTCAAAGTGTCCTGGTATCAGGGTGTCCAAGTGTGTCCATCACGTGTCCAACTGTGTCCAAACGAGTTTCCAATATAGTGTCAAGGTGAGGGTGTACAGACAGTGCACATGGGGGTCCTCGTGCATGTGTGTCGAGTCCCTTTGGACACGAAGTGTCAAGCCATAAGGTCGTGCAGGTGTCAATGTGTCAACCAAGTGTCAGGGTGTCCTAGTGTCCAACTAGGACATGTCTAAGTCGTATCATGTATCCACATACGTATCAGATATGGAAACTGCGTGTGTGTGTCACTCTACAGGGACTTGCGAGTGAGAGAACTCCCCGAATATACCATAAGATCATCCAAAAATTCATGTGCGTATAGTCAGACATTGCCTCTACCTATCCATCAACTAGCGTATCATATCATGTCGTGTCCAGTGAGAACTGGACACGCAGCAGCAGGGCACTGCACAGTGCTTGTGCAGTGAGTGTCCCCATGTCCCTGTGTCAAATTTCGACACCAAAAATCCATAAAAATTGACTCAATCAAATTGATAAATGATGTACACATAATTAGCTACAAAATTATGTAATTAGTTTAGAAAATAGAGGACAAAAGTTTCTAAGGGGCATTTCATCGAACACTTCGAATACCCCTCCGATACTCTTGCGATACGCACCCCAAATGGACACGAAATCAAACCAAACTTAACCTAATGCTAGGGGACCCTAAATGAATGCATCTACGGAAAGAAAACAAAATTTTAATAGATTTAGAGGTCATTACCTATTGAGAGTTGGAATCTCAATAAAAAAGCCCTTGAATCGATCCCACACCAATTCCTATGGTCAAATTGCTCCCAATCCTTGCTAGCTAGTCAATAGAGACCTCCTCTACACTAGGGGAGTGTATTGAAATTGATTTGGTTCAATTTGGAGGTGATTTGGAGAAAGGGACAAAATTGGGGAAGAACACAAATTTTAGGGCTAGGGTTTGTAAATTGGAGGAGGCAAGGGGCTAATGATGACTTATATAGACAAGAGGGACATGCTATGGCCGACCAAGGGGTATTCCTAGGGTTAGGGTTTGTTCAATTGTGATTAAAGGCCTTCTCAAGTGTAATTCCAGTCTCTTTAGTAAAGGCCCAATTGGAAATTAGGGTTTCTAGTAAATATCTAACTTAGACTAATATCTAGATATTCTAGAACTTGGTTAACTTATTCTAATCTACTAACTAAGCCTCTAGGTTCATGATCAACATCTAGATTAGGGCAATTCTAGGTTTAGATCTAATATATCACTTAGCACATTATTAATTAATTAAAATTCAAAATAATTCCAATTTCATAAATTACCAAAATACCCTTGCTCTAAAAGTGGTGTTAACAAGAGGAGAGGGAGACCGGGAGAGAGAGAGCTGAGAGAGAAGGAGTGATCGGGAGAGGGAGCTCAGGGGAGAGTAAGAGAGAGAGAGAGAGAGAGCTGTGAGGGGGGTCTGCTCCTTATGGGAGAGGGAGGAATGTGAGAGAGAGTGAGAGTGGGAAGGGGCGACTGAGGAGAGTGAGGGAGAGAGGTTAGGGTTAGGCTTAGGTTAGGAAAAGGGGGGAGTATATAGGAATATCAATATTAATAATAAAATCACCAAAACCAATTCTAATTGCAATACCAACAGTAACACAATAATAGAACTAAATAATACTAAAAAAAGCATGACAACAGCAATAATAATAAAAGTCAGGCGTCAGCAACCAAATTCCATCAAGATCCAACGAAATAATAAAATTTTAAATAAATACGAAATTTTAATATCATGAAAATACGAAATACAGTCATATACCTATTTTTAAAATAGGGATTTGACAATCATCAAACCATCACCCATTAATACATTACCAACATTATTAGATTTCAAATTTAGAGCAATGTCTATTGCATCCTCTTTAAATTATACTAATTCACCTGCCATTACTTCATCAAGACCAAGAATACGAGCAATATCGTCGCCCACTTGAAGTACCGTACCAGCATTCAAAATCTTTACTTCTCTATTATATTGTTCAATATGTTCACGAGTAATATTACTAATTTCGTTAGATCGAAGGGTTACCATTAGTATCTCTTTTTTTTCAAAAACAAAAGGAAAAAATAATGCCTAAACTCAAGTAAAAGTAGAAGGGCTAATTAGTTATTTTTCTATGGCCCCGAGGATGCCAATTTTAGCACTATTGGTACGAAAATGTAATTCGTTATTCAAATAACTATTGAAAGTTCCTAGAGCTCCTTGTAAGGCTTGTTGGAGATAGTTGAATCTATCTTCCGCCAAAGGTTTAGTAAAGTTATCAACTAGTTGATGTTCTGTGTCAACATATTCTAAATTAATGTCTCCACTTTTTTGATAATCTCTAAGAAAGTGATGTCACGACCCACAACCTGATTAGGGGCACGAGCACGTGGGTACGTCCAGCCTACGCCGCAGAATTGGCGGTAGAACACTGTATATGTCGTCTATAATATATAACATCTAGACACAATATATAAACCTGTCATCTCCGTACGGAGGTATATAAAGTCATAGCTAAATCACAAGACATCTAAGAAAGATAATCTGGAAATAGAAGCAAGATCACAACACAAATATAGAGTTCAAAACATAACACAAGATCCCAAATATAAAGTATACTACAAGTCTCAAGTACTAGCTGGAACGCAGTCCAGTCAAACATAACTAGTCTAAGTCTAAGCAGGCGTTGCGTCCACAATGGGCATCAATTCCACAGGGATGTCCTGGTCATACTCATCGTCTATGTCAAACCCATAGAAGGTCAAGCAGTCAGCATATATATCATCTGTAAACATCAACGGGGTTATCCTGTTAGTATATGAGCAAATAAAAATGCTAACAGCAGTTCCATGTGAATTGACAAGTTCTATAAGAGATAATTATAATGGAATACAAAATATCAAGACTAGAATATAAATATGATATGTAAAACTGGATATCATGTCAGGGTATAAAATACTGGAATGTAGAATAGTACAGGAATATTTGATATATAATGTAAACACAAACGGTACCTTGAGATATTAGTGCGTTATGTGATCGGCTTGGATCCGGATCAGGCTATTTTATTTGACCGGCTATGAATCAGGAAATACAAGAAAACCAAATCAGGCCGATCACAATGGAAAGCTATGAGGCAAGCAATATTATGTCAGGCTACACCCTACGTGCAGTAAGGGTGGAGCCATGATGCAAGAAAGTAATAGGAATGCAGGAGGGGTATTGATCACATAACCACTAATAACTCCCCATTTTCGAATAGTATAATAGATTCGAACAAGACATGTCGTGACACAGGATTCAAAAATAGGGGGCCAGTCAACTGTCACGACCCGCTCCCAATTTTGGGATACGAGTACGTGGCCAAGTCCAGCCTACGTCGCAGCATCGACGGTAGTACGCTGTCTATGATAACAATGGTCCACAACAAGCACAACACGCATATATATATCATCCACAGCTAAGCCAGCAAAAATCACTAAAATATCCAATAGTCTCAATATTATAAATATGAAAAATCCACTACAACTCAGAAAGTCTCGGGAACAAACCCAGCTAACAAAAAATAAAATAGACAACTAACTCCATAACTATAACTACTAACTAATGTGAATCCATAAGGAAGAAAATATGCTAATTCGCATCAGTGCTGGAATCGGGTACGCCAGTGACGTCAGGGTCGCTAACATACTCACCGTAGACTTCGGGGCAAATCTCTTCGTCTAAAGCTAAAAAAAGTTATCCAGTCAGGATTGGAGCAAGATCACCATAACACTACATTACACAATATAGTATACAAGCAAGAAGGAAAGATAAAAGGAATTTAACTGAAGATAAGTATAGACATTCCATTGTATGATAAGAAAGTACCTTTGAGACGTGATAACAATATGAAGGTAGACTTTGTCATACCACTAAGACATGATGACAACAAGAAGGTAGACTTGACGAAAGAAGAACAATAGACGACAGGACAACAATAATTAATTCACGTGTACTGTGTGTTTTAGAATACCAACTTTCAGCATGTAGACGGCTTGGGATATCCGTCAGTCATACGTGTGGTACATGACTGATATTATGCAATCAATGTATAGGGGGTCTGTATTCAATTCGTTGACCACATGCTTACTTGTCGTATTCCCCCGCCCGACTCACTCACAATACATGTCCACTACAATAAACATTAGCAATACGATAAACTGTAAACAATAGAAAACAATGAGTAAAAGATGAACATGTATATATATCCTAACGATTATAACTCTCGTGCACAATAGTAATCATGAGCAATGACAACCATGAACCATAAGGGAGTAATAGTGAAAAGACGACACGAAGATACATGCAGCATAAAATAAAGGAAACGTAGGTCATAGTGATACTTGCCTGCTCCGATAGATGATAAAGTCACAACTCAAGACGTCGTAGCCCGATCTACCCCGACACAAAAACAATCGCAAGTTAGATCAACGATTCCCACTCTAAAAATCCTAGAAAGTGGCTAATGGGTTAAATCAATTAATACTATTCTAATTCTGGAATAAATTATCTAAAATCCAATTTTAACCTATTTAATTCTGAAATAATAATCTACACAAAAATATTTGGCCAAGGAAAGTCACGGATCCAATTCGGGACTCGTGACACGCAAACCGAGACATACTGTTGACTAACTGGTCAAATAATATGAATTCCAAGTTTGAGTGTGCAACATTGTACATTTCAGTGCCATGAGTGCACTGAAATTGACCGTGCCGCAAAATCACGATTTGGTCAAAAGTTATCGCCATTAAGGCTAACCATGACCAAATCGATGAACCGTTGACCAAATCTGACTTTTATGAATAAAATAAAATAATAGATGAAACTCTGTGTCACGACCCGATCCTAATTTCTTGGGTCGAACCGGATCATGCCCAGCCTGCACCGTTGTTGAGACGGCGGCAGTAAGCTGTATCTCCGTTTGCAGGTAACATCAACAACATAATAAAATTGCCACAACTTTTTTTTTCACGAAATAAAAACTTTTACAATAGAAGAATTTCTTACAATTGAAAATTTATACAATTATCATAAAGAACAACTCAAGCAACTAGCTCCTTAGCCTCAGATCCTCGTGGAACAGGCAATCCTCAGTGTAACCTAAAAATGTTGGTCTCCAGTCAGGAGGGAGCAAAGTACAATTATGAAAATCTATAATTCAACTAATAATTAATAATTTGCAATTATAAACAATTTAGAAATGCAATATTTTTAACAGTTCTACAATTGAAAACATGTGATTTGAGTAAGTAACGACTATGACCGGTTTGGGATGATTCAATGATATGGTCCGGCCTATCCCCGTGTGTGAGAGGGGTAAGCTCGTACAATCCTTAGACTAAAAGTTTTAGGGTATTAGTCATAGATGCTACACTACTCCCCCAATATCCCGAGTCAATTAGATTCAATCAATGAGACAATAACAATCAATACTCTAGGAGAGAGTTCCGTGTAGTAATGTGGTTTAAGCATGCAAGATTACTATTACTAATTAAATTGTAAATAATCACAACTGTACTTGCCTTGGTTATTTGTGACTGGATCGAGAGTTTGTTCCAGGAAATTTGGTCAAATACTTCCTCGAAATCCAAAAATCGAACCGAAATCGAAGCTCGGAACGGGAACGGGTCACAACATCAGTACTGGAACCGACAGCAGTCACCGGGCAAACGCCGGCGAGGCAGCAGGTCACCGGGGGTCGGGCGCCAGCCAGGGGACGGCGGTGGCCTGCGCGGGTCGGCGGAAGCCGCTGGAAAGGGGCGCCGATCGGGTCGAGCGGCCCGGGGGAGGTGCGCCGAGAAGGGGCGCCGGCCTCGGATCTCGCCGGGGAGCGACGGTCGGCTAGGGGTCGGCCACGGGTGGTGGATCGAGCTCCGATTCACCGGAATTTTGCCGGAGAAAGGTTTGGGAAACTAGGGATTTGAGTGGGGATGAAAATGGAAAAGGAAGTTGGGTTTATATAGGAAATGGAAATAGGGGTTACCGGAGTGGGGAGGTGAACAGCCACCTGGGCCTTGATGGCGCCGGCGTCGGGAAGTCCGACGGTCGAGAGTTGGGGAGAAGACAGCCGAATGGTCTTCGGCTTGAAGAGGAATATCAACAGCAGGTCACAAATGAGAGTATTAATTTTCTCTCTCTCTCTCCTTAAGTTATATAAGTAAGTTAATGTTAAGTGGGTTTGGGTTTGGATATAATGGGTTTGAAATCCATTAAAGTTAAAATGGGTCTTAAACTAGATGGGCTTAAGGCTTTGGGCTCTAGGTAATTATAAAGAACTTTGATCTAATAACAAAAATATGACAATTTAATATTTCATAATTCTATAATTTTGCTTAAAATATTTTGAGTTCCAAATTGGTTCGGTCTGGTCGACATGCAAAAATCCAAGTTAATTAACTTTTAAAAATAATTTGCACCTTAAACAAATATTATCAACATTAGCTAGTTATCTATCATTATGTTAGAAAAATTAATTTAGCAAGTAAAATTCTAAGTTAGCAGTAAAAAAATAAATAAATAAAAATTGTACTAAAATCATGGGTTTCACAACCTTCCCTCCTTAGAAAATTTCGTCCTCGAAATTTAAAGGCGATGTTAGGGGTACAATCATGCAATCATATTCTTTCCTTAGTAACCTCATATCTAAACTAGGCTAACTGTCTCATAGCAAAACCATCATTAATCTTTCGTTCTTCCCTCCTTAGAAATAAAGTTATTCTCTATGATTATGAGTTTCTGATTCCATTCTTAATTGCCAATCACTAAAAAAAAAAAATTTTGTTTTCCATATTTTCACTTAGTATGTACCTCTTTCAGTTTTCTAATATATTCAAATTTAACTCTATATTTTGTCTTGTCTTAATACTTCAATATCAAGCCTCGATTCTTATTTATCAACCATAAATTTCAACGTTACGTTCCAACACTTGATTTGTCATGATCCATTATGTTTTTATCATTACTTACTCACAGATGAATATTCTTTGATTATAGGCTATCCTGTACATATCCTGATTTTACATCTTTATTTACATGTTTGATCCTGAATCCTCAAGTAAACTTATATATACCACGATTAAACTCAAATCCTATATTTCTTCGACTCTAACTTATTACATCTTTCAACCAACCTTTCCATTTTTTTTAAAAATTAAAATCCTGATTCTTCTTATTCACACAATTGTCATCCCTCAAGTCAAAAATTATTTTTCATCCGATGTATCTTCCTAAAATGTATATCAACAATTTTATCAACCTCTAATTTTATCATATCAGTACCTGATATTTATATCATTGATTTTCCTCTTCCACAAGTATTTTCTATATCTCAAAATTCATGTATTCCATAAATTCCTGCAATTAATCTTTCCAATTTAATTTACTAGCCTTAGTCCAATTTGAGGCATGATTGCTAAATACAAAAATATAAGCATGTTTTTTTTTTTTTTTAAATCATCTAAGATAAAAATATTTGTTTGTGATCAAAATCATTTTAGGCATTAGTAAAGTCGAGATAAAATGATCATAGGATAGAAAATTTCAAAATGAGATTATAAATAAAAAAAATGATGTCAACAATTTATTTGAGAAAACAAAAAGATAATATAAATTTTTCGGAATGTGGAAAAATTTATGACTTAGGTAAAACCAACAAAATTAAGATAGTGAGGGTGGTTTAAAAAAATGACAAGATCATAATCTGATAGAATTTTGAAAGTAGGGATAACTTCTAGAATGCAATTTCTCTAAAGAATTAAAGATAACCATGGCATGATTACAGTCTTAATATTATTCGGAAACTAATTATTTTCAAAGTCATTTTGTCTCAAATTCATGCCTCGCCAGAGTGCACCTGGCTGCAATGAATCTTTGACTCCATAACTTGAATAATTTGGTTTACCGAGTATTCATCCAACTTTTATCCATCTCATGGCTAATCAAACATAGGACAAAGTTTCAATCATATTTGGAAACCTAACAAATATCTGTCAAAACTTAAAGTTTATGCCTCGCCAGTGCGCAACTAGCTGCAATAAACTCGCAGTTTTCCATAATTTAGATAATTGACTATCACGTAATCGTGCGGAGTCATGTTAGGTTGCTAAATATTACCTCAACCTTGTCCATGTGAATTTCAGAGGAATCTAAAATTTTCAAACAAGTTGAATTTTCTAAACAGGATAGAAAATGTAGATGACTGTTCTTCTGAGATCAAGTGACTTATCAAAAATAAGTATAGGTTTGAGATTTCAAGAGACTGGTTCTAAAATTTAAGAGGAGTATTTGTTCTCCGATTTTTCCAAAGATGAAACGGTCAACCTTGATTTTGGTTAGTCACAAGATCAGATAGAAGGATTATGGCTTCAGATTAAATAAGGAGGACCAAAGAAAATATTCCCGATAAATCACTCAGGGAATACAGAATTTATTTTAAGAAGTATGATTTCACAACTAAGGAAAATTGGAAATTTTTGAGAGAAGGTAATTCTTATCGATATCAAGGAAAATCAAGTTTGAATTTGTCTAGTAAAACTAATGATTGAAATAGCTTTGAGATGATTAAACAATTAAAGATATTTCCATGACTAAAGGAAATTCAAGGTTTAAAATGGATTCAAAATATGATCACTTTTCCGACTGTTCCAGCTTCATGATATTAATCATAAGAGCTTACTAAGCCATGACTTGATCAAGAGATTGCATAGAGAATAAGATTGAGTGGAGGAAATCAACAGATGAGAATTTTCTCAAGTCTTTGGAATAATTTAGGAGATAGCAATCAATATTGGAGTTGAAAAATAGCTTATTCAGAAGAATCATGAACTGACTAATTCTTCTGGTCATAAATATCCCTAAGGCTTTATGATTCCAGAAAATTTGGTTCATGATTTATTTCGAGAATGTTAATCAATTCGGAAAGGAGGTCAAAGCAAAAGATTGAAATAAATGGTTATAGAAATACATTGGGTAGATAAAATTCATCAGGGTTGCTAAGAGAATTTGAAATTCTTCATAGCGAATGAATCAAGATTCCAAATCAAGGTGAAAAAGTAAGATTTGATCAATCCAAGAAGTTGGAGAAAGGTTTGCTTAGGGAGAAAGGAGATTGAAAATTCAATCTTATTCCAAAAAGATTATGGATCCTAAAGTATGCTAGAATCTGATAAAGATCTAGAAGGAGATAATCCCGAGAGTCATGGGATACTCAAGCATACAATTTGCCTATTCTAGATAAGGTCTAGATACAAACAAACAAGGTATCCTAGGAAGCAGGCAAAAATAAATATTTAAATAAATAATTTCGGCCCTATAATGTAATCATGGTGTAAATTATCTAAGTGTTCTAGTTGTTTCTAAAGTCTGTTTTCCTAAAGTCTTACTATTCCTAGGTCAAGTTACAGAACTGCGTGATGGTCTAGACTAAGTTGACTAGACCAATTTACAGATCTGACCTGCATGGGCCACCACTAAAAACATGTCACGACCCGATCCCAATTTCTTGGGTCGAACCGGATCATGCCCAGCCTGCACCGTTGTTGAGACGGCGGCAGTAAGCTGTATCTCCGTTTGCAGGTAACATCAACAACATAATAAAATTGCCACAACTTTTTTTTCACGAAATAAAAACTTTTACAATAGAAGAATTTCTTACAATTGAAATTTATACAATTATCATAAAGAACAACTCAAGCAACTAGCTCCTTAGCCTCAGATCCTCGTGGAACAGGCAATCCTGAGTGTAACCTAAAAATGTTGGTCTCCAGTCAGGAGGGAGCAAAGTACAATTATGAAAATCTACAATTCAACTAATAATTAATAATTTGCAATTATAAACAATTTAGAAATGTAATATTTTTCAACAGTTCTACAATTGAAAACATGTGATTTGAGTAAGTAACGACTATGACCGGTTTGGGATGATTCAATGATATGGTCCGGCCTATCCCCGTGTGTGAGAGGGGTAAGCTCGTACAATCCTTAGACTAAAAGTTTTAGGGTATTGGTCATAGACGCTACACTACTCCCCCAATATCCCGAGTCAATTAGATTCAATCAATGAGACAATAACAATCAATACTCTAGGAGAGAGTTCCGTGTAGTAATGTGGTTTAAGCATGCAAGATTACTATTACTAATTAAATTGCAAATAGTCACAACTGTACTTGCCTTGGTTATTTGTGACTGGATCGAGAGTTTGTTCCAGAAAATTTGGTCAAATACTTCCTCGAAATCCAAAAATCGAAACCGAAATCGAAGCTCGGAACGGGAACGGGTCACAACGTCAGTACTGGAACCGACAGCAGTCACCGGGCAAACGCCGGCGAGGCAGCAGGTCGCCGGGGGTCGGGTGCCAGCCAGGGGACGGTGGTGGCCTGCGCGGGTCGGCGGAAGCCGCTGGAAAGGGGCGCCGATCGGGTCGAGCGGCCCGGGGGAGGTGCGCCGAGAAGGGGCGCCGGCCTCGGGATCTCGCCGGGGAGCGACGGTCGGCTAGGGGTCGGCCACGGGTGGTGGATCGAGCTCCGATTCACCGGAATTTCGTCGGAGAAAGGTTTGGGAAACTAGGGATTTGAGTGGGGATGAAAATGGAGAAGGAAGTTGGGTTTATATAGGAAATGGAAATAGCGGTTACCGGAGTGGGGAGGTGAACAGCCACCTGGGCCTTGATGGCGCCGGCGTCGGGAAGTCCAACGGTCGAGAGTTGGGGAGAAGACAGCCGAATGGTCTTCGGCTTGAAGAGGAATATCAACAGCAGGTCACAAATGAGAGTATTAATTTTCTCTCTCTCTCTCCTTAAGTTATATAAGTAAGTTAATGTTAAGTGGGTTTTGGGTTTGGATATAATGGGTTTGAAATCCATTAAAGTTAAAATGGGTCTTAAACTAGATGGGCTTAAGGCTTTGGGCTCTAGGTAATTATAAAGAACTTTGATCTAATAACAAAAATATGACAATTTAATATTTCATAATTCTATAATTTTGCTTAAAATATTTTGAGTTCCAAATTGGTTCGGTCTGGTCGACATGCAAAAATCCAAGTTAATTAACTTTTAAAAATAATTTGCACCTTAAACAAATATTATCAACATTAGCTAGTTATCTATCATTATGTTAGAAAAATTAATTTAGCAAGTAAAATTCTAAGTTAGCAGTAAAAAAATAAATAAATAAAAATTGTACTAAAAATCATGGGTTTCACACTCTGAATTTTTGGAAAAATTATAGGTTGTAGAGCTCTGTGTCAGCTTTCCAAAACTTCAAACGGATCACAAAACGGAGTTCGGGATCGCTCGAAATCTCGAAAACCGTGCGACGTGTTGATTTTTGGACAACCGACACTCAAATAATTATTCAAAAATTCGAGATCAAAATACCAGAAAATAAATTATATATTCAGAAACCTAACCTCAATACGCTTCTAACAAAAAAAACAGCGTGCAAAACGGACGTCTAGATCAACGACAATCGCTCCGCGAAGTCGAAGAATCCCTATTGATCTCTCCCATAAAAATCTGCTGAATAAATAGGGTTTCGGAAAAACCTAAACTATATACTATATATATATAGGGTGAGAGATGCTAAGCCGTTAGCGAGTCGGCTTCGGACTGCCACGTGGCAGCATCTGTGCCCACCCGCTGGGATCCAACGGTCACAGCTTGCCCCGGCTCGGCTGAGCCAGCTCATCAAGTTCGAGCTTGGCTTCTAAATTAGGAACCCACGTGGCTCACCCAGACGCTGACGGGTGGGCCTGCCCTCCCCGCTTCAGCGGCTGACGGGTGGGCCCCCCGCTCGGCTGACTGGGTAATTGAGGGGAAAAATGGGTTTTTAAATACAAATAATTAATTAAAAATCAGGAAAAATCCTAAAAAATCCAAATAAATCCCAGAAAATTCCTAAAAATTCCTAGAAAATTCTAGAAAATAGTTTAGGGGTTCTAGAGCCCAAATAATTTATTTGACCTCAAAAATACCCTCGGGTGCTCTCACAGTAAATCCTAGAAGCTTAGAAAATTAATAAAATCATATACAAAATTCTCTAAAAATCTCCATAAAATCCTGAAAATTCTAAAATGGTGAAATAATATTCTAGGGACTATCTAGGGGCCCCAGAGACTATATACAACCTAATTTCCTTATATCTAACCTATAGGCTTAGGCAAAAATCTTACGATCCCAAATCAACATCCTAGTAAATAATTGATTTTAACTAAAATAAAAATAAAAAAAAATCTCCAAAATAGAAAATAAATTCTAGGAACCCAAATGCTACAAACTATCCCCCTTAAAAGATTTTTGTCCTCAAAAATCAAAACATCACAAATAGCATAGTATAATACCTAACTCTTACAAGCAATAATTTCTTAAGCTAAGTCACGGAGAGATAATGGCTAGGAACATAAGGGAACTAACAACTAACTAAGCATGCATACCAACTAAACTAAAGAAGGCTCTACGAACTCGGTACTCTCTGCTACCGATCCCTCGAGTTCGGGAGTAGCAAAAGGGTTAGCTACCCTTTTTCCCTTACGGATCGTACTGCGCCTTGTCTCAACCATTACAAACTAAAAGGAAAGAAAGGATATGGTTAGTACGGTAGATACAAACATATCGAAGAAATCACGGACGGAATCAAGCAAGATGCAACTTAAGAGACAATAAGATTCTAAAAATAGACTCATAAGGTTAGAAGTCCTATTTTGTGGATGATACAACCTCCTAACTTCAACTCTATTCACAGGCTCGCAGTAGTACAGCTAACTTAAGCACTACCACGAGTTCGCAGTCTTTTGCAAAATTGGACCTGCATGGGCCACCATAAAAACTTGTCACGACCCGCTCCCAATTTTGGGATACGAGTACGTGGCCAAGTCCAGCCTACACCGCAGCATCGGCGGTAGTATGCTGTCTATGATAACAATGGTCCACAACAAGCACAACACGCATATATATATCATCCATAGCTAAGCCAGCAAAAATCACTAAAATATCCAATAGTCTCAATATTATAAATATGAAAAATCCACTACAACTCAGAAAGTCTCGGGAACAAACCCGGCTAACAAAAAATAAAATAGACAACTAACTCCATAACTATAACTACTAACTAATACGAATCCATAAGGAAGAAAATATGCTAATTCGTATCAGTGCTGGAACCGGGTACGCCAGTGACGTCAGGGTCGCTAACATACTCACCGTAGACCTCGGGGCAAATATCTTCGTCTAAAGCTAAAAAATAGTTACCCAGTCAGGATTGGAGCAAGATCACCATAACACTACATTACACAATATAGTATACAAGCATGAAGGAAAGATAAAAGGAATTTAACTGAAGATAAGTATAGACATTCCATTGTATGATAAGAAAGTACCTTTGAGACATGATAACAATATGAAGGTAGACTTTGTCATACCACTAAGACATGATGACAACAAGAAGGTAGACTTGACGAAAGAAGAACAATAGACGACAGGACAACAATAATTAAGTCACGTGTACTGTGTGTTTTAGAATACCAACTTTCAGCATGTAGAAGGCTTGGGATATCCGTCAGTCATACGTGTGGTGCATGACTGATATTATGCAATCAATGTATAGGGGGTCTGTATTCAATTCGTTGACCAAATGCTTACTTGTCGTATTCCCCCGCCCGACTCACTCACAATACATGTCCACTACAATAAACATTAGCAATACGATAAACTGTAAACAATAGAAAACAATGAGTAAAAGATGAACATGTATATATATCCTAATGATTATAACTCTCGTACACAATAGTAATCATGAGCAATGACAACCATGAACCATAAGGGAGTAATAGTGAAAAGACGACATGAAGATACATGCAGCATAAAATAAAGGAAACATAGGTCATAGTGATACTTTCCTGCTCCGATAGATGATAAAGTCACAACTCAAGACGTCGTAGCCCAATCTACCCCGACACAAAAACAATCGCAAGTTAGATCAACGATTCCCACTCTAAAAATCCTAGAAAGTGGCTAATGGGTTAAATCAATTAATACTATTCTAATTCTGGAATAAATCATCTAAAATCCTATTTTAACCTATTTAATTCTGAAATAATAATCTACACAAAAATATTTGGCCAAGGAAAGTCACGGATCCAAATTCGGGACTCGTGGCACGCAAACCGAGACATACTATTGACTAACTGGTCAAATAATATGAATTCCAAGTTTGAGGGTGCAACATGGTAGATTTCAGCGCCATGAGTGCACTGGAATCGACCGTGCCACAAAATCACGATTTGGTCAAAAGTTATCGCCATTAAGGCTAACCATGACCAAATCGATGAACCGTTGACCAAATCTGACTTTTATGAATAAAATAAAATACTAGATGAAACTCTGAATTTCTGGAAAAATTATTTGTTGTAGAGCTCTGTGTCAGCTTTCTAAAACTTCAAACGGATCACAAAACGGAGTTCAGGATCGCTCAAAATCTCGAAAACCGTGCGACGTGTTGATTTTGGACAACCGACACTCAAATAATTATTCAGAAATTCGAGATCAAAATACCAGAAAATAAATTATATATTCAGAAACCTAACCTCAATACACTTCTAACAAAAAAATGGTGTGCAAAACGGACGTCTAGATCAATGGCAATCGCTCCGCGAAGTCGAAGAATCCCTATTGAACTCTCCCACAAAAATCTGCTGAATAAATAGGGTTTCGGAAAAACCTAAAACTATATACTATATATATATAGGGTGAGAGCTGCTAAGCCGTTAGCGAGTCGGCTTCGGACTGCCACGTGGCAGCATCTGTGCCCACCCGCTGGGATCCAACGGTCACAGCTTGCCCCGGCTCGGCTGAGCCAGCTCATCAAGTTCGAGCTTGGCTTCTAAATTAGGAACCCACGTGGCTCACCCAGACGCTGACGGGTGGGCCTGCCCTCCCCGCTTCAGCGGCTGACGGGTGGGCCCCCCGCTCGGCTGACTGGGTAATTGAGGGAAAAAATGGGTTTTTAAATACAAATAATTAATTAAAAATCAGGAAAAATCCTAAAAAATCTAAATAAATCCCAGAAAATTCCTAAAAATTCCTAGAAAATTCTAGAAAATAGTTTAGGGGTTCTAGAGCCCAAATAAT